>CM023104.1:9737266-9817582 GCA_013103745.1 Gardenia jasminoides | reverse complement strand
TCTTTTTTTCAGTACTTCGTTCCGATTTACGTATTTACTGTTAATCATGATCAAGTTTTGACAATTACAAAATAGTGAAGAAATTGGTTTAACATTTTCATTGAGATCATTTACATACGAGGTCATCAATATGATCTTGTTGAAAAGATCCTATCAAGAAATGTATATGGATCTGTTGGCTGGCGGGCCTTCGATACCTTGTAGCCGAGCGTCGATCTTTCGATACATCTCTATATGGGGCGCTCAACTTGATGCGGGCGTCGATGATAGAGGATCTATAGGACACTGCTTTCAAGCACAACAACCCCTTTGGGCGTTGATAATATCAAGTTTTTTTGAGCTCTACGAATTCATTGTGTCGGACCTGCAAGCCCATGGGCGCAAAAAAGCATGCATCGGCCGTCAATCATTCTCAAGAAGATTTTTTAATCCTTACAAAAACCTGTGTCAGGGAATATTCATGACGTCGATAAAAATGAAAGCAGTCGGGACTAGCATTGGGCGCGCAACATGCATGGTGGCCGGACGTCAGGTGAATCAACGACTAGTTGACTCTTCAACTTCTTCTATCCGTTGACCTCAATACCAAGGCACTTTTGGTCTCCTATAAATACATGCCTTGTCTGAAATTCAATATAACAGTTGTGCACTTAGATTACAAGTTCTTAAGGTGATTTTAGCAAGAAAATACTCATTAAGTAAAATTGTTAGTCTAAGTGTGAGTTCATTATAAACTTTTCAATTGTGGTGAGTTCATCAAGCGTGTAGCTTTGTGAGGGTTTTACCGTAGGGTGTAAAACTTCTAACTTGACTAAGTATAACTTAGGGACAAGGAGGGAGTGATCTTCCATTATTACACAAAGTTGTTCAGTTCATCAAGTTGAAGTTGCTTAAATGAGATTTTCTTCAAGTTCAAGTGGAGTTTGAAGTTTGGTTTGCTCTCTACCATTCTAATTTTTCAGCTTACTTTCAGAATTCATTGATTGAAACCTACTTCTCTGGTGATTGCTTATTTGCTTGTCAAATTGTTTGAGTAAAATTACTATTAATCACAAAAGGGGCACTATTTGATTAGTTCTTAATCAACCTAATTCCACCCTCTTAGGTTGTCTTTGGGCTTTATAATTGGTATGGAGCTTGGTCTCTAGGATCAATTTTAACTTAAGTAAGATGACAAACCAGCCAATATGTTTGTAGAAGGTCAATCAGTCATTAGGCCACCTATGTTCAATGGATCAAATTATGTTAGTTGGAAAGAGCATATGATTATATTCTTGCAATCTATTGACATTGATCTATGGTTTATTGTTAATGAAGGACCTTATACTACTATTGATGATCTTATTACTCATGTTCTAGATTAAAACAAGGGAATGAGTTGACTCGTGAGGATAGGGCTAATCTCACATCAAATGCAAAAACCATGAATGTTTTATATAGTGCACTAGATTCAAATGAATCCATTAGAGTGAAAGGATGTAAATCTGCCAAAATTTGGGATAAGTTAAGGAGATTCATGAAGGGTAGTGAGGATGTGAGAGAACAAAAGAAGTCCATTTTAGTCACAAAATACGAATCATTCAAAATAGAACCTCATGAAAACATAGACAAAATGTATTGTCGATTCAATGATCTTATTAAGGATTTAGAGGTGTTGGACAAAGAATACACCCTTGGTGAAAGAATAGAAAGATTTTGAGATGCTCTACCTAAAGGTGGGAGAACAAAGTAAGCACTTATTGAGGGAAGCCAAAGACTTGAATTCTATGTCTATTGAGTCTCATTAATTCTCATCTTATGAATTAAACCTTAAAAACAAGGTACAAGATGAAGAGGAGGCAAGAGCAAAACGTGCTCTAAAGCTGCTCAAGATGAGGATGACTCGGCCTCTCACTAGATGAAGAAGATGGTGATTGTGATGATGATCTGACATGAACTTCAAGGGACCTCAACAAAAGAAGATTCAGAAAGGGGAGGGACCTAGCAATCAAAATCACAATCAGCTCAACCATTGATACAAAGGAGAAACAAGATGTCAACAAAAGCAAGAGATAAGTGCTTGAGTGTGGGTGATCACTATGCGGCTAATGCCCAAAAGAAGAATAAAGAAATAAAGAATGAAGGAAAATCAAGGTTCAATAATTTCCAAATTACTTGGAATGATGACAACTTCGAGAAGGAGAAATTGAAGAAAAGAGAATTTGCTCAAATATCCTATGGCTATTGACTGGTGAAAGATTGAAAAAACCATAAAAGGATCAAAATGGTTCATTGATAGCGGATACTCAAGGCACATGACCAGTGATCCTTCACAATTCATCAAGTTCAAATCAAAATCAAGTGGAAAAGTGACCTTTGGAGATGACATGAAAGCTAAAACAATTAGAGTAGGTGATGTTGGTAAGAACGGTGAAACGTTTGTGCATAATGTCCTTTTAGTGGATAATTTAGGCTATAATTTGCTAAGTGTTAGTCAATTATGTGATAAAGACTTGTTTGTTTTATTCAAAAAGCATGAATGTCTAGTTCTTGACTCAAAATTCAATATCATTTTCAAAGGAAAAAGGTTCAATGATATCTATGTTGTAATTCTTGACAAAATTGATTCTTCTAGTTTTAAATGTCTTAAGATTTCAAACGAAAACCCTTGGTTGTGGCATAGAAGACTTTGTCACTTTAACATGGATGTGATAAATGAAATTTCCAAAAGGAACTTGTTAATAGAACTTTTCTAAGATTAAGTTTGGGGATAAACATCAATTGGCAAACAAACTAAAACATCTTTTAAACCTAAAGAAACATTTCTATCTAAGCCATTGGGCACACATCTTGATTTATTTGGTCCCTACCTATTGCTAGCCTAGGTGGTAAGAGGTTTTGTTTTATAATTGTTGATGATTATTCTAAATATACATGGACTATTTTCTTGTTGCAAGATGATGCTTTGTTTGTGCAAAAGTACAAAATTTACTTGATTTATATTATTAAAGTTGGAAGTGATAATGGTTGAATTTAAATATTGTGGATTTCTGAAATTTTGTGATCACAATGGGATAACTCATGAATTTTCTATTGTAAAACCCTTCAACAAAATGGTGTTGTTGAAAGAAAAATGGGACACTAGGCTCCATGTTAAGTGAAAATGATTTACAAATATTTTTTGGAAGCGAGGAAGCTTATGTAATCTAGACTTGTTATGTAATAGATGAGTTTAATTGTTGGTTATTTTAAAGTTTTGGACAAATGTTTTATTTTAAATATTAAGGAACACCTTGGAAAATTTGATAAGACCGATGAAGGTATTTTCTTGAGATATTGTGAAAATAAAAGGGATATAGAGTAAATAGAAGAACTTTGTGAAGAGGAAGAAGCAATATATTTACATTTGATGAATCTAATTGCAATTCTTCAATAGTACTTGTGTAGAAGATGATGTAGGTATTCAAAGGATCTTGAAAACTTACACTTCAAGAAGAAAACAATTGTGAAGTGGAAAGAAAAAAGGAAAATGGTTCTCAAGGAAACGGATGCTAGATGAAGAAGACATGGATGATGATGCACCAGGATCTTCCAAAGGTTGGAAATTGTTCAAAATCATCCATCCGAGAAGGGTAGAACTGATTCCTCATCAAAACCACTACTTGACAATTTTGCATTGTCCTCTCTGATTGAGCCTAAAACATTAATGATGGTTGAAAGATGATTATTGGATAGTAGCTATGCAAGAGGAATTAAATCAATTTGAAAGGAATAATGTTTGGACTTTAGTTGAAAAACCTCAAAATTATCCTATCATTGGCACAAAATGGGTGTTTAGAAATAAACTAAATGACAAAGTGAAATAATAGTGAGAAATAAGGCTAGATTGGTAGCTAAGGGTATGCTCAAGAGAGGGTATAGATTTTGATGAAACTTTTGCTCCGTAGCTAGATTAGAATCTATAAGAATGTTTCTTGCATTTGCTTGTTTCAAGGTTTTAAATTGTATCAAATGGATGTTAAAGTGCTTTTCTAAATGGCTTTATTGATCAAGGGTCTATGTGAATCAACCTCCAGTTTTGAAAATGATAAATTTCTAACCATGTGTTTTAAGTTATTAAAAGCCTTATATGGTCTAAAACAAGCGCCTAGAGTTTGGTATGAGCGTTTAAATGGTTTCTTGATTGAAAATGGTTTCAAAATTGTAGACACTACTCTTTTACAAAATAAAAATCAAATGATCTCTTATTGTGCAAATTTATGTTGATGATATTATATTTGGTGCTACTAATAAGGCGTTTGTGCAAGGATTTTCCATCATTATGCAAAATGAGTTTGAGATGAGTTTGATGGGAGAATTGAACTTCTTCCTGGGACTCCAAATTCTTCAAACATTGAAGGAATCTTCATCAATCAAATTAAGTACACTAAAGAGCTTCTCAGAGGTTTGACATGGAAGATTCAAAGCAAGTGGGAACACCAATGTATGCGTCCACCAAGTTTGAAAATGATGAAAGAATGAACTAATAGATGAGAAAAGTATAGAGGTATGATCAGGAGCCTTCACTTTATTTAACATGAAGTAGACCAGATATTATGTTTTCTTTGTATGCTTATGTGCTCATTTTCAATCTTGTTCAAAAGAATCTCATTTGAATGCGTCAAGAGAATTTTTAGTTATTTAAAAGGAACTATGAATTTTGGTCTTTGGCATCCTAAATGTCATGAATTTGCCTTGTGTGGATATCTGGGATGCTGATTTTGGTGGTTGTAGGATTGATAGAAAAAGCACTAGTGGTTCATGTCATTTTCTTGGAAATTGTTTAGTCTCTTGGTTTAGTAAGAAACAAAATGCCATTTCTTTATCAACCCGAGCCGGAATATGTTGCCTAGTGCATGTTGTGCTCAATTATTATGGATGAAACATACCTTGAATGACTTTGGTTTAACATATGATAATTTGCCTATATTTTGTGATAACACTAGTGCCATAAATTTGACAAAAAATCCCATTCAACATTTAGGACAAAACACATAGACATTAAACATCATTTCATTCGTGATCTTGTTCAAAAAGGTAAAATTTGTGTGAATTATGTTTGTTCAAAAGACCAAATTGCTGACATCTTCACAAGCCCTACCCTTAGATCAATTTGTTTATCGCGTTCGAATTGGGCATTATAGAAAAAAGGACTCTTAAGTATTTACGGTGGGAATTTCTAGTCGACCACGATGAGCAGTGGACGTTCATTGTTCTGGTCATTTTCAAAAAATGCTATCGGATGGATGTGTCGGACTGACTTTCATGGCGTTCCGAAAGAATCACCTGCCCTTATGGTGTATCATTCATTTCCATCGGTCAACCCTCATTAATTGGGACCTTACCTTCCCCAACCAGCTGAATTCAAAATCCCAATTTTCCAATAAATTTACATCAATTCTCAAAATTGAAAGCTCAAATTCTCTCTCTAACCCATTCTGGGACTAAAACTCACCCATTTTCTTGCCACAAATCCACATCTCTCAACCCCAAATCACAACCAAAACCCTAAAACTTAATTTCTCCTCTTTCGGAATGCTTAATGCGATATATTTTCATCCCACAATGAGTGCTAGTTCAACACTCTGCATCTCCCCAGTCTTTGGCTTGAGACTTCCTTGATGCAGCTCAGTTATATGGGAGAATTTAAAGTAATACTACCAAAATCACTTTCTGCGGTGCCAATTGTGGGCTCAAATTTTAATTTCTTCTAACATCTTCATTCTTTAATTAGTCAGAAATTTAGACTTTCCTACTTAGAGCATCAGCTACTTATTAGCCTTTCTGGGTGAGGGTACCCTTAATAGTGCATTCATAATCCTCCAAGAATTCCATCCATTGCCGTTGTCTCAAGTTCAGTTCCTTTTGAGAGAAAATAAGTACTTAAGACTCATGATTTATAAACCTCAAAAACTACACCATATAGATAGTGCCTCCATTTCTTGAGCAAACACTATTGCTGCGCGGTTCTAGATCATGAGTTGGATAATTCTGCTCATGAGGGCTTTAACTTCTCGAGGCATAAGCCACTACTTTTTCGACCTGCATTAAAACACATCCAAACCTTCTTTGGATACATCGAGTGTACACCGTAAAACTATCCTCTTAGTTTGGTAAACCAACCACCGGGGCTTTGGTCAGGGCGACTCTTGAGCTCTTGGAAGCTATCCTCACATTTCACATCCCACCCAAGCGGCTATTCTTTGGTCGGGTTGGTTAAGGACTGTAAGGTTTAGAAGTCCTGAATAAACCGGTAGTATCCGGTAATCCTAGGAAACTATGTGAACTTCCTTGGGTTCTTTGGTTGTTTCCATTCCATCTTTACTTTTACTTTGGCTGGATCAACCCGTAATGCCTTTCAGTTACATGACCTAGAAATGATACTTCCTCTAGCCAAAACTTGCACTTGCTAAACTTAGCATACAATTGGTGCTCCTACTTGGGGTTTGCAAAACTAACCTCAAATGTTGATCATGTTCTTCTTTGGACTTTGAGTAGATCAAAAAATATCATCTATGAAAAAATCACCGAATTGATCTAAGTAAGACTTGAAAACGATGCATTAAATCCATAAAATGCAGGGGCATTAGTTAGTCAAAATGGCATAACAGGAAACTCATAATGCCTATATCTGGTGAAAGGCTGTTTTGGGCGTCTTCCTCCCGATCCTTAGCGATAATAGCCTTGTTTGAGATCAATCTTAGAAAATACTACAGCACCTTGTAGTTGATCGAACAATTCATCAATGTGAGGTAAGGGATACTTATTCTTAATAGTGACCTCGTTCAATCCCCGATAGTCTATACAAAGCCTTAAACCTCCATTTTTCTTTTTTCACAAGCGAGTCTTGCAGGGCTCCCTCGGAGACTCACTCAATCGATGAATCCTTTTTTGTAACAAATCTTGTAATTGCAATTTTAATTGGCCAGCTCAGCCATTCTATAGGAGTCTTAGAGATAGGTGCTTGCCCAGGGTGAGTTCAATCTTAAATTCAATGTCTAGAGGTGGGATACTAATTCCTCACGGAAATACTTACGGATACTACGTTTCACTATAGGCACATCTTCTAATCTCGACTTATCTTCTTGAGGGTTTATCAAAATACCCAGTATCCTTGAGCTCCTTTTACAACAATTTTTCTTCGAATCACAAAATGAGGCGTGAAATAAACCTTGTCTTGCATTAAATCTTAGGGTAGGTTCCCGAAGTGTGAAATTCACTTTCATTATACAATCCAGCTGTGCATGAAGTGAACTAGACTATCCATCCAGTATGACATCATAACCTTTAATAGGTAGAGAGTGGAGTCGCAAAATTTTCCTTTCTCTCCACAGTGCGACTCAGTTCTATAGACCTCATTCGTTTACTAAGCATGGGTCCTTAGTGGGAGTTTGTATTATTATCAGATCAAGGGTAAAGATCGGACTTAACATTAATAGCACACATAAAATGGGATTTGAGCGAATGACTAGCACGGGATCAATCAAAATCTTAGCTTGATCTATGGAAAAGGGAAATGGTACCTTACCACTCAGTGGTCGGGTACATCCTGGCGAGTCAAGGGAGTAAATCTGGGGTACCTAAATTGTTTACTTTTCTGGTGGCGGTTTAGGATTGGGACCTCTTGGGGTTGTGTTCCAGCTTCTTGGGGTGGCCGGGGCAATTGCTAATTACATGCTCGTGCCAGCTAGACATTTCCGGCGCTAACAATCGTTCTCATGATGGGCTTTTACCACAAAATCCACAAGGTGTGCAGTTGGTAGGTTTTGCCTTGGTTGAGATGGACACCATTTTCCCCTCGTCGGGCGCTCAGGATCCTCTTCCAACTTTACTGGGGAGGTAGGTTGATTTCCTCCGGTCTCCAGACTACTACCGGTGCTGTGCCCTTTTTCTATTTTGAAGGCTTTGACTTGGCCTTGGTGCTCTCTACTCTTAGAGCCTTTTCTAGGGCATCGGTAAAGTGAGCATCAGTGGTTGCTAAAACCTCTTGAATTTCTAGGTTTAGACCTGGCCAAAAGCAGGCGCCCTCGAGGTTGGTGCGATCAAATCAGGGCAAACTTAGATAAGCGGGTGGGTGTGCTTCATACTCAGCTACACTCGGGGTTCCTTGGCGCAACCTTATAAACTTCGTCTTCCGTTTTTCTTGGACTAAGGAGGCAGGTATTTCTCATTAAACTCCCTAGTGAAGTTAGCCCAGTCCACGGGATCGGTTCCTAGCCCATTTCTCCCATAACATTCCACGGACCTTAGCAGCCTTATGAGTGAAAGGCGGCAAAAGTCACTGGTACTTCCGTGTAACCTAAAGTTCAAAAATATTAACCATGCTCTCTAGCCACCGTTACGCTATATGGGTGGGTCCTCCACAACTTGGGAGGAGAGAACCTTTGAAATCTCTCAAGGCTCTGTCTTCACTAACTCTGGTCCCCTTGGGTCCACTATCGGTCCTTGATTTTTTGTCAGTCGGTCACTTGGCGTTCTAAAGGTTGTCATCCGATTCAAGGCCTCAGCTATTGGATCTCTAGGTTGCTCCCCATGCTCCTGACTAAGATGGGCGGTAGATGCCTCTTCCTCACCCTAATTTCGTATTTGCCTAGGAGGTCTTCCTCTCCTATTTCCTGCTCCTTCCATTTCCTTTATACACACGTATAAGGGTCTTCATTTATAGAGATGAATTATATAGGAAAAGGGAAAAGAAAATAATTGTAAACAACATCAATATGCCAACACAACTCATATTAATTTAAAACATCATCCAACAAGTTCTTAAACAAACACAACACAATAGTCATAACATTCCGCGGAATTAGAAACATAACATCAATTCCATACAGTCATCCAAGTAGGAAACAAAAAGGGAAATCTCCACCAGGAATTCAGTCTCAACCCGAACTCAAGGAGATATAGGAAAGTCAGGGTCCTCTGAGGGGTCACTCTCTGGGCTGTAAGTAGGAGAAGCCTCACGACCTCCTCGGAAATCGTCTCCCTCAACATCTCCTGGAACTATCTCTCTAACACTAGAATGCTCTCACCACAGTCCTGTATAAATCTCAACATCTCCTCAATCATAGTCTCACAATAGGTCATGATGCCAGCGGTTGCAATCTAGCACCGTGTTGGATCGAAGGAATTGATTAGCCATCTCCTCAGTTCTCCGGACCCTAACTTAACGCGTAACATCTGGTTCTCAGTCCTCAATGCCTCTATCTCAGCATTGGCCCTCTGAACAGTACGAGCCAAAGTCTTCCTTTCCTTTACCACAGCCAGCACTATGTGGTTAGGGTAGGCATAGTCTCTCAAATAGCTACATGGGTTGGTCTTGGAGGACTCCAATGGGTGTGGGACCTCAGTCATTTGATATCGTACTAAAGGCAAAGGCATCCCTAGGTGGGGCATTGTTACCATCGACTCCATTTCCAGCCATAACCTACAACCACAATCAACTTTATGTGAATTCCAAATATACCTATGATTTCAATTATCGGTTCTATCCTAACAAAATCAGGACCTCATAACCTTACAGGGCCTATTTTCTAACCTAAGCTCATACCTGTTGTGGCGTTTCCCAAGGCAGAACCATAGGACCCGTGGCCCTTGAGCGCCAACTCAGGTGCCGGACTCGAGGCAAGCAATCAATTCGACTAGGGTTTGTCAAGCGGAATATATTCTTCAAATAGATCAACATAACACTATCCAACATCCATTGGGGTTCGACTCACAACCCTTACCACAATAATTCAAAGAGAATTCTTAAACATTATCATTGACATCATAATAGATTCAAATACACCAAACATTCAAAGATTCAAGCGGCTTGTACTCGCCCGGTACTCCTCTCAATACACGAAATCACGGGATGGAAAAATATATGGGGTGAGTTTCTAAACCCAGGTGAGAGTCCCAAAACACATAGCAATTAAGCACATAGGTACAACAAGCTTTGTAAACAATAATGTCCATTATGGGACTAGTTTCAATGCAGGTAAACTTCCATTTAAGGAAGGTTGTGAGACGATAAATTCTTTTCCACATAACAGGTTTTAGAGCGTAACAGTCAAGATGCTCATTGATCCATTTAAGCGGTAGCAAGCATGGAATAACAATCGCAGTAACAATCTCGGAGGGAAAAGCGAGTCTGTACTACTGGTCATTTTATTTTCATTCTCCAACCCCTTTCACCAACCGGATCGAAAACCAAACAAGCGAGGTGGTGTACACTCGAGGTAACCTTTAAGCGGGACCAGGGGTCCGTCGTGCACCGACAAAGCCCTCTACCGACTTCGGAATAGGCCGACTCGGGGTTTGGGATCCTGCGGTCATGCCGCGATTGACATGCACAGGCACAAATACGGTGGTTTAGTTTACTATTTTAGAGGTGAGGGACAACTGACGATCAATTTCAACCTCGAGCCCCCTTAGGAGAGCGCACCAGCCTTTAGTGCTGAGGGGCCTTGAAGGCCAGCCTCTTCACCTCAAGCCTCGAAAGAAAACAATTTTATTGTTCTTTTAAAACAAAACATACTAAACCACCTAAGCACGTTGAGTCAAGTCAAGCAATAAAATTTATTTTACATGAAATCCTAGTTTCAATCAATCAATGATAACTCACATGTAGTAACAGGTATCATACAATAACAAGTGATACCTAGCAACAAGAATCAATTAGCAACAAATAAGAACCCTCACCTTTGTTGATCAAGATTGAGTAGGTGAGTCAAAATCCTCGGTCTCAAAGCCCTCGTTTGTATCACTGACGGTTCCTGAGGTACACATTTATTATATCAACTTTTAATTATTAAAATCAATTTTGACCAATTCACTTTTTTTTTTTTATAAAATGATAGGTATTTTGATTATTTTAACGAATTGCTAGGGTGATAAAACGGTGGTTCGAATTTTGAAAATATAAGCCTTGGTTGGTTAGGTCAAAATGCGTGAGTTTTGAAAATTTGGTAGTGTTAGGGTCTGAAAATCTGTTTAGTAGTTGATATATTTTTAAAAGGATTTTGATAACATAATGTATTATTTTGAAGAGACTAGAAGGAAGCTTCGTTTTGGTTAGGGAAATTTTGACTAGCTTTAAATCTATTTGTCGTGCTTACAAGCGAGTTTTCATGACTTTGTTTTGAAAAGCAAATTTGTGATTTTGTTTGACCGATGCAGGTCTAGTTGAGGTAATAATTCCTCCATGGGGTTAAAACAGGGTTTATAGGTCGGCATTTGAATTTACAAAATCAAAGTTTTGTCAAATGACCAAAGATAGTAAATGAAAGTTTCATAAGATTTGTTTGTGTGAAAAATCAATTTGCCACGGTTTCTTTCAAAAATTGAATCTAAATTTCTACTGTGGCAAATTACATGATTTTAGAACCATTCAAAACTAGATTCATAGATCTTTATTTTCTCAGAAGACATAAAATCAAAAATCATTTCAGAAATTGGTCAAGTTTGGCCTTTAACATTCAAGATTGTCATTTTCCCAGAATTTCGCCGATTTGATTTTTGAGCGATGTTCGTTAGTTTGCCACGGTGTGTAGAAAATGAGTTATGGGGCGTGTGAGGTACCGAAACGAAGCTCTTTGGGTCTAGTTTCGAATCCCACTGACGGCACGTGATTTGGAGTTATAAAAAGTGAGATAAAAGTATTTTATTTTAGTTTGGTTGGTTCACTGGTTTCTGAAAAAAAATACAGTTTGAGTAACTTTTGTGAAATTTCAGCCATAGCCGTGTGGTTAAAGGTTCGGTTTGATTTCCAGTAAACTAAGGGACTCTAAGCACGTGACACATTCATCTAACAACTTAAAACTCATGCTTGGTTTTTGTTAAACATTTTATCCATGCAAGCTTTTAACCTAAAGCTTCATAAATCAAGTGGAATGTGGCACATGCTAGGGTCGATTTCAGCAAGTTACTAACAAGAAAGGCTTCGGATGGAGTGGGGCAAAACCCATCAGTCCACATCCATTCCAAAATAGCAGGAATCAAGGTTGTTGAATCATAACCAAATGCAAGGAAAAAGTCCAGCCATCATCACTCATCATGCATGGAATAGTTAGGTCAATTTCATAGTTCTAAATTTTTAGATTAGTTTAGAATCATCGAATTGAAACCCCCTTATAGCTTGCTAAAATTTTCCAGCAACATAATAGAGTAATATAGACATGCAACATAATTTTAAGTTCCATAATACATGCATGGCAGTTTAGAGGCAAGATTACCTCCTTTTGTGTATTGTGGTTTTATCATTAAAAGAAAAGAGAATGTAGGAGGGGTTTTCCTACCTTCAACCGGCCTCAAGAACAACACTCAAGGGAGTTTTAAGCTGATGAAGTTCAAAGTCAAGCTACAAGAGAGAGTGCCGATTTTTAAGCAAGGAAACTAAGTTGTGGATGAACTAGTAGGAGTTGCTATGGCTTACCTTTCTTGGTTAAGCAAGAGACGGTTGATCCAGGCTGCTTGAGGGTGGAATTCAAATATGTTTTCCAGCTTCAAGAAACGGAATAAGCTGAGGAAAAAGTCTTCAAACTAACCAAATTTCTTTACAAAGAAAATGACTAGGTTTTACCTTTTGCTTGGCTTAGATTGAAGGGAAGAAGTTAGCAGTCCATTCAGATTTGAACTTGTTTTCCAGCAACTTGTAGCCAAGAACATCTTCTTGGTGCAAGGCTTGAGAGGTGAAAAGGTTAAGTGATGGAGGAACAAGGAGGAGCTTTGGTTGGAGTTTAGTGAAGAATTTTCTGGAGCAAAAGTGAGGGAAAATGTTGGAGAGTTTCAGTTGAAGCTTGGAGGGATTTGCTGAAGTGAAAAATGAGAGTGAGTTTTTGAGAGAATGGAAGTGAAATGGAAATGAAATGGAAGTGAAATGGGAGTGAGTCTTTGCTGAGGAGTTCGGCCAGATTGGAGATGATATTTTCCGCTGAGATTGCTTGTTGAAATGAACAAGCTTTGCTGAATTGGTTGACAAATGGCACAGCTCTCTCTCTCTCTCTCTCTCTCATGCATTGGGCATGAGAGGAGGTGAAGCATCATTAGCTTGCTAATCAAGGTCTGAAAATTCCATGCTTAAGACCAAGCATGCCGCCGGTTTTAGGAAGGGGGAAAAAGGCATGTTTGCTACCAGAAATTTCAGCTCAAAATTTGACAATTGGCAACCATGGAATGGAGGGAATGGGTGGCGGTTCTTGCTGAAATTCCTTGAGCTAAATTCGAATGGAGTTTTAGAGGGAAAAATATGGTTCAATTGATTGGATATGGTCTGATTTTGGTTGAAAGGAATTCGATTCAAGGATGGTTCATGGTGGTTCAATCTTGTGGAGGTGTAACCGATTGGAAATTGGAAGAAGAAGAAACACTTAGGGTTTAGTATACAACTGTCATAGTTTTAGGATGATTCGTATTAAGTATGGTCATACCCTTATTTTATTTAAGGGGTTTTAATTACTTACTTGGTCTATTGTTGAAAATCTTTCCGTTGGTTTTAAAATTTACATGATCATGGACATGCAGTAATGAAATTACAAAACGACTCATAAAAAGTCCAATTAAAGGTTAGGGTTTCGTTACGGCCCTTACAGTTATCACATTAATCATTTTTATATTTATAGTAAACTTTTTTAAAACTTTAAAAAAATTAAATGGCTCAGTCTATAGATGAGATATTTGCTGTATTAATTTCAAAACCTATTTGTAATTTCTCAAAATCAACTATAAACAAATATACAACTATATGTATGTTGATATCTTTTGATTTACAAAATACAAATTGAACATTTTATATGTTTCCTATCCTATATAACAAGCCATGCATTTCTTTTCATTTTTCTTTTATTATAACATTCTTAAGGCCACTCACAAGAAAATGTTCTATCAATTATAATTCTAAACTCTTAAGTCAAATAATTTTGCTTTAAAAAATCAAGTGCTATTAATCTTAAGGCAATCACAAAATTTGGACTTAATGTGTTATGATTAAAAAAATCATTTCATTAATAGCCCAAAAATATGGTTTCATTATCATGATTTTACATGTGATGACCTCTACTTTATTTTTATACTCATGTTAGTCAATTAGTTTTCTTTTTTACTCTACGATCCTTGGTTGGAATAAAGAAGTTAGAACCATGTCTCTTGCTAGCAAATTTTAATGCAACTATACAATCTTAATTGTTCTTATGATTGTTTAGTATCTTCTTTTGATAAATATATATTTTTGGTATTTTTTTTTTACTTTTTCTTCCACTTTTATATTTGACATCACTATAATTATGTTAGATGCTCACAATAATATTTTTATAAATAATTTCAATATAAAACTCTTATAATGAGGGTAATTTCAAGGTGACCAAGTTTTACTAATATAATTTTATTTCTTAAAGAAACAATGATGCATTTGGATGGTTAGTTTTGAAAGTGCTTTATGAATTCTAAAAAATGGCTATTTATTAAAAAAAAACTCTGAAGATGGCAAAATTTTATGCAATTTATACTCGAATTTTGAATATTTACATGTTGAATTGAGTTACTAAATAGGACCTAACTTTGGCTACAATTATCTATTTAGGAGGGATTAAAATTATTTTTAGGGTAGGAGGTAATCCTAAGTACTAGTTTAAACAAATTTAGGAGGGAATTTAAGTAGTGTTATATTCTTTAAAAACATTTATTTTTGTTCAAAAATTGTATGTAAACATTTTAAGGGCCTTTCTTTAACATTTAGTTTCATTTTACGAGAGAATTACATGATATTCATAGAAAATTCATTAGGAAATCCAAGAATTTGGTTTGAATAAATATAACACCATCAACTCCAACACAATATTTAGGAAGAACTAAATTATTTTTACAGCAACTTAAGTGGAATTGGCAATCCAAAAAATGCTTGGATGTATGGGAATTGACTATTACTATTTCTTTTATAATTTTTTCTCATTTGAAATGTTTGGTGTGAATTCTCAATGAGCCTTTTCTTTTAATCTTTAACTTTAACACTCTAAGGAACTAAATTATTTTCACGTTAAAATTAGATGGGACTCCAAATATGTTGGATGTAAATAACTATTGTCTTAAGTACTCTATATATGGGAAAATGAAATTATTTTCACAGTAAATTTAGGATAGAAGCAAAAATAATTTGGCATAATTAAATATGCAAAGAAAACCAATTACTATTTCATCAAAAACATATTAATTTTATTTAAAAGATTACATGTGAATTCTTAATTCTTAAATGGCGCTTGCTTTTATCCACTCTTATAATACAATTCTGAAGGAAACTAAACTCTTTTTGCTGTAAATTTAGGAGGGAATCTAAGAAAAGTATACATAGATATAGGAGAGAACCAAGTAGTATTTTTTTACAATTACATAATTTTTGTTTGAAAACTTTGATTTAAAATTCTAAATGGGACCCAAAAAAAAAAGAATCCTTAATACAAATGATTATTCATATCATGAGTGTGTCCTGTTATTAGTTCGGATTAACATGTCAATCCTCAACTTTTAACAGGACACAATTTCTTGCATCAATCCATAGACTGACCCAATAGGGGTGAAATCGAGTTCGATTATCCACATACTCAATTTCGAGGTCGAAACGATAGAATCGAAATCGAACTCGAACAAACTTGTAGAACCAAACTCGAGCTTGATTCGAATTACCAATAATAAGATTCGAACTCGACTCATCGAACTTGAGTACTCGAGCTCAGGAGCTCGAAATGCTCAAATTCCATTTTTAACCCTTCTATAAAAGTATCACTAAGTTGATAAAGATTGTTATTTTTTAATTAATAAGCCTAAAAAGGTAAATTAATAAATACAATATATTAAATATTAAATTTTTTTTTATCGAATCAAGTAGTTCGACGAGTAGTCGAGCACTATATTTTTCTACTCGAGATTGATTTGATTTCCTTCATCAAGTAACTTGAGCTCGACTCGAGTTCGACTTTGATCGAGTTCGAATCGAGTATAAACTCAAGCTACTCAATTTTGCGAGTCAAGCTACTCACAAAACTTTCACCCCTAATCGTAGCAGCCTAATTGGGAGACTTTCTTCTTCACTTCGTGTTTCGATCAAGTCTTTTCATTGTGATACTCCCACCCTATCATAATATTGTATCCAAAATTGCCATCCCCCTAGCGTGTAGCAGTGGTGTATTGGTTTCTTGTTGGACTTTCTGGATTGAGTCCCATTTTTGTAACGACTCCTCAGGAGAAATTAACAGATGCATCTAATGGGTAACGAGGCTTAATAGGATTGTCTGGGCTCTGTCCTTGCAGCTTACTTTATTTGGGTCAAGCTGACTTGAAAGTTGAAAGATGGGCTGCGCTAATATGGCCTAAGAGATACGTCTGATTTCAAAGATTTGCAATTAGTTCTATCGATGTTGGGATCTCCATTTTTGCTTTACTTTTTTTATGGGATAGTAATTTTATTTTGCGTCTAGGACGAAATTGGAACCATCTTGCAAAGCCAATTTGATCGTAGTAAGACATTTTGCTACTACAAAATGCTGAAGATAATACTTGAGAGCCCTGATGTGATAATGGGCTTGTTTATATACAAATTTTATTTGCAGTAGAAAAAAAGATTACTTGTGTTACAAACACACTTTTCCAACCACCTTTTTATGTTGTCAACTATTTTTCATCTTTCATACGTCACATAAAAATGGGATAATATCAGAAACCTCCCTCGAGGTTTCTCTTAGCATTACTTAGTACCCCCGAGGATTTAAAAATAATCATTTACCTTCCTTACTTTTGCTATTTTTATGACAAAATTTTTAAAAACCCTAAACTACTTTTTGCTCCTTTTGCTAAATAAAAATACTTTTAAACCACTTTGTTCACTCCATTAAAAACCATCACCTAAAAAATAAACACTTCCACCACATCATAGACCATATCTCCTAAAACTATAAATTTAAAAAAAATAAAAAAATATGCTTATAAAGAAATACTTTAGTACCAATTCAACTTTATACGATTAAAACCAATTCTTTATGAACCTTATTGTTTCAACATCTTCTTAACACATGACTTAAGTTTTTATATTGTACTAAATCGCTATAAAAATCAAATTGAAGGGATCAAAGAAATCATAGCACACTCTATCATAATCAGTCAAAAAAAACAATTTGGGATAATGTACAAAAACAATCGCATAGTCATATGAAAAAATGAACAAGATAGAACATTGAAAAAGGAGGGAAGAAAAGAAAGTGATTTTTGTTTTTCTTTAATTTTTAAAATTCCTTTATGGTTAATATAGTCATTTTACAGTTATCAAGAGAAGTAAGTGGTATTTTAAAAAACTTTAGGGGTACTAAGTGATATTAAGAGAAATCTCAGGAGAGATTTATGATATTATCCATAAAAATGCTACAGAATTATTGCACATAATATTTTCAAATAATCTCCAATCCAAACAAGCCTAATATTATTTTTATTACACCTATAAGGGCGTGGGTCAAAAAGCAGAAATGAGTGGTTATAATTAATTATAGTTGTTGTGAAACTAATACTAATATAGTGGTGGATTAGTGTTTATTTAGTGGGCACTATACTAATAGAAAATAAGGAAACTCAAGAACTCGAGAAAAGAGAGAGTTAGAGAGAAAACTAAACTTTCATTCATTCAGAAATGAACTTCTTATGAACTGTATCTCTTCTATTACAGGGGGCCCCTATTTATAGGGGAATACAGAGCAGCTTACAGTACAGGTGTTAGCTTGCTTTCATATTAGGATAGCGACGACATCATCTCGTAAGTCGTGCTCCTCAAAAGTCGAGATTACTTTATTACCTCGTAGAATGTGAAAACTCTGGTCTTATTTAGGAGATAAGATAAAGTGATAGACATCCACATAAATAATTATTTCATAACACTCCCCCTTGGATGTCTATTGCACAAAGAATTTGCCTCGTTAAAAACCTTACTAAGGAAAAACCCTATGGGAAAAAAACCTTAGTGAAGGAGAAATGAGTACACTATTCTTGTGTATTTATTTCTCCCCCTTTAAGATCTTTCAACTGACGCATTCCAATATGTTTCACCAACTTTTCAAATGTTACAGTCGGTAATGCCTTGGTAAATAAATCTGCCAAATTATTGTCTGATCGGATTTGTTGCACATCAATTTCACCATCCTTTTGCAAATCATGAGTAAAAAAGAATTTTGGTGAAATATGTTTCATTCTATCTCCTTTAATATATCCTCCTTTCAATTGAGCTATACAAGCTGCATTATCTTCATATAATATAATTGGAGGATTTTCCTTTTCAGATGACAACCCACAATGCTTCCGGATATAATGGGTCATCGATTTTAGACAAACACATTCTCGACTATTTTCATGAATTGCTAATACTTTAGCATGATTCGAAGAACTGGCAGTCATTGACTGCTTTATAGATCTCTATGAAATGGCTGTACCACCACATGTGAATATATATCCAGTTTGAGATTTCGCTTTATGCGGGTCAGATAGATACTCGGCATCAACATAGCCAAACAATTCATGTCGAAATTTATTAGAATAAAATAGGCCAAAATCAACTGTTCCTTGGAGATAGCGAAAAATATGTTTAATACAATTCCAATATCTTTTTGTAGGAGATGAGCTAAATCTCGCTAATAGACTCACAGCAAATGATATATCTGGTCTTGTACAATTAGCAAGATACATTAATGCACCAATAGCACTATGATATGGTAATTCAGGACCAAGTATTTCTTCATCTTCCTCTTTTAGTTTAAAAGGATCCTTGACAGGGTCAAGTGACCGAACGACCATTGTTGTACTTAACGGATATGCTTTATCCATATAGAACCGCTTTAATACCTTCTAAGTATAAGCAGTTTGGCGAACAAAAATTCCACCCTCTAGATGTTCAATTTGTAAACTAAGGCAAAATTTGGTTTTTCCAAAATCTTTGATCTCAAATTCTCATTTCAGATATTCAACTGCTTTTTGGAGCTCTTCAGGAGTTCCAATCAAATTAAGATCATCAACATATATAGCAATGATCACAAAATTAGACCCATCTTTCTTTATAAAAATGCATGGACATATTGGGTCATTGGTATAACCTTCTTAAGTAAACATTCACTAAGGTGATTATACCACATACGTCCAAATTTTTTGAGACCATACAAAGACCTTTGTAATTTGATGGAATAAGTTCCTCTAGAACTTGATTTACATGCTTCAGGCATGGTAAATCCTTTAGGGATTTTCATGTATATATCATTATCCAATGTTCCATACAGATAAGCGGTGATTACGTCCATTAGACGCATATTAAGTTTTTCATGCACAGTTAGACTCACAAGATATCTGAATGTAATTCCATCCATCACTGGAGAATATGTCTCATTATAATCAATTTCAGGTCTTTGTGAAAAGTCTTGGGCTACTAACCTTGCTTTATATCTCATGATTTCATTTTGCTCATTTCTTTTTCTCACAAATACCCATTTATAACCAACTGGCTTAACATCTTCTGGTGTTCGGACTACAGGTCCAAATACCTTTCTATTAACCAGTGAATCCAATTTAGATTGGATTGCATCTTTCCATTTCGACCAATCATTTCTTTTCCGACATTCATCAACCGATCTAGGTTCATGATTCTCGTCTTCTTCCATAATGTCAAGTGCTACATTATATGCAAAAGCATTATCAATAATTACTTCTTTTCGATTCCAATTTTTCCTTGTAGTGACAAAATTTATTAAAGTTTCAATAGTTTCATTCTCTTCAGGAGTTGGCTCTTCACGAGCAATCTCTTCCGGAGGTTGAATTTTGTCACCATTAAGATTTTGAGATAGTAGATCAATTCTTGAGTTTTCAATTTTATTTTCATCATCCAATCCCCTTTTCTTTCGAGGATTTTTATCTTTGGAACCCAGAGGTCTACCACGTTTCAGGCGGGGTTTAGACTCATTAGCACTTGAAATTTGTCATTCGAGGATATCAATTTTAACTGGTGCATTTTCTGCAGGAATATATGATTTTGTAACTCTTCTGGAGTCATTGAATGCATTCGGTAATTGATTTGCAATTTGTTGCAAATAAATAATTCGTTGAACTTCCAGTTCACATTGTTTTGTACGAGGATCAAGGAAATTCAGTGATATTTTCCAAGTGATTTCCTTTCTCGGTCGATCCTTGCTGCCCCCCAATGTCGGGAAATATGATTCATCAAAATGACAATCTGCAAATCTTGTAGTAAATAGATCACCTATTAAGGGTTCAAAATATTTAATGATAGAAGGTGATTCATACCCAACATAGGTTCCCATTCTTCTTTGGGGGCCCATTTTAGTACGTTGGGGCGGTGCAATGGGAATATAAACTGCACACCCAAAAATTCTCAAATGAGAGATGCAGGGCTCATAACCAAAGGTTAATTGTAGGGGAGAATAAGTATGATAATTTGTCGGCCTGATTCTCACAAGTGTTGTTGCATGTAAAACAGCATGTCCCCAAGCAGATAAAGGGAGCTTAGACCTCATTAATAGCGGTCTGAAAATTAATTGCAACCGCTTAATAAATGATTCCGGTAGACCATTTTGTGTACCAACATGAGTTACAGGATGTTCAACCGTTATTCCAATGGACATGCAATAGTCATCAAATGCATGTGATGAATATTCACCAGCATTGTCTAGACGAATTTTCTTAATTGGATAATTAGGGAATTGTGCTCGTAATTTTATTATTTGAGCGAGCAATCTCGCAAACGCCAGGTTGAGAGTGGATAATAAGCATACATGTGGCCATCTTGTTGATGCATCAATTAGCACCATAAAATATCTGAATGGTCCACATGCTGGATCTACAGGTCCACATATATCACCCTGAATTCGTTTTAAAAATGTGGGAGATTCAGTTCCTACTTTAGCTGGAGATGGTCTAACAATTAATTTCCCTTGAGAGCAAGCAACACAGGAGAATTCATTTGCATTCAACACCTTTGGTGTGAGAGCCCTAAAAATATATATATATATATATAATAATAAAATTCATGCATACATTACCCTTTAATTTATTCAAGTGCACATAAATTTCTTTAGTGCATTTGTGGCATGTTTTCACTAAGTGCATTCTTCATTGGTTGATTAAATGAATTTTCAAAAATTTCATTTTAGAATTAGTGAGCATTTCTTGCATGGCTTAATTGCTAAGAAAATAGGGCATGTTGGTGTTAATTGGAGACCAAAGCAAATTAGAGGAGTTAGAAAGAAATTAAGTGAGATTTTGTTAGCTAATGGCCAAGAAGTTGCCACTTGTCACCCTAAGATTCAACCCTTGACTTGATGACTTCTTTCCCTCCAAACTTATCTTTTAAAAACAAAACATTGTCTTCATTTTGGGGTGGAGTGGCCGAACCTAAGGAAGAAAAACAAGAGAGGAATTCATCCAAAAAAAATCTTGCTTGGCTTAATAGGGAATCAAGAGAGGAAGTTGGTAGCACCCTAAACCATCAATCCTCAAGCTTGATAGGGAAGGATTTTGGTGGCTTGAAGAGTTTCTTCTTGGGCTTGAAAAGGTATTTTCCTATCCAAACCCTAGCTCTATGATCCTAGAAAATGGTCTAATGAAGGTTGTTGGTGATGTTTGTAGTAGGGTGGTGCTTGGAAGCTAGGTTTTTGGGCTTGGATTCTTGGGGTTGCAACATAGGAGTTGGTTTGATTTCATGCCTATTATGTGTTTGATAGTTGGACTAGTACTAAATACTAGGCTAAGATGATTATTTCTTTGAGAAAGGTGCTTGATTATCTTTCATATGCATGCTAGAGAAGTTATAGGAGTTGTTTTGAATTTCAAAAAGAATGGAAGAAATTTGTGGTTCTATTCCTCTTATCTTGTGATTTATTCTTGCTCAATCTTCACTAATCCTTGTTGAGAAACCTTGTTGGGACATTTGTGTATCAAATTGGAGTGAAATCATTCTAGTTTGATGGGTGAAAACCTCTTGGAATGCATCAACTTTTGAACAGAAAATTCTGTCCTGCACCTCGTCAGAAATGAAAAAACAGCCAACTTCCCAGGTTTTCTGGTATTGATAGGAAATGAACTAGGAGCTGAGCCATATACCGTTGGAAAGCCCTATGAGTCTAGTTTCTAACGCCACTGACGGCACTCAATTTCAATTTTTCTACACCAAGATATGTCCATTTTCCCAAGACTGCACAGTGGCCACTGATACACCCGAATTCCCGTTTTGTCATAAACTTGCTCTTGGTTGAACCTTGAAGTTTCTTGAATCTTTGCGCGTTTATTTCATTCTAAATATCTACTTGACTTGTGAATCCGCTAAACCTTCAATGTTTCATCATTTCGCGACTTGAATCGCCCTAGAATTTCCTAGTGAGATGCATTAGTTAGTAGTGTCTATTTTTGCACTTGATTAGGTTGCATTTATTTTGTTTTGCTTGAGTTGATGATGGTATACGTTGAATATACATAGGACTCGAAGGAGCTAACGAGGGTGATCAAGGCGTGAGCGCTTGAGTTGCTTGACTTGCTTGGTGAGTGTTTCCTTGCTTGTTTCGCGGAATCTATGTGTTTTCTCAAAACTACGGAATGACTTGTTTGCTTGAACTACGCATACGTGAATTACTTGAGATGTGATTATTGAATTGGCTTACATATCATAGATGATTGGACTATCGAGGTGAGTCGAGGGCACTTTATCGCACTCGACTCTTCCGCTTGACTTTTCTCTTGGAATTTGACTTTCTTTGACTATGATTTGACTTTGTGTACTTTGATGTGAAAAGTCGCTGGTCATATCCCGCCGATTAATTTGATTCGTTGGGGTTCGAAACCCCAAAACCCTATTGGTGAACCGTCAGATCGGGCATGGGCTTGGTCGAGAAGATCGGTGAACCATAGGTTATTTGATTTGGTTCCTTGGAACATGGTATACCCAAGATACCCAAATTTGATTAGTTGAGGTGTTCGGCCCGTAGTGATTGGTGGACGGTTGTGGTGTAAGTGGTGTCTCACGAATTGGTTCTGATCTCAAACGCTGACTGAGAGTCAACGGCTCGTGTTTGATCAAGCTTTGTGGATTTGGCTTTTGGAAGCCACCTATATCCTTTACTTGAGTGCTATGTTTTAATTTACCTTAAATATATGATTGACTATCTGTTTTGCCTAATTGTTAATGTAGTTGCATGTTTTATTTTGGGGACCTCATTAAGCTTCGCTACCCCTTTTCCCTTTTGTTTTTCCTGAGAATTTGTAAGAGGTCGGAGAGTTTGATTGTGGCTAAAGTCAAGTGTTTATCTTTGTTAAGAACCCATGTATTTGTAATTTGCTCGCTTTTGTAAGTTTGAAGTCGGTTGCAAGTTTTGGGATTTAAACGTTGTAAACTTTATGTTCTTGTAATTTTGAGTTATTTTAGCTTAAGTGTATGTTAAGATAAATGTTTTGATGAATTTGGGTATTCGAACCCGACGAGAGTTGGTGCAGCTCACTAATCCTAGGGTACTCAGGGAAAGGTGGGTGCCACATTTGGACCTTTCAATGAATGGCCATGTGAATTTCAATTATTCCTTTATCATTATGCAACCAGGATGTCCAAGGCGATCATGCCAAATGATAAAATCATTGGGATTAGAAGACTTCTAGTCTTCTAGGTGATTAGTTTCAACTGCATTTATTTTTGTATAATATAAACCAGAAGAGAGAGAAGGCAGCTTTTCTAATACACATTTCTTGCCAGAAATGGTATTTGTGATTAATAAATATTCACCATTTGTCTCATTCATCGCCTCGAGATGATATCCATATCTATGCACGGACCAATGGCCTTCCATGCCACTTATCTTCATTAATTTTCTTTTCTTCACCTTTCTTATCATTGTCCCATTTCTGGGGGTCATTTTGTTTCTTGCCACGGTGATGATCATTGTAGTATGGCATGTATCTGCCACGACCGCGTCCACGACCACAGCCCCAACTACGGCTTCTTCCTCGACCACGGCCACGACCACATACAGAGTTTGAAGATTAGGTCACATTCACTTCAGGGAATGGACTAGTTCCAGTTGGTCGAGACTCATGATTTTTTAGTAATAATTCATTATTTTGTTCAGCCAATAAAAGACATGCAATCAGTTCAAAATATTTTCTAAAACCTTTCTCTCAATATTGCTACTGCAGGAGCACGTTCGAGACATGAAAAGTTGAAAATATTTTTTCCAACATATCCTCATCAGTTACATTTTCACCACATAATTTGAATTGAGAGGTAATTCTAAACATGGCTGAATTATATTCACCAACAGATTTTAAATCTTGTAGTCGCAAGTGAAGCCAAGCATACCTGGCTTTTGGAAAAACGACCAACTTCAGGTGGTCATATCTTTATTTCAAACTATGCCAAAGATCAAGTGGATTCTTGAGTGTAAGATATTCCATTTTCAGTCCTTTATCCAAATGATGATGGAGGAATATCATAGCTTTGGCTCTGTCTTGGCTTGTTGCATCATTATCTCTGACAATAGTTTTGCCAAGACCCATGGATTCAAGATGTATTTCAACATCCATTGCCCATGATAAATAGTTATTTTCAGAGATATCAAGAGGTACAAACTCTTTTTTCGTGGGATTAGTCATAATAAAAGTGAAATAAATTAAAGATGAGAAATATTACCTCTAAACGTTTGGTAGAAATCGTCCAGGGAAGTGCCCGATGATTGATCTAACACCGGCAGAATTTTGGCAGAGTCTCGTGCTGATAACGTGTTGTGAAACTAATACTAATATAGTGGTGGATTAGTGTTTATTTAGTGGGCACTATTCTAATAGAAAGGAAGGAAACTCAAGAACTCGAGGAAAGAGAGAGTTAGAGAGAAAACTAAACTTTCATTTATTCAGAAATGAACTTCTTATGAACTGTATCTATTCTATTACAGGGGCCCCCTATTTATAGGGGAATACAGAGCAGCTTACAGTACAATAGCAGCTTACAGAGTAGCTTACAGTACAGCTGTTGGCTTACAAGAGCTGCTTACAGTACAGGTGTTAGGTTGACTTCATATTAGGATAGAGACGACATCATCTCGTAAGTCGTACTCCTCAAAAGTCGAGATTACTTTATTACCTCGTAGAATGTGAAAACTCCGTTCTTATTTAGGAGATAAGATAAAGTGATAGACATCCACATAAATAATTATTTCATAACAAGTTTATTATTGAACCGATATTGTACGTACAGCACAGTGAGCTAAGATAATACTTTTATATTTTTTTTGTGCACTGAACACACATAGGGACACTTAAAAGTACTGAGAGGAGTTTTAATTAACAATTAGGGGTTCCAAAATGATGAGAGTAAATAATTGATGCCGAGGCAAAAAATTGTTTCGTTTGAGATACAATGATAACGGTTGTGACAAAATTGTTAATGTATGAAGTGTAGTTTGCTTGTGCACCGTTCAATTGAAGATTTTTTGTTTTTCAGTATGGGAGAATTGTAGTTTTGGTCCTCAATATTTGAATCTTGTGTCAAATTGGTTCCAACATTTCAATTAAAACAAATTTAGTCCCCAAAGTTTACATGTTTATGTAGATTTAAAATAACTAATAAAAATAGAATAATGACTAACGGTCAACATCAAATTACCGTTAGTCAATAATTTTGACTTTACACTTTTGATCGCTAATGTTTTGATGTTGATTCAATATATTTCCTTAAATTTTAATAGTGATATTAAGGATTTTAGCATGAATTGAGATGCAAATTAAAATGAAATAGTATGAAATAGTATTAAATTGGGTAAAAAGAATTCTAATTAAATTTCTTATTGTTTTTAATTTAATTTTATTTATTCATACTAATGATATCATATGTTTCTTTTCTTTTGCATAGTTTAGTCTCAGATTTGATGGTGTGTGTGTGTGTGTTATCATTTCGCAATGTTAATAATTAAATGATAATAAGTTTTATTTTTTTAATGATAATTAAAAACTTAATTCAGTATCCCTTTAAAATATAAGGAAATATACTTTTTGCAATATAAATTGATCTTTTCCTTCTGACATTTTAATAGATTATAAATTGAATTTGAAATGAAATTAACTTTTTGTACACACTGTATGAATTGTTAAATGATTATCAAGGTACATAGATATTAAAATAAATGATTTAAAACTACAATGTTGAAATGTTAGATTCTAATTAACAGGAAAGATAAAAAAAAAGATAGTTTTCTTAAGTATTTCTAAGATTACTTCACACTCATACTTACTTTCACTTAAATTATAAAAATTTAGATTATAAAAACTAGTAAAGGTAAATACCAATGTGATATACTTTTAGGAATTCCTAAGAAAATAGCCTTTTGTTTTTTGTTGTTGGTCTTTCTTGCCAATTGGAGCCTAATGTTCTAATATTATAGTTTTAAAGCATTTGTCTTATTATCTATGTACCTTAAATGCCAACTTCATTTTAAACTCAATTGATAATCTATTCAAATACCCAAAAATAAATATCAACTCAGTCTGGAATCTTTAAATAAACTTTTAATTATCATTAGAAATAAAAATAATAAAAACTCATTATCAATTAATCATTAATAGTGAGAAATTGTAATATATATGTGTGTATATACCTCCTCCAAATGTCGGTGTAGGCCAGCATGGTGGTGGTCGTCACCGTAGAGTGCAATCACCAGAGCCCATCATTCAAACTGGCATTGGCAAAAGTTCATAAGTTACCGAGCACTGTTTTCATACATCTACTCCAGTCACATCTCAGTCGCAGATCATGTGATGCCCCCACCTCTCCCAAGGGTATCAGCGGGACGCCTGTCCAACTCTCGCCAGGACTCACTACAAAATCTCAAAATATAATTACAAGCATTCATTCCTAAAACCCTAATTAACGTCCAACAAAAATACTAATTAACTTACAAGAGTAAATCCTCAATAATTTTTATCAAAAATACAATTATATAAACTTCAAATAAAATAGACCATCAACTTCACCGTAAATACCAATTCTATACAATAGTGTAGAAACCCTACAGAAGAAACTAAATCCTCGATCTACGATCCCCACTTCAAGACCTGTTAAGAAAAACAAATATATTGGGGTGAGCTAACGCTCAATGAGGCCAAGAAAGCATGCACGCAATTAAGATAGAACAATACTTCAACAATTAAAGCAATTTAAAGTAAAACAAGCAATATTTCACATCAGGCAATTTAATAATACCATATAAAGGATACAGGTGGACACAGGAGGTAGAGGTGACTACTGTACTTAGGGACGTAGCACGTACCCCCGATCCAAATTTCTGCATTTTCCACATTCATATCCGGACCATTTCATGAGCTCCGACTTTCAAATAAAAAATGTTGACACTCCGTCAACCACACTCTCATATCCTGTAGACACCACTTGAAACCCTCACCCATCTACTTTCACCCCCTGTACCGGGCCCGCTCGTCAAAATATGTAAAATTGGTAATACTCGAGTATACCTTGGTCGGCGAGCGTACTCCAACCGACATAAACACTTTTTTTTTGGGTACAATTGGAGGATTAAGAATCCACTAACAAGCTACTCTTCTGGGGATGGACACCCCACTTACACCCGCACTCAGAATATGCTTAACTTCATCTTGGGGGGCTCTGTAGCTCCCACAAGTTCCAACTTTGTTGTTTCCCCAACTTAGCTAGGCTTTCTGCAAATCTATTGCCCTCTCTCCACATGTGAGCCACCTTGCACTCCCATCTCAAGTTAACACATTCTTTGATCTCCCTTATAAGGTTCCCATTCACTCCATCTACTCTGTTCCCTGCAACCAATTGTATGCTAGTCATAGAATCTGTTTCTATCACAACTTTTTTATACCCTTCCTGCCAGGCTAGTTTCAAGGCCAAGAAAATTGCCCAAAGCTCTGCAGATACATTACTTGCATTCCCTAAGTTAATACTGAACCCCCGCAACCATTTACCTCTTTCATCCCTTATCACTCCGCCCGGCTCCCGCTTCCCCTGAAGGTACTGATGATGCGCCATCTACATTTACTTTGACCTAATCCTTTGGGGGCTTCTTCCAACTGATATGTTTCCATTCTTTAAATCTCCCGTGGACCCCCTTCTTCAGAAATTCCTGGTTCTGCTTGGCTGTCTTTAGGCAGATTCTTGCATCAATGCTTAGGCCTCTATCATTTCCGGTGGCATTCACTTCATTTCTTGTTTTCCAAGCATAATGGATGGTCTGTTGAAAGAGTATCTGCCAATTGACATCTTTATTAAACCCCACATCCACTCTACTCAGGTTCCAATCAATCCACTCCACCTGATCCAGGTTCATAAAAGTACTCCAGTGAGGGGCATCAACTAATTTCCTCCAGATTCCTTGTATCCAATTACAGTCCCGTAATGCATGAAGGGCATCCTCGGTATGGGAGTTGCAGATTGGGCATTTCCCATTTACATGTAAATGTCTTCTTCTTTTTTCTTCATTGGTAAGCAACTTCCCCATTCTGACCATCCACAACAGATATTGCCACCTCCCTGGCCCTTGTTGAGACCAGATTTTCTTCCATCCTTTATCAGCCGTGTCCCCTTGCTCGGGCTCTTTAATTGTTAACTCATAAGCTGATTTCACAGTGAAGGCTCCTTCCTTATCTGGGCCCCAGCATATCTTGTCTGGGTTTTGACCTTCCACCACAGTTACCGGCCTTAGCTTCCTAATGTAAGCTAGAGGCGAACCCGACTCACCTCTTTCAGCCTTTGTCATTCACCCAGTAGTCACGTACAAGCTTCTGTCTTTCTTCATCACATACTGGGGAATGTACTCATTTCTCCAGTGGAGCCTCATCTATCCACGTATCCGTCCAGAACTTGATGGTTTCTCCATTCCCAACTCTCCATCTGAGGCCCTGAGTGATGATATCATTTCCTACACATATACCCTTCCAAACTGATGAGCTCCCCGCCTTATATCTAAAGTTGCCTTCTTCTCCTTCCTATTTTAGCTTATATTTTTCCTTAATCACTTCAGCCCATACGTCTCCTCTGCTGCTCCTTAACCTCCAGTTGGATTTAGCCAGAATGGCTTTGTTCATACTCCTAACCTTTCGGATTCCCAAACCCACCTTCTCCTTTGGCTTAGTGATGACCCCCCAACTTAATTGATGGAGTTTTTTCTTATGACCAACACTTCCCCAGAGGAATCTCCTCACACATTTCTCAATTTCTTCCATAACTGAAGCTGGCAAAATACCTGATTGCATCACATAGGTCGGTATTGCTGCCACTACAGACTTGATTAGCACCACTCTGGCTGCGTATGACAGGCATTTGGACTTCCACCCTGCTAGCTTTTGATTGACCTTATCCAGCACATACGCATAGGACCTATGACTTGCCCTGCTATGGAGTACGGGCACTCCCAGATATTGACCTAAATCTCTCGTCCATGGAACTCCAGTAGCTTTGCTCAATTCTTGTACCCTTCTTAAGCTAATATTCGAGGAGTAGATAAGCTTCGATTTCATAACATCAACCTTTTGACCCGACATATTGCAGAAGCTTCGAAGGACATCCTCTACCACTTTCATACATCTACTCCAGTCAAAATTTTAAGACCCATGGTTCACCAATCCCTCGACCAAGCCCCTATTGCCGGCCGAAGTGAAAGGTTCCCCGATGGGGTTTTGGCGTCCCCACAATTTTCAATGACAATAACAAGCAATTCTAGTAGTTAAACACTTAACAGTTCAAGCAGTGGAACTCATTTAGAGGCAATTCAAATAAGGTGAGCGCGATAAAGTACACGCTCAACAAGGCACACAAGCATGTTTTTCCAATCATTTACATTAATTAAAACATTAATAACATGCACTTGGACACTCACCGAAGTCCCATAAAACAAACGAACGAGTAAGAAAGTTAAACTTCGGTAGTCGGGCCAACTTCCACAACCTCTCGGTCACCTGAGCCAAAACGGAACTATCATCTTCAATCCAAACAGTTAAAACTCAAGATTTAACCTAACTCTCCAAATTCACCAAAAATCACTCAACTAAAGCTTCTCTCTCAGGCCACAACTCACTCAATATACATCCGAATTGAACAAGGCTTAAAGCTATGGAAACTAGATTCAACATATTAAAAATCACTAGAAGACTTCGCTCAAAGATTCCTGAAGTAGGATGAGCTAAAACGAACCAGAAAATCCAACACAACAATAAAACAGGAAAATCAGGCTGGAGAATCAGCTATTTTTGCAATTTTTCTGGTATTGATAGGAAAAGAACTAGTGTGTGAACCTTGTACCATTAGAAAGCTTGTGAAGTCTAGTTTCAAACGCCACTAACGGTGCTCAATTTTGACTCCCAAGCAAAGAGTTATAGCCGTCAGAAATACAGGAGGTTACCAAGACTGAAGGGAAGATTTCCAGATTTGAGAAGCTAATTTTGAAACAGCACTTGGGCATCGAAATGCCACTGGAAAATCACCAAATTTTGTACACTCAATCCTCACTAGGTGGATTATGTATGTACCAAATTTAAGCAAAAAAATCACACGGGAAGATAACGTTTTAGATGGCCAAAGTTTGCGAAAGTCTTGGAACTTAAACTGCCAGATTTTCTTCCTTTTGATTTTCAAACATTTTGCTCAACTGAAACAGCCCCAAATCATTCAAGCATTAACACAAAATCTCTAGCAGCATTTCCTTATCAAATGGAAGCAAAATAGTAGCAAAATTTAAATCAAAATTTTTCCAAAAGTAGGGCAATCATCCGACAAAGTGCTAGAAGAAAAATTTCCAGCTTTTAACACACCAATTAAACTCACATTTGCAAAACATTTTACCGACACATGGTATAACATTTAAACTTTCAAACAACCAAGGAATCCATGAAAAGAGGTCCAAAACAAGGCTGAAAAACAGCAAGGTAGACCGGCAGCAACTACAACAAAATTCCAGATTTAATTCTTCAATTTTCACTAAATGTTTTTATGCACCAAAATGCTCATTTTGCAAAGGGTCTAGCCCTCATCTAGGCCATCATCTTAGCAGTGAATAATTACAAAATAATGGTGATAAAACAGGGCATGATGGCCTCAACAACAACTGGTAGTCTTAAGCATTCAAATTTCCAGATTTCAAGCTTTCTTGGAAGAGGTTTCGATTTTGAGCAGTATTCTTTGAAAAATCATAACTTTAGTTCTACAAGTCCAAAATTTACAAATATTATACCTTTGGAAAATAGACTCAATGAACTAAAGCTCTTGAGAAGACACTTATACAAGATTCGAATCAAAAACCAATCAAATTTCAATTTAAAACTGCTGTTACAGTGAAAACAAGATATAACAGTCTTGATTTTCAGTTAATTTTGAAAATTTGCCAAAATTCACAAAAATCAAACTAGACCTTGAAATTTATACTGCTAAAAGAAATTGTATTCTAGTTTCAAACACAATAAATGGAACTCAATTTTGATACCCGAGTAAGAAAATATAGTCATTTGAACATGAGGCAAAAGCTGTCCTGTCACTGCATTTTTTCCATATTTGAAGAACAAATTTGAGCAATGAAATGGTACTAGGAAAACACCAAATTTTGCAGGCATAAATCTCAGTATGTAAGCTACGTTTTCACCAAATTTTAGTTAAAAACTCACACGGAAAGGCAGCGATCAACGCAACCAAAAACAGAGCAGCATGTATTTCCTTTCCTCTCGGTTTCCTCCTCTTCTTCCCTCTTTCATTTTTAGCAACTAAACACCACATAAACACCTCACACACACACAATATGTGACAGCCCCACTTCTCCCTAGGGCGAACCTTCGGGTATCGGCGGTCCGCCTCCCCAACTCTCGCCGGGACTTATTACAATTCCTCAATCGTATCACAAATCTCAAATAATTACACCGCAAGATCTCCAAATAATACTTACATTTTCAACTATTCCAAATACACCAAAAGTCCAACTGTCCAATATTACAATAGTACAAGAGATAATCCGGCTAGTCACACTAAGAAAGATCACTTCCTGCTTTCCTTCATCCCGAGCCCTGTAGGGGGGAAAAATAAAATATTTTGGGGTGAGCTAGAAGCTCAGTGAGTGTTCAGTGAAAACAAGGAAATTCACGATTTATCAAATTCATGAACATTTGAATCAAATAGCATTTTGTAAAACATTTGAATCTTTAAGGGAATACATGAAGGTCGAGAGCATGGTCACACATTCACATTGAAAATATCTAAGAATCTTTTTATTTAAAGGGATTCAAGAAATAGAAATCCCTTAAAGAATCATTCCATAAACACTTAATTTAACAATCAATAATGCAGTATACAATATTTCAATACACAATAATTCAATAAACAATAATTCAAAGAACTATAATTCAATAAACATTCAATTCAAATATTGAAAGGATACGGGTGCTCACTTGGAGCTATTTCCACCTTATAACTTCCAATAAACAATCCCCTACATTTTTCCACCTTATAACCTCCGAACTCCCACCTTATGACCTCCAAAACAATAAACAATCCCTATCTTGAACTCACCTTATGTCCCCCAAAACGATAAACAATCCCCTCATTTAACATTGAACATTGGATATAGTACTCAAGGCCTTTCAGCGAAGAGTTTTGTGCTTTGCACTTAACATTGGTAAGTCATTATTCAGGGCTGTCCGGCTGATCCGATCTCACGATGGTGGGTCTAGGATAAGCTTTTGGCCTACCTGACCTCACGATGGCGGATCAAGGATAGGGTTCCAGCAAAGAGTGAGCTCAGTTCAGCCGATGCGATAAAGTACACATTAGCCTACAAACATGCACATTTAACAGGCTATCATGCACAGACAACTTTCTAAGTCAAGCAAGTCACATAGTCGAGCAAGTTTTCACTTAGAAATCATTTTGTGAAGCTCATTTCATTTAAAATTATCTCAATAGTTAATCAGATGAAATCATGTTTGGAAATGACTTTAGTAATAAACATGAGTTTGGAAATGATTTTATTATAAACATGAGTTTGAAAATCGAGTTTAGAACTCAAGTTTGGTAAGATTAGAAATCAAGACTAAAATCAAATTTGATAATGATCCGGATTTTTAAAATCAAGTTTGGCAACCATTCTTAGAAATCAGGTCATGAAAATCATTTCATTTATAAATATGAATCAAATTTTTCCTTTGAAAATCAAGTTTAAATCACTCACAACGCTCACAAATCATTTCACTCGAAACAATGGAAACCATCTCTTGTAAGAACGAGAATAAGCCTTTTCAACCGTAAAGAGATTGGAGCACTCACTAACTATTGGTATCACATTCATTTAGATAGCACCCAAGCAACAATTCACACTTCGATTAATCAGCTTAAAAGCACATATAAATTATTGCAAAAGTAAATCAAATTGTTATACTTGTAAACCAATGCAAGTCAATAGTAAATTAGTAGTAAAACGTTTCACAAGTGATTTCCTTGAAATAGTAGTAACTCTAAAGTGTCATAGGGAAACATTCCTTTAAACAAGTTAGAACAAAACAGTAGTAAAATTGTCAATTGAAAAGGGTTTGGAACACTCACCAAGTTTCACACTCGTCCACATAAATCACCAATCACCATGTAATCTTCATGGCACATTCAAGTCCTAGGATTAAGTAAAATAACAAGACTTTCACAAATTCCAATCCAATTTATAAGGGTGAGCAAATAAGAATCTTAACAACATCTTAGAACCATGCATGAGTGGGTCGGAACACGGCAAGAAGGCACGAGAGTCAAAAGGAATGAGAATAGCACTTAAGGAAGTGAAACTAACAATTGACATGTTTGCTGTGCTTCAGTAATTTAATCATAACTGTGGTTGTGGTTATCGGATTGGGACTAATTTTATGGTGTTTCGAAGTTGAGACATAGACCTACAACTTTCATGAAGAGGTCAGATCTCAATTCATGCTTATTCAAGGTAAAATTGGAAAATCTCAGAGAGGCAAGAAATCTGTCGGAATGATTTCAGGCTGGTCGAACAGTCTCGGGAAAACAGTCATAACTCGACGTAGAAAAATTGAAATCAAGCTACGTCAGCGGCGTTTAAAACTAGGTTCATAGGGCTTTCTAACGGTATAAGGCTCGGATGCTAATTCATTTTCTATAGTGAACAGTAACCTCGGGAAGTGGACTGATTTCCATTTCTGATTTCCTGCAAAAATTTCCAGCTTTGACACAATCCTTCAATTAATCCTTTAAAGTCATTTCCATCATTTGCCAAGGTGTTTAACATGCTAAAACAGCAATTAACTCCATCATCAAAGCATCACATATTGACAAACAATTCATCAAACACTTGGTGGCCAACAAATAAAACCCAAACTCTATTTATCAAACACAAGATTTCCTTCCATCATCAATCCTTCTAAGCAACCATAAACACCTTAATATCATCTAACTAGCATCCCCTTTGAATTTTAAAGATCAATAAATCATGGATAATTGGTGAGTTACCTTGGGAGATGAGAGAGAAAATCCACCCACAAGCTTCAACTCTTCCAACCAATCTTGATAACCAAGTAGTAATCAAACTAGGGTTTCACTTGGAGTAATTTTTCCACCACTAAAATGGCTAAATCAAGCTTAGGGTTTTATGGTTTCTTGCTCCTTGAGGTTCGGCCAAAGAGAGAGAAAAAGAGAGGGAATTTGTTTGAATTTTTTGAAGACAAGAGTTTAAATAGAAAAGCTTAAGTCAAGGGTTGTGTTGGTTAGTTGACAAGTGTCAACTTCTTGGCCAAAAATAGGATAATATCTTTGCAAATTACCATCAAATCCCTTAATGTAAAATGTTATCCACTTAATACCATATAAGTTTATGTATTTGGCTACATGAAATATGAAAAATACAATTCCAAATTAATTTCATACAATACATACAAAATAGAGTACTTAAAGGAAAATAATACACTTAAGGAAAATTTTATGCTACCAATGTTTAAAGAAAATGATATGCACTTGAATAAATACAATGACAAATAATTCATGAAAAATTTAGGGTTCTCAGAAGAAATATGAGCAAGTAATTCAAGAAAATTCGGGTGTATAATTCAAGAAATTCTGGGTCCTCACACAATACATCATCAACAGCCCCAAGTTCAAATGTGGTGGGATTTCATAGAGCCCACATTCAACCAATCAACAATAAAATCTAATACAAAGAACTATAAGCTTTCTTAGCTAAAGAATGAAACAAATGAGCAAGGTTTATGGTGTTGAGAACCCTACCTCTCCTCCAACAAGAAGTTTGGCTTAAGGTGGATGAACTAGCTCCCAAAATCCCTCGATATTCAAGCCCCAACAACCGGTTATCCTCTCCTCCTAGTTGGACCGAAGTTCCTCCAAGATTTCTAACAAAGTCCCCAAGCAATTGATGGCTTCAATGGTGGCTTTGTGTTGGTGATTTTTTGAAGAATCGAGGAGAGGAAGATGATGAAGGTGGCCGGCTGTTTTGGAGACAAATTGGAGGAGAAATGAGAGAGGAAAGGATTGACTATGAGGAGAAGAAAGAAAGGAAATGAGTGGTTGGGGCTGTTTTTGAATTTTGGGGCTTTTGTGAAAAATGGAAGAAATGAGAGGAAGTTGGGTGATTTGACGTAAAGCCACTTTTGTCGTGTTGGATCAATTCATGTGACACGACACTACGATCCCGATTTCTCTCATTTATATATCCTGACTACATATTCTAATGTTCGAAACTTATGTCTAGTAGTCGACCCTAGACCCGAGTACGAAATTTAAACATTCAAATAGTTTAAATCGAGAACATGGTTTAAACGTGCAAAAATGTATTTTAAAACTTTTCGTGTCGTTACAATTGATAAATGACATTCAAATAATTCAAACTAATTTAATGAAGTAATTTTATGAAAATATGGAATTTTACAATTTATAAATTAAATTGATGGTTAAACAAGGTTTTAAAATAAAAAGAAGTAACGTATGGCGTATTTGCAATTAGAATGATCTAAATGAATTATTCAGAGAAAATAAATAATTAATTAAATAAATAAGTCGAATAAAATAAATTTTTGGGTCCTCACAGATCATGCAGGAGAGTACTACATCTAGGTCACCGGTGACGTTTCACGAGTTTACATCCGAGAAGAACCTAGACCTTCGAATTTTCAGGCAATGGGAAGGAGATTTTGAATAACATGAATGCACTCATGCTTTACATGATCAACAAGCAACACTTGAGTCACATATTACAAATGTGACTCCGATTATGCCAAACCTGCCACGTTGAGGAGGTAGAATGTGTAAACACAGAGATTGTGGTATTGGTGGACATCTAGGAGGACATTGAACCTAGTACGGATTGATTTTTTTTTTTTTTGTAAATTCAAATTCTATGTTTTCGAAGCATGCAATTCTGTGTTTCCTTAACATGAAAAAATGTATAAAGATTCTGTGACACCCCCACCTCTCCCAAGGGTGAATCCAAGGGTATCAGTGAGACGCCTGCCCAACTCTCGTCGGGACTCACTAAAAAATTCCAAAATAATAATACAAGCATTCATTCTTAAAACCCTAATTGAGGTCCAATAAAAAAACTACTGGCTAACTTACAAGATTAAATCCTCAATAATTTGTCAAAATTACAATTATATTAACTTCAAATAAAATAAACCATCAACTTCACAGTAAATATCAATTCTATACAAAAGTGTAGAACCTCTACAGAAGAAACTAAATTGTCGATCTACGATCCCCACTTCGAGACTTGTTAAGGAAAACAAATATATTGGGGTGAACTAACGCTCAGTGAGGCCAAGAAATCACACACATGCAGAACAAATCAGTAATAAAATCATTAGAGCAGTAATACGGAAGAAAAGCTCAGAATTCACATCAAACAAGTAAAGAGTTCACTATACAAGGATACAATTGGCCTTCCCCATATTTTTGTAATTTCCGCAACAACCTTCGGTCCGCACCCAAGCCATAGTTTTCAATTGGAATGTTAATACTCTGTCAATCACTATCTCACTATCCATAGACACCACTTTACATTCACCCGTCTACTTACACCCCTTGTACCGGGCCCGCTTGTCAAAATGAAATTTATCCATAAACCAAGACGGGATGAGAGGCATCTCCCACTCACTAGAGTGTGGTACATACTACCGCTTGGCAAAAGAGGTCGACGAGACAACGTTCCAATCGACTTGGCCAGAATTAACCAAAACAGGAGGAGAGGTACCTCTCACTCACTTGAGTGTGGTACACACAACCGTTTGGTTTTAACAATTGAAGAACAAGCACAAGTACGAGCATTTAACCAATTCAATTCAAGTAAGAGTGAGCGCGATAAAGTACACGCTCACCAAGCCAAACAAGCATGCTTTTCAAATCATTAACATTAAATAAAGCACTAAATAACATGCACTTGAACACTCACCGAAATCCAATAAAACAAGAGAATGAGCAAGAAGGTTAAACTTCGATAGTCAGGCCAACTTCCGCAAACTCTCGGTCACCTGAGCCAAAACGGAACTATCACTTTCAATTCAAATGGTTAAACTCAATATTTAACTTAACTCTCTCCAGGTTCACCCAAAATCACTCAACTAAAGCTTCTTTCTCTGGCCATAACTCACTCAATATACGTCAGAATTAGACAAGACTTAAAGCCATGGAAACTAGATTCAACATACTAAAAATCACTATTCCTGAAGCAGGATGAGCTGAAACGACCAGAAAATCCAGCACAACAACAAAACAGGAAAATCAGGCTGGAGGATCAGCCATCTTTGCGATTTTTCTAGTATTGATAGGAAAAGAATTAGCATGCGAGCCTTATACTGTTAGAAAGCTTGTGAAGTCTAGTTTCAAATGACATTGACATTACTCAATTTTGACTCTCGAGCAAAGAGTTATAGTCATCAGAAGTACAGGAGGTTACCAAGACTGACGGGAAGATTTCCAGATTTGAGAAGCTAATTTTGAGACAGCATTTGGGCATTGAAATGCCACTGGAAAATCACCAAATTTTGTACACTCAATTCTCTCTAGGTGAACTATGTATGTACCAAATTTGAGCCAAAAAATCACACGGGAAGATAACCTTTTAGATGGCCAAAGTTTGTGAGAAATCTAAACACTAAGCTGCCAGATTTTCTCCTTTTGATTTTCAAACATTTTGCTCAACTAAAACAGCCCCAAATCACTCAAACATTGACACAAAAGCTCTAGCAGCATTCTTTTATCAAATGGAAGTAAAATGGTAGCAAAATCTTGAATCAAAATGTTTCAAAAATAGGGCAATAGTTCGGCACTTGTGTGAAGAGCAAAATTTTAGATTTGGTTCTTCAATTTTCACATGCTTTTGCGAAACGTTTTTATGCACCAAAAATGCTCATTTTTGCAAGGGGTCTAGCCCTCATCTAGACGATCATCTTAGCAGTGAATAACCATGAAATAATGGTGTTAAAACAAGGAAAAATGACCCCAAAAGACAAGTGGCAGTTTTGAACATTCAAATTCCAAATTTTAAGCTTTCTTGGAAGAGATTTGGGTTTTGAGCAGTATTATTTGGAAAATCATAACTTGAGTTCTACAAGTCCAAAATTTTCAAATCTTATACCGTTGGAAATTAGACTCAATGAACTAAAACTCTCGAGAAGACACTTGTACAAGATTCAAATCGAAAACCAATCAAATTTAAGTTTAAAGCTGCTATTACAGTGAAAACAGAACATAACAGTTTTGATTTTCAGTCAAATTTGAAAATTTGCCAAAATTCATGGAAATTGAACTAGCCCTTAAAATTTATACTACTAAAAGAAATTGTATTCTAGTTTCAAATGCAACAAACAGAACTCAATTTCGATACCCGAGTAAGAAAATATAGTCATTTGAACATGAGGCAAAAGCTGTGTCCTGTCACTGCATTTTTTCCAGATTTGAAGAACAACTTTGAGACATTATTTGAGCAATGAAATGGTACTAGGAAAATACCAAATTTTGCAGGCATAAACCTCAGTATGCAAGCTACGTTTTCACCAAATTTCAGCTAAAAACTGATACGAAAAGGTAGCAATCAACGCAACCAAAAACAGGGCAGCATGCATTTCCTTTCCTCTCGGTTTCCTCCTCTTCTTCCCTCTTTCATTTTTAGCAACTAAACACCACATAAACATCTCACACACACAAAATACATCATCAACAGCCCCAAGTTCACATGTGGTGGGATTTCATAGAGCCCACATTCAACCAATCAACAATAAAATCTAATATAAAGAACTATAAGCTTTCTTAGCTAAAGAATGAAACAAATGAGCAAAGTTTATGGTATTGAGAAACCCTACCTCTCCTCCAGCAAGAAGCTTGGCTTACGGTGGATGATCTAGCTCACAAAACCCTCAACTTCCAAGCTCAATAACCGGCTCTTCCAACTCTTCTAGCTGGACCGAATTCACCAAGGTAGCTAGCAAGCTCTTAAAGTGTTTTTGAGTGCAAAGATGGAGGTTTTGTGTTGGTGGTTTGGATGAAAGAAGAAGAAGAAGAAGATGAAGAGGAGCAGCTGTTTTCGGAGAGAAATTGGTGGAGAAATGAGAGAGGGAAGAACCGGCTATAGGGAGAAGAAAGAAAGGAAATGAGCGGTTGGGGTTGTTTGTTGACTTTTGGGCTTTTGTGGAAAATGGAAGAAATGAGAGGAAGTTGGGTGATTTGACGTAAAGCCACTTTTGTCGTGTCGGATCAATTCACGTGACACGACACTACGATCCTGATTTCTCTCATTTATCTATTCTGAATACATGTTCTAACATTCAAAACTTACATCTAATAGTCGATCCTAGGTCCGAATGCGAAATTTAACCATTCAAATAGTTTAAATCGAGAACATAGTTTAAACGTGCAAAAAGCATTTTAAAACTTTTCGTACTGTTACAATTGATATACGACAATCAAATACTTCAAACTAAATTAATAAAGTAATTTTTTTTATAAAAATATGAAATTTAACAATTTTATAAATTAAATTGATGGTTAAACAAGGTTTTAAAATAAAAGAAAATAACGTATGGTGTATTTGCAATTAAAAGGATCTAAATCAATTATTCAGAGAAAATAATTAATTAATTAAATAAATAAGTCAAATAAAATAAATTTTCAAGTCCTCACAGATTCTATATTTACCTTAACATCCATTCCAGCAAAAGCAAGAGTTAGATATCTCGACGCTCTGTTTCTAGAGTACAAGCCGTGACTGCCTATTACAAATAATTTTTTCGTTATTACATCACAACATCTTTAACATTACATTAATGTGGGATTCAAGGTCAATGTGAATTTGACACAAAAAATAACCAAATGAGTTGTTTGGTGCCTTTCCTTGCTAATCTAGGGTTTCTGAACAACTCTAACGTCTTCATTTTGGACTAAAGAGCGTGTACGAAATTTGTGATTTCAATTGCAAAAAGACAAATGCAATGAAAAGGCTAGGACAATTGATGATGACAATATGCAAGATATTTAAATGCTATTTGACATATTTTTTGGGACTAGTTGTTCATGTATTGTCCAAAAAGGGGGACAACAATCTGGAGGTAATTCCGTTGTACTTCTGTCCTTTTCTCCTGATTTCTTAATTACCATATATTACCTCTTTTTTTTTTTTTAAATAGATGTATGTACTTCATAAGTTGCTAACGAGATTGAAACACTCTTTAGTATTTTTACGACACTAGTTCAAATAAGTTATATTAAATTACTTAAATTTGTGACAAACTTATATAATACTCCTTAATTTAACTTACAAAAATTCATAATCATACAAATACTTTTTCGCACTACAGTAAGTAAAATTTAGGGATAATTTCAGAAACCTCCCTTGAGGTTTTGTGAAATATCACTTAGATCCCCCAACATTTTTAAAATCTCTCTTACCACCCTTAGAATTGACATTTTGTTAACAATACCACCCCCTCTCATCAAAAGTAATATTAAAAAATACGTGTTGGAGGAGAGAGGAAATTTTAGTTCCCTTAATACCCTTAGATTATCAAAAAAAAAATATTAACAAGACAGAAACATAATATAACAAGTCATGAAATATCTAATAATATCAATAATAGCAATAGATAAAGTAACATTGCCTAATTTGCAATTCTCAAATAAACAAAAAACACCACCTGAAAGTAGTTCACGTATAGGAGGAATGCATATAAGTATTTGGCATCAACTATTAATTTGTATCGTCTGATTAGGAAGAATATCTCACAATCGAACAATAAAAGTTATATCACTCTCTTACTTTTATGTAACTATTTTGATTATAAAACTTACATCATCTCCTATCACTCATTGATCATTTAAAGTACCAGTTCATAATTTTTACCTGTTATATAGTTTTATTTTGAAAATCATACCTTCACTCCAAAGTTTAGGGAATTATCTTAGTGAAATTGTAATTTTCTCCACCTCTAGTCCAAGTTCTCGTATCATTCACAAGAAAAAGAAAGAAATGAGAGAAAAAATGATGGTCACAACATACAAATAAAAGTCATGTTATTATGAATATTTCTTCTAATAAGCAATTGCGCGCCTTTGTAAGTTTTGACAGATAATTTCACACCTTTGTTGGTACAGAAAAAAAAGAGTGGTTCTAATTATTTTCTAGACATTTTGCAATTATATGCTTATGAGGTTTGTCAAATTTTTTTTTTTTTTGGTCTTTAGAAGCTAAATAATTCTTGAAAGAAATGAGGGTGTTATTAGCAATTGATCCCTTCTGATAGTGACATGTGGACTTACAATCTTTTCAGGGGTGGTAAGAGAGATTTTGAGAACGTCAGAGGAGCTAAGTGATATTTTATGGAACCTCAGGGGAGGTTTCTGAAATTATCCCTAAAATTTATATATAAGTTTTGGTATGTTGTATATTTTTTGTTTTCAAACCCTCCATTTAGACGAAAAATGAAAATTAAAAAATATGTTAATGATTTATAAACACTTTACCAAAGAAAAATATTATCCTTGTACCTAGCAACATTCAAATATTAGAGATCTTTACTATGCAAACCACATTATAAATCAATTAGGGGTCAATCTGCATACTTTTCACTTTTTACTTTTTATTATTGATAGACTCACTTTTAGCAACAAAGGTCAGACATCAAGAGAAGTAATACAAAGAAAGGGCAATTTTGAAATGAGATTAAATTTACTCTCCGAAGAAATAAGTTACATTTTTTAAATTTGCTCTAAACATAATTAAAATGTTTGATAAAAAGATCGCATTGAGTAAATGCGATATTGTGGACTGATTTTGCATTTTCTGGATGCAATTAATAAACGCGCATTCAGCAAATGCTGTATTTGCAAATCCCATGTGAGTGTTTATGAATGAAGAGTTTTTTTTTTTTTTTTTTTTGGCACTAACCTCACATTCGACGAACATCGCTGGTCAAAAATCTACAAACAAACCACCCCTATTGCAGAAATTATTAGCGATTTATTTAAAATTGTGAGTCACTTACAATACTTTTAAATTTAAGCTGCAAAAATTTGGATGTATTTCCCCTGATGAAGTGATCCAGTTTTGAGACTGGGCGATTCGCATTATGGTGAAAGAGGGGGTTGTAATTTATGATTGGTTATTTTGCAAGTGTTGCATTAAGGTGATTTCAGTGTTGGAATTTAAGAGTCATTGTAGGTTTAGGCTTTCCCATGCTTGCTTAGATCTTTTTGTAGAATCTAATGTGTCATTTGTCTTATGTTAGCTCGAGACTTGGGCAACCAAATACAAGGCTAGAAAAGGTGCTTGTGTTGCTGTAACAAATGACAAGACAGATGAGAAAGATGATTTTTATGGATGCTATGGTGATGGTGGTGAGTTAATGTGCTGTGACCATTGTCCATCTGTATTTCATTGCGAATGCTCATTTCTTCAGGTTTGTGTGTTGTACTTTCTTATCCTAATTCAATTGTTATCTCTTTGTTTAAGTCAATTTTTTTTTCTCTTTATTCCTTTTGTGATTTGCTGTCTCTGAAATTCTCATGCCATGTTGATTGTTGCCTTGAAGAGCTTTTCATTTAACAATGGCGCAATCATTTTTCTTATTATCGTTGCATGTATACTTGAAGTTACTTTTGTCTTTATTGGTAATATGAATGTTGTGCATATAGACAATTGTTCACATCGTCACTTGATGGACTAAAGTCATTGTAATCAGGAAAAGATTTATATATGTCAAATACTAAGAGCATGCACGTCAATCTAGTTAAAACTTCAATTATCATGTGTAGACTTAGACCAAAAAGACTTGAAATGCTACTTTTACTCCCTCTGATAAAGAACTTTAGAACTTTTTTGGGGGGCTGAAATAACATTCTTAATAACTGATTTCTTATTAGTTCCCCCATGATTAAGAACTCATTACAATAGAGTAAGCATGTTTTGCAAGATTAGGTATGTGACAGCCCCACCTCTCCCTAGGGCGAACCCTAAGGTATCAGCGAGCCGCCTGCCCAGCTCTCGCCGGGACTCACTACAGATCCTTAATTCAAAAGCAAATAACCAAAATAACATCAATGTCCTCAAATCAACTGTAACATTTAAACCCCAAAATTTCCTTCACGATCCACAAACATCCCGAACTTATAATTACAGATACAAAAGTTTATTCATCCAAATTCCATTAGTACAATTCAAAATACAAGGGCTACATCAAAATACAAGATTAGGTCTCCAAACCAATCGACCTAGTGTAACCCCTGGAAGCTCTCGATCTCAAATCCTGCTAAGGAAAACAAAGTTGAAAGGGATGAGCTAAAAGCCCAGTGAGCGATCCTAATATCATACAAATCACACAGTAACAGTGGAGCAAAAATATATCAGTTAAGCACTCAGTAGGTTAATATAATTCAGTTTAGAAGCATAAAATGTATAAACACATAAACTGGGAAAATACCCAGTGAAAGGATACAGGTTCCACTGGAAGCCGTTGCAGTCCGTCTTGTTCAATACTCAACCTCCTACTCCTCCTTATAACCCCTAGTGGTAATACTCGAGTATACCAAACCGTGCCCTAAGTACCAACCTACCCGACCGAGTCCGCTTCTGGCTCGAATAGGCCGATAACGAAGGGGAAAGGCCTTATTCAGCCCATGTGGTAAAGTACACATGGCCTACATCATGCGCAAGTAATATACAAACAATGGAAAAGCACACAGTTGAACAGTAGAATACAAAGTAGGCCGAGTGCGATAAAGTACACACTCGCCCTTCACATAATTATTAAAAGCATTTAAACACGTCAACAGAGCAATTCAATCACAAACATGCAAGGAACACTCACCAACAGTGGAGCGCAAACAAGAAAATGTAGAAGTCAAACACGCTCGTCAACGTCCACGGACTTACCTGGAACATGCAAATCAAACCATCAACCCCTTTCGGTTTCTATTTAAAGCAATCTTGGCATAAGGTTGGAAGAAAACCATTTCAAAAGTGAACCGACGCGACATGCATATGCCCAATGAACTAAGCTCTTATAAACACTTATAAACACTTAAAATAGCAAAAGAAGCACATACGTGGGCGTTAGACGGAAAACGGACAATGACAAATCGAAAACGGAAAACACACAGTGGAAGGTGGAAAAAATAGTTTTGACACATTGTACGCCATCGCCCATAACTCAGGCTACAAGTGTCGGATTTGAGCGTACGAGGTGCCGTTTCGAAGCTAAGAGAACAACCTACAACTTTCGTGAAGACAACTTCAACCCAGATTTACTCTATCTAGGTAAAAAACGCAGAAACAGTTTCAGGAATTTCACCGTCAGAATGCCCGACAGGCCAACTTCAAACGGACATAACTCAGCGCTCACAAATCGAAATCAAGAAATTCCAGATGCGTTGGAAAGCTAGAAGAAAGGGCTATAACTTTCATGTTTTGGCCAAAAGCTAAATCACAAAGGAACAACACCAAAAATGACGCCAAAGTCGCTGCAGTCAAAATCCTGTTTTTTCCGTTCAATGCCCAAACGAATTTTTACGCAACCAAAACACATTCACGCAAATTCCATCGGCTCGCCTGCGATTATACACATGCAAAACAGCTCCTCACACACCTCACATCACTCCAATTCAGCACGCACATACACACACTACACACACAACACACCACAAGTGGGATTTCAAGAGCCCACCAACCGTTCGAATTTACGCGCGGGTGGGAATTCAAGAGCCCACCAAACAACTAAACGTACAATCCAACCTTAATCTCTACCATTAACACTAAAGCAAAACCCTAACCCTAGCTCATAATCATGGCAAGGCATACATACATCAAATTTAACCATTCCAATCCATAACATCATTCCATAAGCTAGAAATAGGTATGAATCAAGCTATGGAAACCACAAAATCCTTCAATCCATAATCTTCAATCAAATTTCAGCTTGTAGGAAACTAGAAAAACCTTTCTTGATGTTGTTCTTGGTGAAACTTCAAGGGTTCAAGTCCAAGCTTCTTCTCCCAACTCCAAATCAAAATCGTACGGTTGAAGTTGCAAAAATTTCCAAGCTTTTCTTCCTTTTTTTTTTCCTCTCTTTTCTCTCTTTTTTTCCTTCTATTTTCTTCCCTCTTTTCCCTTGGTTTGGCCGACTTCCTTGTCTTCCTTCTTGCTAAGAGATTAAGTCTCTTAGATATTTTTTTTTGTTAGTCAAAATTTGGTCCAAGTCCAAGTCAAAAATGTCATGCTCAATTCAACCTAGAAACTTAAGCTATTTTCCACTCTTGCCCAAGTAATTTCTTTTCCTATCAAATTAGTCCATAAGTACTTAATTTAACCTAGCCCATCAAAGCTTAATTACCCCTACTTAGGCTACTAATCACCTAGGAATTGTAATCATGCATTATCCCACATAAAATCAAAGAGTTAACAAACTCGTAATTAAACATAAAACTTATATTCATTTTCAAAACTAGGGTTTTACAAATCCAAACTAGGGTTTTGCATATAAATATTAGGGTTTTATCCAAATTTAGGGTTTTCGAAGCAAATTAGGGTTTAGATTTCAAATTAGGGTTTTCAAACTTGTAAAACAAAATAATTAAAAACAAACATTTTTAAAAGCAAAACAAACCATATAAACACCTTGGCAAACCAAAATAACTATAATTAACATTATTTAATATTTTCCAGAAATTGGGGAAAATCGGGCCTCACAATCTCCCCTCCTTAAAAGAATTTCGTCCTCGAAATTCATACCCTCTACCACCTCAGTCGACCTTGAAATCTGCTGGCCAAGAAGGTTATAGGTTCTCGCCGGTGCTGATCGGTTTCCTCCTTGAACTTGTTGAGAAGTAGTTACATTTTCTTGGCGAGAATTACTTTCTCTCAGTTGTTTCCTTGGGCAGTGGCTAACTTGGTGGTCGGCACTCCCACAACGCAAACATTTCGTCCCTTCACCCAAGTTGTCCTCGGTGTGATTGCTTTTCCCACAGTATCCACAAGTTGGTTGGACAACCGTGGCTTGACTTCCCAACGGTGTATCCTTTGATTGAACCCTTCTTGTTTGAGTTTTCTGTGATGTAGTCCCTTCTGGTTGCTCCATCTTATGAGGAGAATAGGGAGGTAGTTTTATTCCACCAGTTCCTTTTCCGACTTTTGGGGGCGGTACGGTCTCTCTAGGAACCTCAAGGGAACTACTACTAGGTGCATCTCTCTTTCGGGCTTGAAAGGCTTTGGTTGAGATTTTGTTATCTCGACCCTTTGGCTTTCTCAAGAGCATCAGTAAATGTCTCAATTTGAGCTGCTGAGAGCATCTTGAATTTCTAAGTTAAGCCCCTGAATAAACCGTCTTATTCTCTTTCGCTCTGTAAGTACCAATTCTGGGGCAAATCTTGACAACTTCGTGAATTGAGTTTCATATTCAGCCACACTTAGGGTTCCTTGGCGAAGTTTTATAAAATCATCTTCTCTCTTTTCTTGGACCAGTGGTGGAAGGAACTTTTCATTAAATTCTTGTACAAAATTCATCCAAGTTCTGGAGTTTGTTCCCTTTCCCACTTATTTCGATAACATTCCACCATGCTCTAGCGCTCCTTCAAATTGGAACACCTTAAAGTTACTTGTCTTTCTTGAATAATTCAAAGCATCAAATATGTTCCTTATATTTTCCAACCAATTCTCTATATCGGGGTCGGGACCTCCAGCAAACTTAGGGGGAGAAAATTTTTGAAATCTCTCTAATGCCTTGTCTTCTCCTTCTACTTGATTCACAAGGTTGCCTTGTTGATTTCCAAGGTTTTGACCAGCCATTTGTGCCAACAAATCAGTCATACGTTGGATGGCTGTGGCTACCTGATCATTAGCATCGGCCCTTGGTTCACGATTATTTCCTGCAACTGATTCGTGGTCATCTCCCTGATCTTGGGGTTGTCTAAGGCCACGTCCACGTCCATACGGCCTCGTCGTTGCCCTCTCGTTTCCATGTTCATAGCTAATCTATATGCATATGTATATCAACCATACTAAACCATAATTAACTTCACACATATACAAGTAACAACTCTTAAGGCAAGTGAAACAAACACATTTTCACATAGCACATTTCACAATACAGTTCAAACTCAGTCATGTCTCACATTAGTACAAACTAGAACTCGTTAAACTAAAACACAAGTCACAGTCAAGTTGAGTACATACCAAGTCAAAAGTAGTAGACAAAAGTAAACAAGTCATCAACAAAATACACTGGCCTCCAAAGTAGAACATTCTACATCCCCCTCCTATCATTTTCTTACAAAAGGTCAAAACCAATACGGCACTGGATTAATTAGACCCAAGAGATTCTCGTTCTCTAACACGTTCGACTTCATTTCCTACGCTAGGATCCTCAAGGCCACGATCTTCTCCACCTCTCTCCCGTAGTGGTTGTGCCATCTGAGCCAAACGATTATTGGCCTCTTGTAATTGTTCACGTAAGGTTTCGATTCGTTGTTGCTCCTCGAGCACCCTAGTCTCTAACTCTTGAATTCGGCCATTTGCTCTAGCATTTGCATTGACTAACCTCTGCCTCTCATCTACTATAGCTAGCACTACTTGATTGGAATATGAATATGTCTGCCAACAATCACACCGCCTATCCACCCTCGTCCCGGAACAAAGCTGAAATGGCTCACGGGTCCCATCCGAAACATAAGGGACGAAAGTCGCCTCAGGCGTCCTCGTGCTCCATTTCCTTCCATTCCTACAATCACGACTAGAATTAGTGTTCTAGGTAAACTATTACCGTAAATCATATCATTTAACAACTAACCTAATCCCACAGTCCGGCACCCTAAACGTTAAGCCTAGGGTACACTCTGAGAGATCCGAAACCTAAAGCTCGATACCAGCTGTACCTCTCCCAGGAACCCTAAGGTATCAGTGAGCCTCTCTGGGACTCACTACAGATCCTTAATTCAAAAGCAAATAACCAAAATAACATCAATGTCCTCAAATCAACTGTAACATTTAAACCCCAAAATTTCCTTCACGATCCACAAACATCCCGAACATAATTACAGATACAAAGTTTATTCATCCAAATTCCATTAGTACAATTCAAAATACAAGGGCTACATCAAAATACAAGATTAGGTCTCCAAACCAATCGACCTAGTGTAACCCCTGGAAGCTCTCGATCTCAAATCCGCTAAGGAAAACAAAGTTGAGGGATGAGCTAAAAGCCCAAATGAGCGATCCTAATATCATACAAATCACCACAAGATTGGAGCAAAAATATATGTTAAGCACTCGGTAGGTTAATATAATTCAGTTTAGAAGCATAAAATGTATAAACACATAAACGGGAAAATACCGTGAAAGGATACAGGTTCCAGGAAGCCGTTGCAGTCCGTCTTGTTCAATACTCAACCTCCTACTCCTCCTTATAACCCCTAGTGGTAATACTCGAGTATACCAAACCGTGCCTAAGTACCAACCTACCGCTTCGAATAGGCCGATAACGAAGGGAAAGGCCTTATTCAGCCATGTGGTAAAGTACACATGGCCTACATCATGCAAGTAATATACAAACAATGGAAAAGCACAGGTTGAGCGGTAGAATACAAAGTAGGCCGAGTGCGATAAAGTACACACTCGCCCTTCACATAATTATTAAAAGCATTTAAACACGTCATGAGCAATTCAATCACAAACATGCAAGGAACACTCACCAACAGTGGAGCGCAAACAAGAAAATGTAGAAGTCAAACACGCTCGTCAACGTCCACGGACTTACCTGGAACATGCAAATCAAACCATCAACCCTTTGGTTTCTATTTAAAAGCAATCTTGGCATAAGGTTGGAAGAAAACCATTTCAAAGTGAACCGGCGACATGCATATGCCCAATGAACTAAGCTCTTATAAACACTTATAAACACTTAAAATAGCAAAAGAAGCACATTGGGCGTTAGGCGGAAAAGCGGACAATGACAAATCGAAACGGAAAACACAGGTGGAAGGTGGAAAAATAGTTTTGACACATTGTACGCCATATAACTCAGGCTACAAGTGTCGGATTTGAGCTGCACAGGTGCCGTTTGAAGCTAAGAGAACAACCTACAACTTTCGTGAAGACAACTTCAACCCAGATTTACTCTATCTAGGTAAAAAACGCAGAAACAGTTTCAGGAATTTCACCGTCAGAATGCCCGACAGGCCAACTTCAAACGGACATAACTCAGCGCTCACAAATCGAAATCAAGAAATTCCAGATGCGTTGGAAAGCTAGAAGAAAGGGCTATAACTTTCATGTTTTGGCCAAAAGCTAAATCACAAAGGAACAACACCAAAAATGACGCCAAAGTCGCTGCAGTCAAAATCCTGTTTTTTCCGTTCAATGCCCAAACGAATTTTACGCAACCAAAACACATTCCGCATGCAAACTCCATCGGCTCGCCTGCGATTATACACATGCAAAACAGCTCCTCACACACCTCACATCACTCCAATTCAGCACGCACATACACACACTACACACACAACACACCACAAGTGGGATTTCAAGAGCCCACCAACCGTTCAATTCTCGCGCGGGTGGGAATTCAAGAGCCCACCAAACAACTAAACGTACAATCCAACCTTAATCTCTACCATTAACACTAAAGCAAAACCCTAACCCTAGCTCATAATCATGGCAAGGCATACATACATCAAATTTAACCATTCCAATCCATAACATCATTCCATAAGCTAGAAATAGGTATGAATCAAGCTATGGAAACCACAAAATCCTTCAATCCATAATCTTCAATCAAATTTCAGCTTGTAGGAAACTAGAAAAAACCTTTCTTGATGTTGTTCTTGGTGAAACTTCAAGGGTTCAAGTCCAAGCTTCTTCTCCCAACTCCAAATCAAAATCGTACGGTTGAAGGTAGCAACAATCTCCAAGCTTTTCTTCCTTTTTTTTTCCTCTCTTTTCTCTCTTTTTTTCCTTCTATTTTCTTCCCTCTTTTCCCTTGGTTTGGCCGACTTCCTTGTCTTCCTTCTTGCTAAGAGATTAAGTCTCTTAGATATTTTTTTTGTTAGTCAAAATTTGGTCCAAGTCCAAGTCAAAAATGTCATGCTCAATTCAACCTAGAAACTTAAGCTATTTTCCACTCTTGCCCAAGTAATTTCTTTTCCTATCAAATTAGTCCATAAGTACTTAATTTAACCTAGCCCATCAAAGCTTAATTACCCCTACTTAGGCTACTAATCACCTAGGAATTGTAATCATGCATTATCCCACATAAAATCAAAGAGTTAACAAACTCGTAATTAAACATAAAACTTATATTCATTTTCAAAACTAGGGTTTTACAAATCCAAACTAGGGTTTTGCATATACATATTAGGGTTTTATCCAAATTTAGGGTTTTCGAAGCAAATTAGGGTTTAGATTTCAAATTAGGGTTTTCAAACTTGTAAAACAAAATAATTAAAAACAAACATTTTTAAAAGCAAAACAAACCATATAAACACCTTGGCAAACCAAAATAACTATAATTAACATTATTTAATATTTTCCAGAAATTGGGGAAAAATCGGGGCCTCACAAGGTAGCTTTATGCACGCACGTAAATTTTCTAAGCACAATTGATCCATAAACTACACCATGGTTCCATTCTTGATATTGTTGAGAATTTATTGTTAGAAAAGGTGTCAAGTCATGGAAATTGAAAGCTGAAGTCACAAAGTCCGTGTGCTCCTAAAGTGATGATTCACCTTCATGGCAATACATTTTTGACTAGCTGATCCTCAAGTTAAATATAAGTGCATCTTTGGCTCAAGTGGCAAGACACTTTACTTAAGAACATATATAATACAATATACTCAGAAGGAGGATAAAATTAGCTAAGTATGTAGCTCATACAATTAGGAAACATTTGAATAAGATAATTTTATAGTTCACTAATTAGATACCGTGAGCTTATGTTTCTATTTTTTGATAGTTTAATCTTTTTGAGTCAAACCTTGAGCAATCTCTACTGGAAGATCTAAGTCAAACTAAATCATGTTAAAGAGTTAGTTAGCTTAATGAATTTAGTTTTCCAAGTCCATTTGTTTGAATTTCGTAACCAAATATTTTCCCTATGTATACATTAATTCATAGCAAAAATTTAAAGCTTATTTGGTTTCTTTGAGTAAACAGTAATAAAATGATCTTATGACAACGTTCCTCAAAAAATGAGTGGGAAAAATTATTACAATTTTTTCCGTACTAATGCTCTGTTAAAATTTCTCTCTGTTTTTAGAATTAAAACAAAGTCCAAGATTATAACTTATATCATAGTTTCTATTTATGCAGTACAAGCAGTAATGGCAACAATTCTTATTTTACGAGTGAGGATCAAAATAAGAGCCACCATATGAAATTTCTGGAAGGATATTTGTCATACTTCTACATTCATTATTACCTTTTGAATGATATTTCTCGGACAAAAGAATATCCGTTGGCTCCCTCCTCCCTCCTCTTGCTTTCCCTAACCCTAGCTCCTTGCCTATTTGCTTCGATTGCTGCCTTCAGTCATTGGCTGGAGGGCAACCTCTCTCTCCTTCATTCAAAAAATCCTTTTCTCAATTGTTTCATGAGGCCCCTTCATCTTTCATTGAAATCAAAAAGGGATAATTTCATAAACCTCCCTTGAGGTTTCTCATAATATCACTTAGCGCCCTTGAGATTTTTAAAATCTCACTTATCTCCCTTAAATTGACATTTTGTGTAACATTATAACCCTTTTGAAAGAAATGCAATAAAGATAAAACTTTTGTTCCAATACTACCCTTGTATTATTCTACTTATGAAGTTTGCAACAACAATAAAAAATAAATCAAGACTAAATTTTTATAAGGTGTAAATTTCTTGATTTAAACAATTTGTTTTAGTTGTATTGAAACAAAAGTAAAATTTACACCTTGAAAAAATTACACCATGAAAAATTTATATGTATAAAGAGATTATTTTAGTTATCAATATAATTTAAACTACATCATGTATTAAAACATATTTTTCAAAAAATTTTAATTTATTAGTTATAACTGTCCATAAAATTTTTTTAAGATGTTAGCTAATCACTAAAATCTTCCTAAGTGGTTGATTTTGATTAAGTTAAATTTATTCATGTCCTTTGTTATCCTAACATGATCTCGATATAGTGAAATATGAACCGTTATTATATAGTAATTTTTTTAATATATATTTTTTGGTTTGAAAATTTTATTTTTGGTTTGACTTTTTAGTTAAATAGTTATCAAGATCAAGGATAATACTGTCAATTTATGAATTTTGATAGGAATATTTAATTTTATCAAATTGACAATGGAGGTAAGTGAGATTTTAAAAACCTCAGGGGCACTAAGTGATATTATGAGAAACCTCAGGGGAGGTTTCTGAAATTATCCCAATCAAAAAACCTTCATTGCATAAGGGAGAGGCTGCAATTTTCTTTTTGCAAGAGGACTTTAATAAAGTGGCCACACCATTCAAACTTGCATTGGTGGGTAAGTTTAGCCATGGAAGACTGAAGTTGGAAGAGATTCGAAACTTTTTTGTTGCTTTGGATCTAAAGCAATCTGTTACTGTTGGTCATTTAGATTCCAGACATGTTTTGATCCATTTTTTTATCTGAGCATCACTTTCATAGGGTTTGGACTAGAGGCATTTGGAATATTGGCAAATTCCCTATGAGAACCTTCCGTTGGACACCATCGTTTCATGTTGGAAAGGAGTCAACTTTGGCTCCAGTTTGGTCTTCGTTTCCTAATCTACCGGTTCACCTATTTGACAAACATTGCCTCTTTTCAATTGCTAATTCTTTTGGCCATCCGTTTTATGTGGATGCTGCAACAGCTTCACTGTCATGGCCAAGTGTAGCAAGGTTGTGTGTGGAGATTGATTTGCTTTGAAAACTTCCTGATCGTGTTTAGATTTGATTAGAAGGATCTGCAGACAGATTTTGACAAAGTATTGAGCCTAAAAATTTGCCAAGATATCGTATTCATTGCTGGCATATGGGTCACGATGTGGATGCATGTCAGAAAGGTATTCAACAGCATAAAGGAAAGGGTCTTGTGGATGGAGTTGCTGATGATAATTCAAAGGGGACTAAGGCAATATATCTTTCGGTGCTTAGCCAAACTTCTTCAGTGGAGAAGGGAGAGGTGGCAGGGCAAACTGGTTCATTGCAAGTTATGGAAGGTCAGGAGGTTGAAGTGCACGGTGATTTAGCTGCGGGAACGTCTAATGTTGCAGATGTGAACAATTCCTTTTTAGAACAAGGTGTGCCAGATATTTTGTAGGCTAAAATTGCTTCGGGTAAGCAGCAGGTAGCTATTGCTTCTATTACTATTCCGCTACAAGTTCAACAGTCTGAGATTCTTGCTCAAGCTGATGCGGTTAAGGATGGAACAGCTGCTCTAAGTGACTTGGAAGGTGTGGATGAGGAGACAATTGTAGATATTCTGTCTTCTTCTGCTGGTAACCTTTCTCCAAGGCCAGCGTTGAATGTTATTACTGATAAAAGGCCTGAATCCATGTCAACAGCAGGTATTTTGGAGTATTCTCAATTTAAGGAATTGGAGTTTATTCAGGTTTCTAAGGGTGTTAAGGGTGTTCGGGCTAAATTTCCTTCGGATAGGGAGTTACGGCCTAGAAAACAATCTCAAAATGTTTTTTCTATTTTATCCAATGATTAATGCCATTTTTTGGAATATTAGGAGTATCTCGCGGTCTCCTAATCTTAGATGATTACATAAACTGATTTGTTTGTATAATGTGCATTTTTTGGCTCTCTGTGAGCCTAAATGTGATATTTCTTGTTTGGAAAATTTTCGTTGGAGGTTGGAATTTGATCATGGTTCGCCATATCGGCCGAGTCCGCGATGGCTCGCCCGAGTCATAACCGGAACGGAGGGGATCGATACGATACCGATCCCCGAATCATAGATTTAACCATATTCGAGATGACTCGTGATAACTCGGCCGATATTAGGCGAGTTGTAAAGGTTTCGGTGCGTATCGCCGAGATATCGGCTAGTTGGATTGAATTGTATTGGAGATGGAATAAACTTATATGTACATAAGAAAAAAGTAGGGAGATGAAGAAAGGAAAGAAGAGTAATTCCAGTGTGAGAGTTAACGTGAGTGAATATGTGTGAAAGAGAGTAAAAAGAAAAAAAAAGGAAAGAGACCACCTACATTTGGGGTGGTTGCCGGTGGTTGTGGAGGAAACAAATAGAAGAAGTAATAATAGCAGCATTAGTGATAATAGTAGTATGAGAAGATGTCAAACAGGAAAAAAAGAAAAGAAAGTTACAAAGTTGCCACTCAATTTTTTTAAAATTTCAAACACATCCCAAAAGTTCCTTAAAGTAAAGTTAAAAGTAGCTATTTTTTCCATAATCACTTTTCCTACTTTCAATTTCATCCTTACTAGATTCACATTAGACTCTAAATTTAGTGTCTTATTTAACAATAATATGCTACTATTAATAGGAATACAAAGTGCTCTTACTACCATAATTATTTACTTTTAATATTATATATTCATAGTGACACTCGAGTTACTTTGTTTCAATATTGATAAGTATATATATGATAATGTAGGTATTCACCAAATCTAATTTGATGATTGTGGTTGTTCTGTTATTTTTTTTTTTTAAAAATTTTTTCAAAATTTTTGGATACTCTTATGTGCTATAAAATGCGTATCACTCGATATTCAACCGATATGCCGCGATCGATGTGGAACAACCGACACCGCGACCGCGACACGCGACGGCGAACCATGAATTTGATGGGGCTGTAGCGAATTCCTTCGCTTCTCTTTGGGTTTTTTATACATTTACTTTCAGTTGTGCTAAACTTGGGGAGAGTCAACAACAAGTTTCACTATCTGTGAATCATCCCCATCTCCCTATAGTAGTGGTTGGTTCCTTCGTTCATGCCAAATGTACAGTTGAGGAGCGTCTCTTGTTGTAGGACTCTTTATTAGCTGATAAGCCTTCGGATTTGCCTTGGATAGTTTGTGGAGATTTTAATTGTATACAGAATGATCTAGAGAAAAGAGGGGGGGCTGTCCTTTTTACTTTTCTGAGGTTATAGACTTTTCAGGTTTTGTGTCAAATGCTGGCCTCTCTGATGCAGGTTTCTCTGGTTCACATTTTACGTGGTGTAATAATCGTGATGGGTCCTCTCACATATGGAAACATTTGGATCCGTTTTTGATTTCTGATAGATGTATTGATGAGGCTTTTCACTTTTCAGTTACACATTTGCCTCGTGCTCCTTCCGATCATGCCCCTTTGCAAGTTAAAGTCTCTACACAATTGGATAATAAACCCAAGGCCTTTCATTTCATTAATGCTTGGTCTTCTCATAATGGTTTTTTAGATGTGGTGAGACAGGTTTGGAACTCAAATTTCCATGGAGGTCCTTTGCAAGTGTTCGTTCAGAAAATGTGTAGAGTGAAGGAGGCACTTCGAGTTTGGAGCAAGTTTTTTTTTGGGAACATTTTTGATCATGTCAAGGAAGCTGAGTCCCGCTTAGCTAAAGCTGAGTCATTCAATCAAAATAACAATGACGATTTATCTAGAGAAGCTTTGCAAGTTGTATAAGCTAATTTGCTTAATTGTTTGTCAGGCACATGTTAAAAGGTTAGAGCAAGGGGATAACAATAAAAAAAATTTTCGTTCTGTGGTGAACTAGCGAAGAATTCAGTCTTTGATTCATAGAATCAAGAAGTGTGATGGGGCTTGGGTTAACTCTAATCATGAAATTGGAGAGGGGGCTGTGAGTTTTTTTTCCCAACTTTTTTTGGCTTCAGAGGTTCTGCAGTCTTTTGAAATGCTTGATGTTATTCCTTAGTTGGTGACGGTTGAAGATAATATGCATTCGGAAGCTGTTCCAGATTTACAAGAGGTGAAATGTGTGGTTTTTGAAATGGATGTGGACAGTGCTCCAGGGCCAGATGGATTTTCCAGGAAATTTTTTACAGCAGCTTGGGAAGTGATTAGTGATGATTTAGTTAAAGCTGTTCAATCTTTTTTTCGTGGTGGTTTGCTGCCAAGAGCTGTTACATCTACATCTATTGTTCTTATTCCCAAGGGACAATCTCCTCAGGATGTTACACAGTTTAGGCCAATTAGCCTATGTAATTTTTTAAATAAGATCTTGTCCAAGATTCTTGTCGATCGATTGGCTGGTTTGCTTCCTTCGATTATTTCATTGGAGCAAAGTGGTTTTGTTAAAGGTAGGATGATTGCTAATAATTATTTGTTGGCTTAGGAGATGTTATCTGGAATAGCAAAAAAGAATTAAGGTGGTAATGTTGTTTTAAAGTTGGATATGGCTAAAGTTTATGATAGAGTGTCGTGGGTTTTTCTTCTTAAGGTTTTACGTGCTTTTGAGTTCGGTGAATGTTTCATTGATTTGGTTTGGAGATTAATTTCGAATTCATGGTTTTTAGTTTTAATTAATGGGTCGTTATTTGGCTATTTTAATGCTTCTAGGGCGTTTGTTTAAAAAAAAATGCTTCTAGGGGTTTGAGACAGGGAGATCCTCTTTCCCCTTATCTGTTTATTCTAGGATCTGAAGTATTGTCTCGAGCATTGAATAAGCTTCAGACTTCTTCTGGGTACAACGGATTTAAGGGTGTTGTCCAGTCTCTCAGCTTGTGTATGCAGATCATATTTTCAGGTGCGTCTGCTTCATCTTTGAAAAAATTAATGAAGGTGTTAGTTAATTATGAGGAAGTTTCAGGGCAGTAAATAAACGTGCAAAAAAGTGGTTTTCTTCTGCATCACTGATCTCCAATACATCAACGTCAATTTATTTCTTGTGTGACTGGATTTTCATATCATTCTTTTCCTATTAAATATCTTGGGTGTCCTTTGTTTTATGGTAGATCCAAGGAGGTTTATTTTGTTAATATCTGCCGGTCATTAAACCAGAGGATAACATCTTTGAAGTCTCGGTTGCTTTCTCCAGGGGGCAAGACTGTTTTGATAAAACATGTCTTATCCTCAATTCCATTGCATTTATTGGCAGCAGCTGCTCCTCGAAAGGGTGTATTTAAGGACATTGAAAAAGTCTTTGCCAATTTCTTTTAGGATTCACCTGAGGGGGGCTTTAAGTACCATTGGATTAAATGGAAGAATTTGTGTTTGCCTGAGAGAGAAGGGGGGAGGGGTGGTTTTTGGGCCTTGGTAGATATTTATAGTGCCTTTTCTTGTAAGTTATGTGGATTTTTTGACAAAAAAAAGTCACTTTGGTCAAAATATATGCATGATGAATATGTTGGGGCAATTCATCCTTGTCAGCCTCAAGTTTCTCAAGGTGCTTTGATGAGTTGGAGAAGGATGATTTTGGTTCATGAGTTAGTTAAGCCATATTTTATGTTTTAAATTAATTCTAGAAATTGTAATTTTTGGTGGGACAATTGGCTTGCGGATGGTGCTTAAGCTCTTTAGATGGGTTTTTGGACATCATAAGGTGTGTGATTTTGTGCTTGATGGATATTGGAATGTGCAATTACTACAAGAGTGGCTATCACTCGAAGTATTTACACAAATTTTGTGTTGTTCTCCTCCTTCATCTGAGCAGCCTGATGGTATGTTCTGGGTAGCAACTAAATCTGGTTTTTTTATGTTATCATCAGCTTTCCAGCAGATTAGAAGATCAGCTCTAGTTTCCTTTATTTTCGCACGAATCTGGCATGCAAGAATTCCGAGGCAGATTTCTTTCGTCATGCTGTGACTTTTGGGAGCTAGCTTGCCTTTGCAAGATATATTGTATTAGTTTGGTGTTCATGGTCTTTCGAAATGTGTTTGCTGCTCTTTTTCATGTGAGGAGTCTCTAGAACATTTGTTTTTCTTTGGAGAGTTAGCCCAACAGGTTTGGAATTTCTTTTGTCCATCTTGTGGAATTAAATAGTCTGGTAATAGTATGCATGTGATGTTGGTTGCTTGGTGGTTTTCAGGCTAGAAGAAAGCACACCTATGTTTATTTTCCAAGTTTTGCCTTGTTTAATTTGTTGAAATATATGGAAGGTGAGAAATTTGGCTATTTTTGAGGATAAACAGGTGTCAGCTGTGCATTTGTGTTCATGCATTGTTGAGGAGGTCAGGAGTCTCTTCTCAATTCAGTTCAAATTGCAGATCAATCAATTTCCAACTAATTGGGATAGTTTTTATGATTCAATACTTCAGTTTCAAGAACCACGCTCTATTAAAGTGGTCTACTGGCTAAAGCCATGAATAGGAGAGTTAAAGTTAAACATAGAAGGGTGTTCACGAGATAATCCTGGTTTGGGTGGTGGTGGTGGTGTGTTGCGAGATGATAAATGTTTGCTTCTTTTGGCTTTTGCAGTACCTTTTGGCAATGTCATGAGTTTGCAAGCAGAGGTCCGGGCTTTGTTGTTTGGGGTAAAATGGTGTATGGAGCATGGATACTTTAAGTTTCATGTTCAATCTGATTCCATGGTTTTGATTAAAATTTAGCAGCATTCTTTCAAGCGTCCATGGTCTGTTGTTTCAGAAGTTCATCAGTTGATGGCTTTGTCTCATAGCTTTTTAACTATTACTTATTGTTATCATGAGGCAAATAAGGTTGCTGATGTTCTTTCAAATGTTGGATGCTCAGAGGAGGCTTCACGAATTTATCTTCAAGAATCATGTATTCCACGCTTGGCTAGAGATGAGCTCCGGGTAGATAGGTTAGGGTTGCCATCTTTTCGAATTCGGTAAATCATTTGTATAAATTTCTACATTACTTATTCTTCATGTAATCTTGGAAGCTAGGTTCATGTCCCCCTCCTTTGCAATTTTCAATTAATAAAATCTAGGCTGGCATCCCAATCCCGTATACTGTTTGCCAAAAAAAAATTACCTTTTGAATGATTCAATTTTATATGCACTGTAAACAATCTACATCTTAACAACATGTAGTTAATATATTTGTAATGGATGTATTGCCTCATTCATTTTGTAATCTAACCAATGCAACTATATGCAATATTTTTTCTTAGGTCAAACATGTTTGGTAGGTTTAGCTTATTAAATTTGGTATGGGCTTTTCTACATCCTATTTAGTAAATGGGGATTAGGCACTTGGTCGGAGTAAATTTTTTCTTGATAATGAACTAATTTTTGTACCAAACATGCTAAGAGCATGAGATTTTGCAAATGGCCATTTCAGCACATTAACACTTGTTTGGTATATAGGAAAGGGCTGGAAAGGAAAGACCTTTCCCACTTGCTAATTCCATTTTAGGGTTTGGTATAGTTTATCTAAATGGGAAAGTCATTTCCTCTTAAAATCCTCATTTCAACTTTTTCCTGCAATCTCATTTCTCAAAAAAAATTAGGGAAAACTCTTTTCACCTTCATTTTAGAACATCTAAATAGTAGCATATCAAATTTATCCTTATAAAATTTTTATTCTATATCATGATATCATAATATATTTGTAAGTTCAATTAATATTTGAATACAAGTTTTCATAATAATTAATTTTTCTTTTATTTGAAATAATTTTTTTCTTGTAAACTAGGAAACAAATGTTTTGAGTTATTTTATCCTTTGACCATTGAACAATTACGTAAGAGTTTTTTTGAATCTTATCAAAATTGAAAATAGATTAAAAATAAATTATTATTATTTGACTTCATGTAATTCATGTTTATATTTCTAATTATATTGTTAGTAAATAAAAAATTTTAATTTAAAATTACAAATATTAGAGTGAGTCAACCATTACAATTGAAGAATTTTGATATCAATTTTCATTTATTTTTGAAGTAAACTTATCAAAATTTCACATAGATTAACAAATATTATTATAGAATAAATACAAAAGTAATAATACATATTACGTCCTATAGACTAATGAAGGGCAATTAAGTCAAATTTGTATTTAGTATATTCCATTTTGACATCTTAATATTGATTATACCAAATATTGGAAATTGAATAAGCATTCCATTCTGACTTGTCTACCAAACTTTGGAATAATAATTTTTCTTCCCACTCATTCTGGGTAAAAATGTATTGCAGGTGGAAAGGTCTTTCCATTTTAAACATTCCTACGTACCAAACGGGGGCTAAGGGATGTCACAAAGCTTGAAATTGACTAGCTTCTACTTGGCTTTCAAGGCTGGAAGAGTCACATGAAGATACTTTATCAAGCTTGCTCTTTTCTATTAATTAATGGCTTCATTAATGTATGTAAAATATATGTGTCCACCTTTTTCCTCACCCTTACCAGATGAAAAGAAAATATGAAAAAGAAGCAAAAACAAGAAAGATATAGGTAGACTTTAAAAACTATTTTCTATAACATTGTGACGAGCCTTATTTTAGTTGTCAAATATATAAGATAGATGAAGGTAATAGCTAACTGGTTAAGTATTCATTAAAGAACCAATTTGAAGGTGAAAAGTGGTAGAAGTCATTTGGACATTTAATTCATTATTGCATATTGTAGATGCATATTACTATTCTAGTGTACGATGATATAAACTATTACTTTAGTGCATGCTTCTTGTGAGCGTTTTGGTAAAAGAAAAAGTCTTTGCATGTAACAATTGAAGAAATTGTGTTTAAATATTGAACCAGAAAGATCATTTTTCTAAAATTGCATATAAGGTGCACATCTTATGCTGATAAAGTAGTTTATATGGGGTCACTCTTGTTTATATAAACTGATAATATTAGATTTTCACTAAAGAATGTTTCTTGATAATTTATTTTTCATCTAAATCATAAAGAAAGATAGAAATTTGTTTATCAATGATCTTAAATTAACCTTTCTAAGAAAATAGATGTCTACCAACATTGATTGTTGGTGTCCTTTGCATATCAACGAGTTGCATTTTATTAACATTGTATAGGTTACATCCTAGAAGATATGGAAAGTGTAGAACCAAAAATTTCCACCTAAAAAGTTATGGGAGATAAATTTCATAGGATCAATGTATATGGGGATAGGAAGAAGAGGCAATTTATATACATACAAGTATGTGTGGGAGAAAGAGGAATAATATCAATTATATATCAATAATCACACAATAATAACAAGGTTCTCAAATTTCACTCTTCCCAATTGACAACAATATAAAGACTCCCTATTTATAAAGTAGATGACTTGAAAAACAAGTCTTACAACAACAAGAAATCGAGATATAGAACCAAAAATTTCCACCCAAAAAGTTATGGGAAATAAATTTCATAGGATCAATGTATATATCAATGTATATGGGGATAGGAAGGAGAGGCAATTTACACACATAAAAGTATGTGTGGGGGAAAGAGGAATAATATCAATAATCACACAATAATAACAAAACTCTCAAATTTCACTCTTTTCAATTGACAATAATACTAAGACTCCTTATTTATAGAGTAGATGACTTGGTAAACATGTCTTAAAATTACAAGAAATTTCCTAATAACATACTAATTTCTAAACAATAAAACTACCATAACTTGACACCATGAGGATTACTAAAAATGTTACTTGACTAAAACACTCCTAAATAATAATATAGAAATTTTTATTTTTGAATCTTGATTTAATATGCCAACAGAAAGGAGTTTCTCAAATTCGAAGCAGTAGGCCCAGGTGTTAGCAAAAATGTTTCTCATTGGTCGTCAAACAGAAGCCCCATAGAATTGGAATTAAACAAATTATGCCTAGACCTTTCTATGTTAGTCTTAAGATAGGCAGGTATAATCTTTTATGGCAATAAACAAAAACATATGTCAACAAAACCTATGAACTTGCCTGAAAGTGCTTATTTAGTTTATTTCCACATACAACAAATATAATTTTTTTTGGTGTGTGCTAGGAAACCTAATTTTATGAACACTAGCTTTATATATAAATCACGTTTGAGTTGCATGTTTATTGGAGCACCTCTTGCTCACATCTGTATATTTGGTCAAATGTATGCTCTTTTGATTCTTTCGTATCTCAGATCATCATAACAGAAGTCTTGTTGGGAAAATAATGTTTGGACTAGCTTACTTTCATTTTCTATCTATCTTTATTGATGATAATTGATTATAATTGGAGATTAATCATGTGAAATCTTACGAATTTAGTATCGTTATAATACCTCAGTCCCATGTTAAAAAGTTAAAAGATGCAGGACTAAGATACAAGAGTTTAAGCATTCTAAATCCAACTTTAAATATTCATGTTGGACTAATAAGGATGGAGCCCAAATAGCTAGACTTAGTTATTAAGACTCCTTTCGCTTGCAAGTTAACAAACTTGAGACTGCTCTTGGGCTTGTGGGTTTGGGACGTGAGATTATGGTATTAGAGCAAAACTCATGTTTTTATGTATGGTGAACCTAGCCAATGGTATTATCATTCCGACTATGGAAAGGGTGTAGCTCCCATTATAGAAAGGAGAGTAGGACTTTAAGTATATACATATATACATATATATATATATATATATATATATATGTATATATTTATGTATGTATATGTATGTATGTATGTATATGTATGTATATGTATATGTATGTAAATATATGTATATATGTATGTATATGTATGTATATATCTATGTATGTGTGCGTGTATACATATATATATATATATACACATAATGTATATGCATGTGTATGTGTATGTGTCTATGTGTGTGTGTGTATATATGTATATGTATACATATATGTATACAAATTGTCCTAGAAAGAATAACTTGTATAATAACTTGTATGTATGTATGCATATATATATATATATATATATATATATATATATATATATATGTATACAAATTGTCCTAGAAAGAATAACTTGTATAATAGACAATCCCAATTAATAGAACAATTCGAAGAATATTTAATAGAAGTAGATGAATATATGTCAAAAAAAGAAAGTATATATAGTATAATAAGTCTAGATGATAAAACAGAAAATGATTCAAAAAGTTCAGTAGATGAAGATTTTATAAATAGCATAATAAATAAAAATGAATTCTCAGAATTAAGCCAAATGGCAGAATACTTAACGGAGTTAGTAGAAATAGAATGCGACCATACATGGACACATATGAAAGCATCAGACAATAAGCCTTTTTTTAAATGTGAAAGATATCCTTCAACAGAACTAAGATTTCAATGTGATTAATGTTTTTTAGAAGCATGTAAATATTGGTTAGAAAAAGACAATACAAAGTTACAAATAAAAAATAGAAAAAATAAAGAAAAAGAAGAACCAGAATGTTCACCTCTCCCAAGGGTATCGATTGACTGTCGCCTAACTCGGGACTCACTACAAATCCTCAAGCACATTATAGATTTCAAATGATCATAATTCAAGGTCTCTAAAATAATAATACATGCATTTGCTCTTAAAGCCTTGATTGAGGTCCAACAATAAATGATAATTAACTTACAAAAGTAAATTCTCAATAATATCTATTAAAATTCTTACAACATCAATTCCAGGTACAATAAATCTTTAATTTCGAAATTTAATATTCAGCTTATACAAAATTATGATAATCCTACCAAAGTAACTAAATCCTCGATCTACGTTTTCCTGACACTAAGGAAAACAATTGGGTGAGTGAGGTTAAGGAGAAACATGCAAGCATGTAATCAAGTAAGTAGGAAAGCCAGTGAATTCAGATATAAAAGCAGATAAATCAATCATGCACTTGTACAATTGCAATTTTCACCAGGAGATTGTATTCTTAAGGAATCACTACTCGTCACGTTAGACAAAAGTCTCAGAGCTGGGTTCGGAGACCCTCTTCGAGCCTCTCTATCTACAGTGAATTTGCGCAAGTACAGTGACCAATTCATACAGGAAAAATACAAAGTATGGGTAAGGATACAGGGCTCTCAGGAGCCAATTTCCACGGTTAAGCAGTTGAGTCCATTCCATCCCCAAACGTTGAACCTCCGTCAACTTAACACGATAAAGTCCGTAGAAACTCCACTTATTACAACCTCAGTCCAACGGTTCACCCTCTGGTCCGAAACCAAACGGTAGATTTAAAGATAAAGCTACATCGAGCAATACCGAGCAAGACCTCTCAATAGGTCAAGCTCAAAGAACAAGCACCTAAGGTTCACCAAGCTTCCCGACCAAGCCCTTGCCGGCTCGGGTCCCAAGGATCCCCAATAGGTTTTGGGCGTCCCCATATTTTACTTTTTAAGTCGATGGATTATCCCAATCGACATTGATTCTGAGCAAGTCAATTAAGTCATGTACATGCAAGACAAGTAAAAGAGGAGCGATAAAGTACACTCTCGCCTCAGGGTTTCATTCACATAAACATAGCGGGTAATTCAACAAATCATGCACTTGACACTCACCGAAGTCACGAGTCTAAGGCAAAAGCACGCAAGATCAATTGAGGTTTTCCGGGATCTTCTCGATCACCTGAGACAAATAGGAGTATTTTCATTCAAAACACTTGAATAATATTTGATAAATGTCTTTAAAAATGTCTCAATGAGACTCAAGTCAAGTTCAAGATTTCTTAATTTGAAAATCAAGTAAGACACTAAGTTGGCACGAAAATCAAGAAAAAAAGGGTCGACCATTTCCATATCAAAGTTTCCAAGTTTATGTCCTGTAATAATTAAAAGAGAGTGGAAATAGGTTTCCCTAGTTCACCGACCAAATTTATCTCATAAGAAAGTAAGTTCGATAATTTCCTAATTTGAGCTGAAATCTTTGAAAAATCATAACTCAAGTTTTACAGGTCGGAATTTTGCTCATTTGGTACCTTTGGAAACCTCTTTGAAGGCTCTAAAACTTTCCAGAAGACATAAAATTAAAATTATGGACGAAATTAGCCCATATTTTCGTTAAACATTCTGCTACAGTTAAGAAACAGTGCTCGTCAGGCTGGATATCCAGAGAACTTTGAAAATTCACCAAAAATTACAGAAAAGTAGTTAACCTCTGAATTCACACACAATATAATACTACATAAGAAGTTTCAAAAGCCACTGACGGAACTCAATTCCGACACTCGAGCAAGAAATTATAGCAGTTCAAACATAGGGGGTTGAAAATTCTGAAAATTCTGATTTCCAGTTTCACAGGGCAGATTTCAAGGCTACATTTGAGTGACGAATTCTACCCCAAAGATCACCAAATTTGGTACACTAATACTTCCATATATAGGCTAGGTTCATACCAAAATTCAACTAAATATTCCCTCGGGAAGATGGTTTTCTAATCGCCCAAAGTGGACTTAACAACCTTGATTCATTCCTGCAGACTTCTCTTCCTTTCTTTTCATTACTTTTAACACATCTAAATCACCACCAATTGACCCCATTTTCGAACCTAAACTAGTATTAACCTTCCTAAGCCTAATGATGATAAAAAATGGTACAATTTTAGCTCAAAATTTAGCACTAAAATAGCCTCAAAAATCGGACAGCATGCCCTCTTGATTTTCCAGTTTTCACTTATTTCATTTAACCATCAACTTTGCTTAATTCTTGAAGGAGTTTGTATGGGCAATTTAACAGCTTAACCACCAACATTTAAACATCAAATTCAGCCCTTAAGCTAGCCAAAAATCCAGCCACGAAATTAAGCCAAAAATCAGAAAATTTTGCCCCCAAATTCCCTTCCCCTAGCCGATTTTCCTTGAGGTTTATTTTCCATCATCTTAGCAACAATTTAAAGTATATGCACACACATGGCTCCATTTAATCAACAAATAGGCATACTCATGCTTTTGTGGGAATCCAAGAGCCCACATTTACCATAATCATCCAACCCAACAAAACAACTCATTGAAGCTTAGCAAATTCAAATCCATAAACACATAAGTCAAGGTTTCTACAATCTTTCAGCAATCCCAAACCTATCATCATACTTGGAAATGGAATTCAAGAGACAAAAGTTCAAGTCTAGGTTCATACCTCTTCCAAAATACAAGCAAAAGTTTACCAAGGAATGCCAAACAAAAGCTTCCAAGAGCACCTACTCCAAGCTTCTCCACCAAGCTCAAGTTCAAGCAAGGATTAATGGAGGTTGTGGATGAGTTTTGAATGAGATTTTAGGGAAGAAAATTGCTGAAAATTTTAAGGGAAGAAGGGGAAGGGGTTCGGGTGAGTGAGGAAGAGAGATGAGAGAATTTTAAGCCAATTTTCCTTATGCATTTAATGAGAAAAGAAAGACAAGACTTGAGGCTTGTCTTAACCTCAAAAGTCAAACATGGAATAGTTATCTTAATTAGCAATTTGGAGGGAGAATTAATTGCCTCATTTATCTTGAGATAAAGGGGCAATTTCGGGTAGGAGGGGGAAAAAGAAAAGGAAAATTTTAAGGAAACTAGGAGGAATTAGTTGAAGGGAATAATGATTGGTTGAAATTCTAAGTTTAATGAAGTTAATCCAAATCTTAATCAAGGTCTCAAAATTCTAACTAATCACTCATTTTGATTCACTTCTAGTCACCAAATTACATTTCTAACCTACGAGTGATCATCCTTACGATCCTGAGCCACATCACTCACTGCCCGAATTTCTACCTCGAAAAACGTGTTTTCCTCATTTTCTGTATAATTGCTACAAAAAGGGCAAATTTTATAATAAGATGAATGGAATATTAAAAATCTACCTGAAATATTAATATAGGACTTGAAATAAGTTTTTTCTTAAAACGAAATAAATTAAACAAATAAATAAATAAATAAATTGAACTTTCGTTTAAATTTTCTAAAAATTCGTTTAAATGTAATTTTAAAATAATTGAACAAATTAATAACAATAATATCATTATTTAAAATAATAGATATTAACAATATTTAAAATAAATTTTGGGGCCCTTACATTCTTCCCCCCTTAAAAGAATTTCGTCCTCGAAATTCATACTTGAATTATAGACTAATGCTTGGTATTTCCTTCGAATTTCTTCCTCTAACCCACAAGTTGCTTCCTTGACACCTTGGTTCATTCACAATATTTTCCATAAAGGAATTTGCTTGTCCCTCAAAAGTTGCATCTTGCTAAACAAATAATTCTAAATACTTTTGCATTCCTTCTTTTACTTCCCAAATTGCCTCCTCAACGTCACGATTTTCAAAGAATCTTAATCAAAGAGATTACCTTAGTTCTTAAGTCCTCTACTTTTCTGCTTTGGAATTTTCCTTAGAATTTACCTTAAGCACCTAAAGTAATTACACTCAACGACCACCAAAGGTGAACCAACTTCAATTAATTCCCTTAAACCATCACAGAGCTCAATTGAAAAGGGAGATCCACACTCTAAACAACTACTGCAACGCCTAAAGAGGAGATTAAAGTTTTGAAAACCATCATTTAAAAGAGGAATTAAAACTATAAAAGACCTCGTTTTTCATTCACGAATTCAAACTCGATCAAATCAACATTTTCAAGGTAAAGTTTTAAGTTTTAAAAGAACACTTTTCTTCAAACCAGAAAATTCTAACTTTTATATCCATACGTCGAAAAATTACCAGTTGTGTACCACTAGAAAATAGACTCAAAGTACTACAACTGTTCAAAAGACATTTTCTCAAAATTCAATTTGCAAATAGACAAACTTGACCTCAAGTGATAACTTTCGCAAGTAGAAAAACAGATCAAGTCTGACATTTTAGTGAATTCCAAAAACTATTGGTACTTATGGAGATTGAGCAAAATTCTAAAATTTTACAAGGTTGAAAAGTTCTTGTCTAGTTTCAAATCTAACATACAAAACCCAAATTTAAAATTTTATATATATATATATATATATATATATATATATATATATATATTTTTTTTTTTTTCACCGCGATGTCAAAATTGTTCTAAAATTGTGCAATGCTCCCTGAGGAGATATCTAGCAAAACGAAATTCAAGAAATTATCTCTTTTTTTTTTCTTCTAAACTCACATTTAAAAACCAACATCGAACAAAGATCATTGAACAATATGTTACCAAAAATTTGTAAGACAATAAGGCTAAAAGTAGTTGAAAGGATTCAGCCAGTAGGGGGGTATTTCTAGAGATTCTACCAAGATTCTTGCACCAATCTCATAACTATAGTCCTTCAATCTCATGAAATAACCATAATACATAACAATCGACATATGTCAAGCTATTAACCGTCAAGATTCGCTAACAAGTTTACACTACAAAGTATGGAAAATCTTCAAATCATCTAACCTAGTATTCGGTTTTCAAGAAATCCCTTCAATAATCTAGGCTCATCTAGCCATAAATCGTTAGATTTAAACCATAAAACTTATAGGTCTAAAGAATTCAAACCCTTCCCACAAACATAATCTTAACCCTAATCGGTAAGTCAGACCTTCAAGATCCACAGATTTACCTTTCTCTGGATGGGAGTAAGTGAAGTTGGAGGGTAATGGTCTTGGAGCAAAATTTATGAAAGTATAGATGAAATCTTCCTCCTCTATTTGGAGCTTGAAGAACCGGCTAGAAAAGGACACAAGGTGAAGAAAATTGTTGAAAAATCTCGTCTCTCTCATCTCAACAGAACTGGCCACAAGGAAGGAAGAGAATAGAGTTTTGGGTTGATGATTTTCTCGAAAGATAAAAGAATGAATAAAGATAAAATATGAAGCAAGACTCTCTTTTCCTCTCTCTCTAGTTATTTTCTTGTGAAGTCAAAATAAAATGGTAAAATGAAGAGTAATTGAAGTTTTGTAAAAGATGAGTGGTGGAGATGATGCCAAGTGTCACCCTTCCATTGCTCAGACTCTAATGAAATCTATCCTATTCACTAGTTCGCCTTTTCTCACTTAACTCCCTTTAATTCCAATAAAAGGCAACATACACTCCACGAATTATCTTTTTACCCTCATTGACTAACCCTAGACTTCGGCTTTTGATTCTCTCCCTTGCTTTGGGTATCTTGACCCACACCCTCGTTCTCAATCTCGATCTCAGTTGCAGCCTCGACTACTGTCCACAATTTTTATAGAAGATGGACATAAAGTAAATGTGAAAATAAATTAAATGAAAATACACTAAAGCAAGGTAAAATAGAATAAAAGGGAATGTAATGAATTAACACAAAATAGAATAAGCAAGTTAGCAAATTAAATCTTTGGAATGAACAAGAGAATTTTCTAGAACCGCCTAACTTTCATACATATATATATATCGAGAGAATCAAGTACGTGACGGTGGCATATTTAATACAAAAGAACATACCAAAATGTCGCTTGCCCGACCATTTTACCACACAAAAGCATAATAGTGAAAATAGTAAATAAATATGCACCTACCAAGACGAGAATCGCCCTAGTGGTTTTTTTTTTTTTTTTTTTCAAAAAGGTCACAAAACATACTACACGTAGATGCCACAAAATACAAATAGTCATGTAGTCACAAGCATAGGCCTCACAAGCCTCACCCCATCTAATCCACTTACAAAACATAGTCTAGTTCATAACTAGATTTTCACCCTACATCTAGGGGGATTTAAAACCAAACAATATCAACATTTGGTTGTACTAATCATTACATCAAGTACCAAGTTCAAAACTCCTAGAATAGATATAATTCTAGGTTTTACGACAGTTCCTTATTTGGTGTTTGAGGCTTCCACACCTTAAACATGCTCCCATCTTTCTCCAACACTCATCTGTAGGATGAGATTTTTGACAGAAATCACACTTAGCAGCTCTGAGTCGCCACGCACGAGGTCCACTAGATTTTGATTTCCTTCCTTTACCTTCAACAGCATGTTCATCTTGGTTAATCTCTTTACGCTTCCCTTTAACATTGAGAGGGCTTCCCAACTGATTTCTAACTTGAGTGTTAGGAGTATCTCGAAATTCAATTTGGGTAGTTGAGTGCACCAGATCAAATTTATGTTGCATCTCCTCTAGTATGGCTTCATATTTCTTCTTCATTTCCACGTACTTGCTTATTAACTCAGTCTTTTCCTTATATTCTTGTTCCCATCGTCCTTCCCAATATTTAGCAAGTTCCGTCTGAAACCCTAAGTCCTTTCGAAGAGTCTCTATATCTTCGTGTGAATCCGCCAAGTTCGCCATGTCACTAATTCCTTTAACTCCCGAATTTAACCTGCTAAGAAAACCAAAATTGCCAGGTTAATATTTAATCACAATGGAGTTCTAACCATTTAAAGCTCAATTCTTGGAAATCCAATATAAGGACTTTTATGAACTCGGGAGTTCGAATCCTACTAACCATCAGAATCACAAATACTTACTACTTCACTGTTCACTTAACACCCAAACTAACCCCCACAGTCCGATATCCTAAGCTTTAAGTCTAAGATACACTACAAGGATCTGAAACCTAAGCTCTGATACCACTTGTAACACCACCTCCCAATAACCCAAGGGTATCAGTGGACTGTCTGCCCAACTCTCGCCAGAACTCACTACAAATCCTCAAGCACATTATAGATTTCAAATGATCATAATTCAAGGTCTCTAAAATAATAATACATGCATTTGCTCTTAAAGCCTTGATTGAGGTCCAACAATAAATGATAATTAACTTACAAAAGTAAATCCTCAATAACATCTATTAAAATTCTTACAACATCAATTCCAGGTACAATAAATCTTTAACTTCGAAATTTAATATTCAACTTATACAAAATTATGATAATCCTACCAAAGTAAATAAATCCTCGATCTACGTTTTCCACTTCGAGACCTGTTAAGGAAAACAAACTGGGGTGAGCTAAAGGAAGGAGAAACATGCAAGCACGTAATCAAGTAACTAGGAAAGCCAAGAAATTCAGATATAAAAGCAGGTAAATCAATCATGCACTTGTACAATTGCAATTTTCACCAGGAGATTGTATTCTCAAGGAATCACTACTGAGGGCTCACGTTAGACAAAGTCTCGGCTGGGTTTGGAGACCCTCTTGAGCCTCTCTATCTACGGTGAATTTGCAGAATGCGGTGACCAATTCATACAGAAAATACAAAGTACCTGCAGGATACAGGGCTCTCAGGAGCCAATTTCCACAGTTAAGCAGTTGAGTCCATTCCATCCCCAAACGTTGACCCTCCGTCAACTTAACACAGATAAAGTCCGTAGAAACTCCACTTATTACAACCTCCGTCCAAGCGGTTCACCCTCTCGGCCCAAAACCAAACAGGTAGATTTAAAAGGTAAAGCTACATCGAGCAATACCGAGCAAGACCTCTCCAATAGGTCAAGCTCAAAGAACAAGCACCTAAGGTTCACCAAGCTTCCCACCAAGCCCTTGCGGGTCCCAAGGATCCCCAATAGGTTTTGGGCGTCCCCATATTTTACTTTTTAAGTCGATGGATTATCCCAATCGACATTGCCATGTGAAAGTCAATTAAGGTCATGTACATGCAAGACAAGTAAAAGAGGACGAACGCGATAAAGTACACTCGCTTCAAGGTTTCATTCCCATAAACATAACAGGTAATTCAACAAATCATGCACTTGACACTCACCGAAGTCACGAGTCTAAGGCAAAAGCACGCAAGATCAATTGAGGTTTTCCGGGATCTTCTCGATCACCTGAGACAAATAGGAGTATTTTCATTCAAAACACTTGAATAATAATCGATAAATGTCTTTAAAAATGTCTCAATGAGACTCAAGTCAAGTTCAAGATTTCTTAATTTGAAAATCAAGTAAGACACTAAGTTGGCACGAAAATCAAGAAAAAAAGGGTCGACCATTTCCATATCAAAGTTTCCAAGTTTATGTCCTGTAATAATTAAAAGAGAGTGGAAATAGGTTTCCCTAGTTCACCGACCAAATTTATCTCATAAGAAAGTAAGTTCGATAATTTCCTAATTTGAGCTGAAATCTTTGAAAAATCATAACTCAAGTTTTACAGGTCGGAATTTTGCTCATTTGGTACCGTTGGAAACCTCTTTGAAAGCTATAAAACTTTTCAGAAGACATAAAATTAAAATTATGGACGAAATTAGCCCAGATTTTCGTTAAACATTCTGCTACAGTAAAGAAACAGTGCTCGTCAGGCTGGATATCCAGAGAACTTTGAAAATTCACCAAAAATTACAGAAAAGTAGTTAACCTTTGAAATTCACACACAGTATAATACTACATAAGAAATTTCAAAAACCACTGACGGAACTCAATTCCGACACTCGAGCAAGAAATTATAGCAGTTCAAACACAGGGGATTGAAAATTCTGAAAATTCTGATTTCCAGTTTCGCAAGGCAGATTTCAAGGCTACATTTGAGTGACTAATTCTACCCCAAAGATCACCAAATTTGGTACACTAATACTTCCATATATAGGCTAGGTTCATACCAAAATTCAACTAAAGATTCCCTCGGGAAGATGGTTTTCTAATCGCCCAAAGTGGACTTAACAACCTTGATTCATTCCTGAAGACTTCTCTTCCTTTCTTTCCATTACTTTTAACACATCTAAATCACCACCAATTGACCCCATTTTCGAACCTAAACTAGTATTAACCTTCCTAAGCCTAATGATGATCAAAAATGGTACAAGTTTAGCTCAAAATTTAGCACTAAAATAGCCTCAAAAATCGGACAGCATGCCCTCTTGATTTTCCAGTTTTCCCTTATTTCATTTAACCATCAACTTTGCTTAATTCTTGAAGGAGTTTGTATGGGCAATTTAACAGCTTAACCACCAACATTTAAACATCAAATTCAGCCCTTAAGCTAGCCAAAAATCCAGCCACGAAATTAAGCCAAAAATCAGAAAATTTAGCCCCCAAATTCCCTTCCCCTAGCCGATTTTCCTTGAGGTTTATTTTCCATCATCTTAGCAACAATTTAAAGTATATGCACACACATGTCTCCATTTAATCAACAAATAGGCATACTCATGCTTTTGTGGGAATCCAAGAGCCCACATTTTCCATAATCATCCAACCCAACAAAACAACTCATTGAAGCTTAGCAAATTCAAATCCATAAACACATAAGTCAAGGTTTCTACAACCTTTCAACAATCCCAAACCTATCATCATACTTGGAAATGGAATTCAAGAGACAAAAGTTCAAGTCTAGGTTCATAACTCTTCCAAAATACAAGCAAAAGTTTACCAAGGAATGCCAAACAAAAGCTTCCAAGAGCACCTACTCCAAGCTTCTCCACCAAGCTCAAGTTCAAGCAAGGATTAATGAGGTTGTGGGATGAGTTTTGGATGAGATTTTAGGGAAGAAAATTGCTGAAAATTTTAAGGGAAGAAGGGGAAGGGGTTCTGAGTGAGGAAGAGAGATGAGAGAATTTTAAGCCAATTTTCCTTATGCATTTAATGAGAAAAGAAAGACAAGACTTGAGGCTTGTCTTAACCTCAAAAGTCAAACATGGAATAGTTATCTTAATTAGCAATTTGGAGGGAGAACTAATTGCCTCATTTATCTTGAGATAAAGGGGCAATTTCGGGCAGGAGGGGGAAAAAGAAAAGGAAAATTTTAAGGAAACTAGGAGGAATTAGTTGAAGGGAATAATGATTGGTTGAAATTCTAAGTTTAATGAAGTTAATCCAAATCTTAATCAAGGTCTCAAAATTCTAACTAATCACTCATTTTGATTCACTTCTAGTCACCAAATTACATTTCTAACCTACGAGTGATCATCCCATGATCCGAGCCACATCACTCCACGCCCAATTTCTACCTAAAAGCGTGTTTTCCTCATTTTCTTATAATTGCTACAAAAGGGCAAATTTTATAATAAGATGAATGGAATATTAAAAATCTACCTGAAATATTAATATAGGGCTTGAAATAAGTTTTTCTTAAAAGCGAAATAAATTAAACAAATAAATAAATAAATAAATTGAATTTTCGTTTAAATTTTCTAAAAATTCGTTTAAATGTAATTTTAAAATAATTGAACAAATTAATAACAAAAATATCATTATTTAAAATAATAGATATTAACAATATTTAAAATAAATTTTGGGGCCCTTACAAGAACACCATTTAAAAAGAAGGATAAGGAATATTAGAAAATATAGTTGAAACTTTAGAAAATATTGTTCTAAAAGAAAAGATAGATCACTTAGAAACGTATGGAAATATAGAACCAATAGATGGCCTTATAGAGATATTAAATACACGTAACAAACCAATTTCCAACTATGTTAGAAATCATGATATTAGTAAAAATCGTAATATAGTTACATGAAATACCGGTTTAATAGAGCATAATGTAGTAATACAATACTATGTAGTATTATTATTTCCTAAAAAGTACACACTAAGGCAAATCAAATAGCTCAAGCAAGACAAATGGATGGCGATTATTATACTTTATGATAAAGCGGTTCAAGATGTAAAATTTCAACTTAAAATTGATAAAATCAATATACGAGTTTATTGTATTCCTAAAGTACATTAGACCTATTAGGTTTAGGTTAATAATAGGATTAAACTTTATTTTAAAATATTATCATGGAATTATAATAACTAGAAGTGGTTTAAATTTTTTAAAAGTAATACCTTACTTTATAATACCCCAGAGTCTTAGAAGCGAGGGTGGGAAGATATCATCAATAAAGCATAAAAAAAAAAAATATCGGTGTAAAATTCAAAGACAATGTAAGGAATTAAGAGAATCGATGTTTAGAAGAACCGGAACTAGAAGAACTAGAACTATAATATAATTTAGAAGGAACAATAGAAGAATATTTAGAAATCCATACTAGTTATATATTCCAGGATGTATAATAGAACAGGGAATAGAAGAAATAGAAAATATTATTATTAAATTAGAAAAGAAGAAATTATAGGAGATAATCCCACAAAATATTGGGAAAAATACAAAAGTATACTATATAGTTAGAAATATTAAATCTAATTTAAAATTGATATTTGAAAATAGGAACCAGTAATAATGAGATAAAATAATTTGAAATGTTCATAAAATATTTATTAAAATTAGGAGTAATAAGAAAAAGTAAGTCCTCCTAGAAGTGTAGCATTTATAGTGAGCAAACATAGTGAGATAATAAGGGGAAAAAGTAGAATGGTAATCAATTATAAAAGGTTAAATGATAATACTATAGAAGACAAATATGATATTCCTTATAAAAATCAATTAATAAATAATATACATGTAAAATATATTTGTAGCAAATTTGTATAAATCAGGTTTTGCAAATAAAAATGCATTCGATAGTATAGAATAGACGACATTCACTTGTCCATTAAGACTTTGAATAGTCATGCCCTTTGGCTTAAAAAATGACCGATATTTCAAAAAAAATGGATAGTATCTTTAATAAATACAAAAGAATTTTAATATATATATATATATATATATGATATATTAGCTTTTGAAAACAAAAGGAACATATAAGTCATTTAAAATAATACTAATAGAGTTTTATAATCATGGGATAATTATATGTTGTAAAAAGACAGCTTTTAGACAAAATATAAATTTTAGGAACAGAAATAGAACAAGGAAAAATAAAATTACAATCTCATATATCAACAAAAGATTTTAGAATTTAAATAGAAGATACTAAACAACCTCCAGTTTTTTTAGGATTATTAAATCCTGCCTTTTATAAAAAATTTAAGTAGAATTATAGGACCACTATATATAATAAAATGAGCTTAAAGGACAAAATTATTTTAATAAAGAAGATATAGAGCCAGTAAAGAAAATAAAAATAGTACAAAATTACTAGATTTAAGATTACCATTGGATCTGGTTATTTGATTGTAGAATGTGATGGATGTAGCCTAGGATGGGAACAACAGTATTTGCTAAACCTAATAAATATAGTAAAAAATCAAAGAAGAAATTTGTAGATACTAGAATTGGAAGGTACAAAGAAAGGAAATATAAGTAGTATAGTGAATTATTGGCGGTATATATGGTATAGATAGTTTTAGATTATTCATTTTAAATAAACCAGAATTTTCAGTCGAGAGAAAAGATTATGACAATTGTAAAATTCTTTAAAAAAGAATGAAAAAGATCTTCTCCTTGAAGATGGCTTAATTTTATAGATCGATATAAGTAATGGAAACCATATAAATTTTGAATATATTAAAGGACAAATAATATAATAACAGATTATTTGTCTAGAATTCTCTTGACTCTTTTTGCAGAAATAATGGACAAGGTGAAGATAGGATTAATGGGAACTCACCAAGTATCCCAAATGAACAAATCTTTACTTCAAAAGTGAAAATGAAGGTAAAATAGAAGAAATTCATCAACATTTTCTAGATAATTTTGTGGACGTTCCTTTATGTTTTGCGCATTATCCTATTTTACAAACTTACTAGACAAAATTTTTCTTACTATGCTATAGCAAATGGTGAACAACCTGGGGTGTATTCAGGAGATGGAGCTCCATTGCATATAGTTCAAGAATGGCTCCAAAATTTAAAGGTTTTGAAATCTACATGAAGCCCTAGAATTTCTTAAGAGACTATAGGAACAAATTTTTTATTGATCCACATGTAGAGAGAACTTAAGCTTCCTTGTAGTAGTAACCAGGTTAGTTCTCAAACTCATTGTAGAAACTGTAGTGATAATACTAGAAATTTTATTTATTAAATGAAAGATGTAGGAGTTATAATGAAGAGATCAATTGTCAAAAAAAAAAAAAAGATCAAATCATTGTCTCAAGAACTAAAGGCAAGTAATGATTTTACTTCCTTTCAAAATGGAAATAAATACATTACATGCCCAATTGGTAGCACTTCAAGGAAGACCACCTCAAGTGGTATTTTACCAAGAAAGAAGAATGATCCCAAAAATTTTTAAACCCCATACTATTCAACTATTTCTTCCCTAACCATATAGTATAAGATCATACCCCAAAAAGCATAAGAAAATTTTATAGAAAAATTTCAGACCATACAAAGGTTCCTTTGACCAGGCCTTTGATAGAAACATTTCTTAAAACCTTTGTACAAAGACCCAATAAAACTTGCAGCCCAAACACATGCAGGTTATAAAATTGACCATACACCACTTGGCAGTTGCCAATTAGCCTACTATATTTTAACACTAAAATAAATCTAGCATATTTCTAGAATATATATACAACTCTCCCAGTGGAAAAGATTTGTTAATTACCTCACAAAATTTATTGGACTATAGGTTACCTCTCAGAAGATATTTACCAATCCAGAACAAATAGATGATTTTGGAAAAACTACCAATAGCAATCGAAGAATTTGAGATTATGGGATCAATTGCTAAGTTGAAATAAATTCTACTGCTCCTCACGGGTGGAATAGCTTAAATAATTCCACCAATCCATAGAATGTGGATTTCCTCTACAGAAAATTAAACTTTCACGATGGAGTAAGCATAAATCAAGTAGCGGTATATGTTGAAGCGGTACCCATAAGTAGTTTAGACATTGGAAGATGAAGACAATAGCCTCAAACATGATAGAATCACACAAGGACACGCTTCTAGCTCTTTGTAGAAAATAAGATTCAAAAAATTTATGTACTAGCACAAACACTTAGCAGGTAGAATTTGAGGCGGAGACAAAATTCCCGATCTCAGAATTATTAAGTAGAATTTGAGAGCAGACAAAATTCCCGATCTCGGAATTATTACTTAGAACAGTATGACAATTTGATGAAGAAGCTGAGTCATCAAGAATATTGAAGATTCCCGATGATGGATGAAGAAGTTAACATGGGATGAAGGAATGGACAGCTTATCAATTATCTTGACAGTAACTTCCCTCTTGAAAAGATAAAAGGGCAGTTGTAGGCCACAATAATAATAAACTTGAACTTAACAAAAAAATTATAAAATTTTACTTTTATAGAATATCCTTAAAAGTCCACAAAAGGAAGGACTATCGAGGAGGAATTTTATTATAGAATAGGTTTAGAATCAGACAAGTCGAAACTCATGTATAAATAGAACACAATTGTACATAGAGTAGCATGAGCAACAAAAAACTCACTCCTTATTCTTATGAATAAAATCCTTCCAGCAATCCTCATTGTTCATATAGTCATCTTCTATACTTCAGAAATACAGGGGAAGGGGAACAAAAGGTAGGGATTAGTTGCAACCAACCATAGACCAATAGTTCTTGTGTGACACTTTAGTACCCAGAGAATGTAAAAGTCCAAGAGAGCCAAAGTACCCGTTAATAGCCATGTTGAGGAAGAAGAAAGAGCTACAAGGAGGAATAAGTGACACAAAACTTTGGAGAATGAACAAATCACTCCACAACAAACTCTTAAAACAAAGAAGGTATAATCCTCTTTATCCTCTCTTTGTACCAAAATACCATTAAAATATTTTAAGATTGACAGTCATATCTCACAATTATATTTTGAAATCAAAATAGAGAAAATTTATACTTTAATCAAAACCTTTATATCTTGTTTTTAGAATTTTTATGTACAATCCACACTCTTCACCACAAAAGCATATGAGATACAGCTCTTGAATCTTATTTCTATTTCACCCTGACATTAGAACAACTAGCATCAGTAGAACAGTGTTATGCGTACTTGAATATTTTAGATTATAAACTTCAACAAGTAAAATATCACCATCCAGCATCTTATATTCTAAACATTAGAAACGCACAAAGAGATTTAATATGGCAAAAGATTTTTGAACTTAGAACCACTCAAGAATCCTGTGGGTAGGTGTGATTGGCAAACTTAGGCAGCGAGGGAATCTAGTACCTCATTGCACAGATAGAGTCACTGCTCTAGCATCCCTCTTACAGAACTGAGCCTAGACCCTTCTTGAGAGCACAACCCAAAACAACTAAGAAGAAATTTGTAGATACTCTAATGGAAAGTACAAAGAAAAAGAAAATATAAGTAGTATAGATGCAGTATTGTGGGTAATATATAGTACGAGATGGTTTAGATTATTCATTTTAAATAAAATAGAATTTTCAGGTCGAGAGCAGTTGAGAAGCAATTGTAAAATTCTTTAACAAAAGAATGAAAGATCTTCTTTAAAAGATAGCTTAATTTTATGGATCAAATTATAGGTAATGGATACCATATAAATTTTGAATATATTAAAGGAACAAATAATACATCAAATGGTTATCTAGGAATTACCATTTCTTACATTTGGAAACAATGGATAAAGTGAAGATAGGCAATGGGAACTATGTATGTATGTATATGTGTGTGTGTATGCATATATGTATATGTATGTATATATATGTATATATATATATAGGCATAGATATAATGTTATATTCTCACTTTAAGTGGTTGTGATTGGTCTAAGAATGTAAAGAGCCATCTTATTCATAGTTGAGATTGAGCTGATATTTGAGTTTTAGTTTTAGCTCCACCAAATTGTAGTCCATTGGTGATGAGTTATCACATTAAAGCACTGTCACCTACTTTAGAGTGCTGCTTGAAACTTTCTATGTGGTATTGATTCGAATGATTTTGGTATTTTCACTTCTATTTTACTGAGTGCCTCTCTCTCACTATCTCATTTAGTCAAATTTATATTGCCACTATACACTTTCAAAAGGGCTATTTGTGCGCTTTGATAGGGTGAGATCAATTATCTTTTATATCAGTGGAACAATCATATTCCCAATGGCTTTAATAAGGCTTGTCCTCATGTTACATTATTCAATATAATTATTTTTTGTGGCTATGCTGAAATTTCACAAAAAAAGTAACTCTTAATTTGTTACTTTTTTGGGACTTGTTGCATGATTTTTCTACATTACAGCATTAATATCTTGATTTTAAAGTGTCCACTAGTGAACAATGTTGAAAAGAGGTGTTTCTATAAATTCTAATGAGTATTACAA
>CM023104.1:9611106-9736266 GCA_013103745.1 Gardenia jasminoides | reverse complement strand
TCACTGATGCTTTTGCTTCGTTTCAGTTACATGCCCAAAAGCGTTTATTATGTGCCGACCCGAATAAGGCGACCCAAACAACTTTGGACGAAATCATTGATCCAAATGGATTGCTTAACAGTAGGTCGCGGTTCAAACTTTCCTTATGCAACCCAGCTTTCCTCTGTACACTTTTCCGATGTAGGATATACATTCTCCCTCTTTTCCCAGGACTTTGTGTGGCTTGTGGCCTTGCCTCTCCCGAGGAAGGCGAACCCAAAGAATCGTGAGCGCTACAACTCACTTCCGGGACTGTTCTAAAAACCTAAAATATAATTACAAGCATTCATTTCAAAGCCAGCGTCCAACAAAAATGCAGTATTAACACAGGTAAATCCTCGATAATTTTATCAAAATTACAATTATAAACTCAAATAAAATGAACCATCAACTTCTGGTAAATATCAATTCTATACAACTGAATTGTGAAAAAAACCCTACTGAAGAAACTTATTCTGCGATCTAGTCCCAGTACAAAACATTGGAAAACAGTAATGTTAAGATTTTGAGCCTAAACTAATGGGGCAAAGTCACCGCATTGCAGAACAAATCAATGGCAAATCATTGGAAAATATGGATGAAAGATGCGAATTCACATCAAATGGTAAAAGGTTTCACTATAAAAGGATATGTTGGCCTTCTCCCAGAACATAATTTCCTTAACCACCTTGATCCCACTCCCAAGCCACGGTTTCCAATTGGAATGTTGACACTCTCTAGATCAGTCACTATCTCACTGTCCGTGAGCACCATACACTGTTTAGTCTACTTGCACCCACAATGCAGGGCCCCTTTCGTCAAAATGGAATTTATCCACCATAGCCAGGAGGAGCGGATGAGAGGCCTCCACTCTAGCTGGAGTGTGTGTGGTGCTTTTACCGGCTTGGCAAAGAGGTTGAAATGAGGATATAGCGTAATCGACTTAACAAGATTTGCAAACGGAGGGCGCTCCACTTCTCTTGAAGTGTGATTTTATCTTGGTGATTTTCCCAAGTTTTGGAAAATATTAAATAATGCTAATTAGTTGTGTTTGAAGCGTTTTTTTGGTTTGTTTTACTTCTTAAAGTATTTTGTTTTACCTATTTTGTTTTACAAGTCAAAACCCTAATTTGACATTTTAAACCAGTTTGCGAAAACCTAATTTTGATAAAACCAATTTGTTCCCTAATTGTAAATTAAACACAAAAGTACCAACCAATATATTTTCTCGAAAACCTAATTATGTACAAATCAATGTTTGTTATTTCATGAATTTTCAGGTGTGAATTTGGTATACGGCGCGAAGTTATTAGTAGGGTGGGTGATTAGTGGCTAAGTAGTGTGCTTAAAGCTTTGATAGGCTAGGTTAAATTGAGTACCTATGGACTAATTGATAGGAAAAGAAATAATGTGCAAAATTGACTATAAGTTGTTAGTTGAATTGCATGAGTTTGACCAATTTTGACTAACAAAATATCTATTTGATGTTATCTTTTTAGTTGTTTTTAGTTACATGAACCGACAAACAAGAAAAAAAAGAGAGAAGGAAAAGCGATGAAACAAGAAGGAAAAGAGAGAGAAAAAGAAGAGGAAAAAAAAAAAAAACTTGGGAGTTCTTGCAACTTTCAACCAATATCAATGAAGCTTGAGTTAGGAGTTAGGAAATGGACTATCTTGGGCTTGTAATTTCATCAAAACATAAACCAAGAAGGTATTTTTTCCTTTTATATATAAGCTGAAATTTTGATGATAATGTGTAATTGTTGGATTTGTGGTTTTGTTGGCTTGAATCATACTTATCCTTGGCTTTGAGATGATTCCATGGATTGGTTTTATTGTTTGCTTGTCTTGAACCTTGGCCAGAGTTAGGTAGGGTTTCATTAGTTGCAAGACTTAATGTTGGGGTGATTGGAAGTTGAATTCATGCTCATGTGTGTCCCAGAGGATGATTAAATAGATTGGATTTGGTGTTTTGCTTCTCAAAATTTCAGCCAAGAATTTCTGTCCATTTCTGTCCGAATTTGGCTTGAATATTCAGTATGATGGAGGCTGAAATAGCCTTAGCCTAAAAGCATGAAAGTTGTAGACAATTGAGTGAGGATGCTACCTGTAAATTTTCAGATGAATCAGACACTGTAGCATGTGAAATGACTAGATTACCCCTGATGCCCTGTTTCTGTCAGGAATCATTTGCTACCTGTAATGGGTTATTTTGACCCGGTAGATGAATGTTTTTTTGCTTTTGATGTCTTCTTAAGAATTGTAGCCTTGTATGTTAGCTTTCTAGCTTGACTGGAATTTCTGGATTGGGTTTGTGAGGCAAGTTATGATAATTTGAATGTAGCCTGTCGGCAATTCTGACGGGGAAAAATTTCTGAAACTGTTTTGTATTTTCGACCTAGAGAGTGAATCTGGGCAGAAATGGTCTTCATTAAAGTTATAGCTTGTTCTGCTTGACTGACACCTCGTGCACTCTAATCCGATACTTGTAGCCTGAGTTATGGGTAGCAGTCCTGAGGTGTCAAAACTGTCCTTACACCTTTTAGTGTGTGTTTTCGTCCTGATCGTTTTCCGTCCAAGCATGTACATGTGCCCCTTTTTGCTGTTTTAAGTGTTTATAAGTGCTTCTCGAGAGTTTAGTTTATTGAGTATATGCGCGCCGTCCGTCTTTTCACATTTGAAAATGGATTTTCCAATTTCATGAGATTCCTTTAATGTGGAATCGAGAATATTTTGATTGAAAAATTTGTGGAATGCATTTAGGTAATTTTGATTTTATCTCTCAGGTGATCCGCATGGACAGAGCAGCTTGTATGACCTCTTAAATTTACTCACTCTCTCTCGGTTAATTGGTGAGTGGCAAGTGTGCATGATTTGTTGACTTACTTGACACATTATGTTTAAATTGATTGTATTATTAAACTTTCGAGCGGACGTGCTTTGCTTCGACCTCTCTTACTGACCTGACCTGCTTGCTTGTGTTTGTTGTACTTGCTATTTAATCTTGTTGGGGGCCTTAAAACCTCGGTAAAACACACCGGGGCGGTAAGATTTGGCGAGGATTGTAAATCATGGTCTTCACATATTTTTAGTGATGGTTGGAGTCGCTTCGCCGACTACATACTGGGTATACTCGAGTATTACCAAATTTTCTATTTTGTGGCGGGCCGGTTGGGGGGTGAAGCGGTGGGCCAGGAGATGGTTGACAAGTGGAGCTCTACATGGATAAGAAAGTTGGCTGGTGTCAACCTATTTGGAATGTGATCAAGATTGAGGATCTTAGCTCCATTGTATCGCCTTTATTTATGTGTAATTAAATCTTGTACTTGTATTCTTGTTCAAAGTTCGGTTACTTATCTTGTTTAATAAAGGTGTAATTTTCTTGAGCACACACATGTTTGCATGTTTTCTTGGCCTCACTTGAAGTTAGCTAAATTCCTTCCTTAACTGGGTTTTGAGGTGTGTGCATGAATCGAGGAGCTAGTATTTGTGTAGGTTTTCTCGATTTGTATAAGATTGAAATTAATAGATGAATTTGATGGTTTATGGTAATCAAGAGTTTGAGTTGTAAGCTGAATTTAGTAATATTGTGTGTGGTTTGGATTGAAATGGATAGTACGTTCCTTTAGAGGGGTTATTAGTCATTCAAGTGGAGGTCGGGAGTCTGGCGGTGCGACCCACGAGAACCCTTTGGTTAAACCCTAGAGGGGGGAGGTGGGGCTGTCCCACACACACGCTAATCGTTTGGGTTTTAAGCATTTCAAAGAACAAGTACAGGAGTACAAGTACAAGCATTTAACAATTCAATTCAGTGGAGGTCCGACCGCGATAAGTACATGCTCCTGCAAATTGACAAGCATGCTTTCAAAACATTAACATTAAATAAAAGCATAATGTAACTTACACTTGAACACTCGCTGAAATCCAGGTAAAACAAGTGAGCGAGGCAAGATTAAACTTCAGTGGTGGACCCAACTTCCGCAACCTCTCGGTCACACGAGCCAAGCGAGAACTATCAATTTCAATCCAAACGGTTAAAACTCAGGTTTAACACAACTCTCCAAATTCACCAAAATCACTCAATAAAGCTCCTTTCTCGGGCCATAACTCACTCAATATGTCCATGGGGTGGACTGGGCTTGGCCTCTGAGCTAGATTCAACATTGTGTGTGGCGAAACCACTTTAAAGACATCAGGAGAAAGATTCTGAAGTAGGTGGAACTAAAAGCAGTCAAAATCCAGCAACAACAATAGAAAATAAGTATTTGAGTGGGTCAATACATCTTTCATGACCTGCTGGTATTGATAGGAAAAGAACTTAACATGTCTGAGGAAGCCTTAGCCTTTGAAGTCTAGAAAATCATTGAAGTCTCAATTTGACTCCAAACAAGAACAGTGTGGTGAAACCAAGGCCCCATTTTTAGATTTGAAAGCTATATTTGGAACAACATTTTAGTATCAAAAGCCTGTGAAAATTTTGTACCTCAATCCTCACTAGGTGGATCTATGTGTACCAAATTTGGAACCATCGTCTGGAAGATAACTTTTTTTAGATAAGCGAAAGTTTGCAAGAAATCTCAACTCTAAGCACATGAGATTTCCTCCTTTTGATTTTCAAACATTTTTGCTTAACTAAAACAACCCCAAATCACTCAAGCATTGACACAAAAGCTATGGCATTGCCCTTACAAAAGAGTAGAACCAAGGAGATCGATGGCACATGACTAACGCCCGGGCTCACTACAAATCACTCAATCATATTACAAAATCTCAATGCAAGATCTCCAAAATAATAATTACATTTCATCTAGTCCAATGAAATCAAGCGTCCAATGGCCACAAATAGTACAAAGAGATAATCCACTTGGTCCTAAAGAAGGTCCTTTCTGCTTTCTTCATCTGCGAGCCCTATGGGGGAAAAAATATTTTGGGGGGTGAGTTAGAAGCTGAGTGAATGTTCATTGAAAACAAGAAAATTCATTTTATTAAATTCATGGACATTTGAATTGTTAAATCTTTTTTAAAATATTTGAGTCTTTAAAAGAAAGCGTGTAAGTCAAGAACATGGTCCTACGTTCACCTTGAAAACATTTAAGAATCTTTTGTTTAAGAATGAGACAATAAATAGGTAAAACAAATAGACAAATCTCACATTTAATGTAAAATAAAATAATAGCGATGCAAATAAGGTCTGAGGTGGCTTCCAAAGCCAAATCCACAAAGCTTGTCGAAAACATAAGCGTTGACTCTCAACATTTGATCAGAATTGGATTCGTGGAGCATCTTACACCACAACCGTTATCCACCAGTTGTGGGCATCACTTACACCACAACAGATCCACCATTCATCCCCTTCACAGGGCAGAACACCTCAACTAATCAAATTTGGGTAATACTTGAGGTATACCAAGCAAGTTTAAGTATGGTCGATGAGATAACTCTCCAATCGACTTAATCAAGATCAGATGCGGGAGGCGGTACATGAGAGGTGCCTCCCACTCTAATTGAGGCATGACGCCTACCGTTCGGTATACAAATCAGGATAAAGGACTAGCGGGATGAGGTACCTCCCACTTTCGACGGGTGTGCGTACATACCACCTTCGACGCCAAATCAAGAACAAAATATGGAGCGGGATGAGAGTGCCTCCCATATTCAAGCGTGATGACACATACTGCCATGTACACGCACTTTCAAGTCGGGGCACTTAATGAAGATCAAAGTATTGGGATGGGTTGAGAGGTGCACTGCTCTCTATTGACGTGACACATGCGCAGCCCGGCACTCACAAGTCAGGTATGGGCCAAAACACACACCACAAGTTCATAATCCAAAGGTACAAAATTTCAAGTAAAAGATTGAGTGTGTTAATAAGTCTGCATCATCTCTCAATCACAATAACTTATAGAGCATTTAATGTTCACAATTCACAAAATAAGTCAAATGATCATGTAGTCACATGTTCAATTGTCGGAAAAATAATGGATACTCCACAAATCCTTCATAAATTATTCCCACTTGTAAAAACAATTTTACTGATAAATCACTTCCTTATATATATAAATACTAGTAAATCATTTCAACAAATCATTCCCTTTGCAACAGCAAGATTCTTCATTTTGAAAAGGTTGAACCCTGCTTTGATAATAAGATTTTCGTCCTGTATATATTTTCTAGGTCAAAATCGAAACCAGGAGAGTAAGTAATTCATATCAAATAAGTTTAACTTGAAAATGGACAATAAAATATTCAAATCTAGAGGTTTCCAAAATAAAAGAGATTAGAGTCTAGCCAATCAAAACTTAGATGAACTAAGATCTACCTGGTTATTTCAAAAGAATTAGCAAGGTTCAAAAGTGGACTGGAAGGGAAATCAAAAGAACCACAAGTACAATCTAGGTCAATGATTCAAGTCCAATGGGTGAAAATATTATTTAAACCAAATAAAAAAAGATTGAACTAGAGAAAAAGTGAAATGCAAGGGTGAAAGAACTAATGATTGCGGTTTTGTCATCCCCTGGTATTTTGATCATAGTGGGCGCTACATTTGGATTGAGATGAATTTTATGGCGTTCGGCTTTTGAACATAGACCTATAACTTTCATGAAGAGGTTGAACCTCAAATCGCACTTAATCATCGAGGTTGGCCCATCTCGAAACACTAATTCGGGCATGAAAGCGGGCTGGTTGAGAATGACGTGTAACTTCGATGTAGAAAATCAAAATCGAGCTCCGTTAGCGTTTAAAACTAGATTCATATATCTTTCCATGATCTAAATCTCAAGTTCTAGTTCAATTCTATAACCACCAGAAAGTTCAGCAAGTTGGCTGAATTCCATTTCTGATTTCATGTCAAAAATTCCTTCTTCTACATGATTACTACAAACAACCTTTTAAGATTATTTCCATCTCTTAGTAAGGTGTTTAACATGCTAAAACATCAAATAAATTCATCAATAAAACATCACAAAATCTTGCATTTCATCAAGCGGCAGTGGTTATAAACAAAGGTCTAAGTTCAAGTTCCAACTACAAGAAATTCTTCCACAATCATTCCTTCTAAACAACCTCAAACACCTTAAACTCACTAATCATGCATCCACTTTGAATTTGAAGATCATTAAAGCATAGATAGGTGATTGGATTACCTTGAGAGTTGAGAGAGAAAATCCACCCAAAGCTCCAAGTTTTCCAACAAAGCTTGATGATCAAGTAGTGAAATCCAACTAGGGTTTCACTTGGAGATGTTTTTCTTCACCAAAATTGCTAGATTCTAGCTTAGGGTTTTGTGGTTTTCTCCCTTGATGTGACGCCCGACGAGAGAGAGAAGAGTGGAGGAAAATTAGTTCAATTTTTTGAAACAAAGTTAAATAGGAAGACTTAAGTCAAGACCTTGTGGGTGGTTGACAAGTGGCTCAATTTAAGCCATGAATTGGACTAATTACTACATTTATTATTAAATCCCTCAAATGTAAAATATAACTACTTAATTCTCTATGGTATTTGTGGCTACATAAAACATGTAAAATGCAATTCAAATTAATGTCATACAATACATACAAAATAGTACTTAAAGGAAAATAATGCACTTAATGAAAACTTTATACTATCAATGTTTAAAGAAAATGATATGCACTTGAATAATACATTGAAAAATAATTACAGTGAAAATTTAGGGTTCTGCCAATAGAGATATGAGCAAATAATTCAAGCAATGGGTGTATAATTCAAGAAATTGGGTCCTCACAAAGCTCTAGCAGCATTCCCTTATCAAATGAAAGCAAAATAATAGCAAAATTTGAATGTGTTTAAAGATAGGGTAATCATCCAACAAAGTGCAAGGAAGAGATTTCTAACTTTTAAACCAACTTTCAAGAACTTTTTAACACACCAATTAAACTCACATTTGCAAAACATTTTACTGACACATGGTGTAACATTTAAGCTTTCAAAACAACCAAGGAATCCACAAAAAGAGGTTCAAAACAAGGCTTGAAAAACAGCAAGGTAAATCGGTAACCACGACAAAATTCATCTTTAGTTCATCAGATTTTCACATGTTAAAAGCGTTTTTATGAACCAAAATGCTCATTTGCAAGGTCTAACCCTCATCTAGATCATCATCTTAGCAGTGAATAATCCTCACGAAATAATGGTGTTAAAACAGGGCAAAATAACCTCAACATATAACCAGGGTGACTTAAACACTCAAATCAGATTTCAAACTTTCTTGGAAAGGTTTGGTTTGAAGTATTTTTTTGAAAACCATAGCTTGGTTCTACAAGTCCAAAATTTATGAATCTTATACCATTGGAAAATAGACTCGAAGACACTTATACAAGATTCAATCGAAAACCAATCACATTTACTAAAACAAAACTCTGTCCGATGAAAACAAAACATAGCAGTCTAGATTTTCAGTCATATTTGAAAATTTGCCAAAATTCACAGAATTGAACTAGCCCTTGATATCTTAAGAACTTGTATTCTAGTTTCAAAGCGAACTCAATTTGATACCAGAGAAAATATAGTCATTTGAACATGAGACAAAAGCGTACTGTCACTTTTTCCAGATTTGAAGAACCATTTTGAGACATTATTTGAGCAATGGGTACTAGAAAAATACCAAGCATAAATCTCAGTATATAAACTACGTTTTCACAAATTTCAGCTAAAACTCACACAGAAAGGCTGTGATCAAAGTAACCAAAACAGGTAGCATGCATTTCCTTTTTCTCGGTTTCCTCCTCTTCTTCCCTCTCTTCATTTTTTGACAACAATTCCACATAAACACCTTCTCACACACACACATACATCATTAATAGCCCAAGTTCACATGTGTGGGATTTCATAGACCACATTCAACCAATCAACAATAAAATCTATACAAGAACTATAAGCTTTTCTTAGCTAAAGAATTGAAACAAAGAGCAAAATTCTTGGTGTTGCAACCTTACCTCTACTCAACAAGAAGCAGCTTATGGTGGATGACCCTGTCCCAAAATCCCTCAATCTTAAAGAGCTAACAACCGGTTATCCTCTCCTCCTAGCTGGGCCGAGAGTTCCTCAAGATTTCTAAAATTCTAGTATTGATGGAAGCTAATGGTGGCAGCTTTGGTGGTGTTTGAAGAATCAAGGAGAGGAAAATGATAAAGGTGGCAGAGCTGTTTTGGAGGGAAGTGGAGGAAATGAGAGAGGAAAGGATGCGCTATGAGGGAGAAGAAGAAAGGAGGAAATGAGTGGTTGGGGTTCTTTTTTTTGGACTTTGTGGAAAATGGAAAATATAAGGAAGTTGGGTAATTTGATGTAAAAGCCACTTTTGGCCGTGTCGGATCAATTTAAAATGACAGACACTCCAGATCTGGTTTCTCTCTTTTATATATCTAGAATACATATTCTAACATTGAAACTTATGTCTAGTAGTGATTCTAGGTCGAGAGTGTGAGAAATTTAACCACAAATAGTTTAAATCAAGAACATAGTTTAAACATGCAAAATGCATTTTAAAACTTTTCATGCCGTTACAGTGTGATATATCACGATAATCAAATCCGTCAATCTAAATTAATAAAAGTAATTTTATAAAAATATATGGAAATTTGAAATTTATAAATTAATTTGATGTTAAACAAGGTTTTTTAAATTAAAGGTAATGTATGGTGTAATTGCAATTAAGATCTAAATTAATTGTCCAGGAGAAAATAATTAATTAGTTAATTAAATAGGACGAATAAAATGAATTTTTGGGATTCTACTAGCGTCCTCATAAAGCCATTACAATCACAATCAAGCTGTCCACTTGGATTGTACTTGGACTTTAGAGGTGGCCCGTCCGGCGTGGCAACAGTTCTTGCACTTCCTTGCATAGTTGGAACCACTTGCAGCCAAACTCCCTTGTGAGAGACCACACCATCCGGTAGCACTTAGTTCCTTACACTTTCCTTGCATAATTGACAAGGAGTGCAAAGAATGAAACCTGTATGCCGAGACCATGCAGATTCCTCGATACCTGTAGCGGCCCGGACTCAGACGACACAAACAACTTTTTTGGACCAATCATAGCCCAAAATGGTTCCTTAAGTTACTTGATAGGTCTTGGTTCTAAATATATGTATTTCCTTATGCACCGTTAGCGGGATATCGGTTTGTGTGTGAATATATAGATGACATACTAGCACATTTCAAAAATAAAGGGAACAAGTTATTTAAAACTAGTATTATCAGAATTCTTAAAATGTGGAATAATAATAATTAGCACTAAAGCACAATTTTTTTAAGGGTTAAATACCTAAAACTCCACGTGGTTTTGCCTATTGTTCAACTTAACTCCCCGGCGTTTGAAAACCCTACATTATGACTCCTTGAAGTTTTAGCTAAGGTGAAAAGTTACTTGAGCAAGTCAAACTAATAGGTTTGAGAGACCTGCAGCTTCTTTGATGTTAAGTTAACTCCTTGTGGTTTGAAGTACAATTTAGCTGCTGGTTCTAACTAAATGTATTGTTCAAATTAGTTGACAATTTTACCCCAATGGATGAATGAAGACCACTTTTAGGATTTCAAACTCCATTCTTTGCCTTCTATAGTAGCAAAATAATGGATACATTCTTTAAATCATTGCATTCTCGAGTGTGTCCTTTGGTCCCTAGGTTTGGATTTTAGTGAAGTTACAGAAATTATACAAACCCAATTGTACTTCTAAATTACATAAGAAATCGAGATAAAATTAAGGACCAAAAAAAAGTCAAGGTTTGAAAGGACATTTGAATGTCTTTTTTCTTCTTTTCTGAACTAGAGATGTTACCAAAAAGGTGGTTATTCATATTTGGAAAAATCATGTAATGATTCGCATCTTTAGTTCTATCTTTATGATTCATTATTTTTATTTTTTTATTTTAAAAGAAGAAGAAGGATGGTGTTGATTGTAGTTGTGGTAATGGGATTGGAGTATAGAACGCGCGAATAGAATAATAGATTTTGAGGGTGAAGGCGCTGAGGAAGAAGAAAGGAACAATTATGGCATTTTACATATAACTATTAATTTACATGTTTTCACAATTTTTCATTGTAGTTAAAATTTCAAGAAGTCATAATGTAGGTTTTCAAATCTCGTGGAGTTAAATTGAACATTAACTAAACCACAAGGAGTTTCTCAAGATTTTACACCATAAGGGCAATCTTGACATTTTACGTCCCACCTGTGGCTTTAGGCGGTTTACACAAAATTTCATTTTGGTTAGAAACACGGGAGTTAAATTATAGGTTTCCAAACGCCGTCGGAGTTAAGTTGAACATTACAAAAGAAACCACAGTGGAGTTTTAGGTTTTAATCCTTTTAAACAAAATATAGAATTTTTGGGAGTAGAAATATGACAAGAGTAATAAAATTACAACCACATATTACTAAAAAAGTACTAAAATTTCCTAATAGGTTAAATACAAAACCATTTCAACAATTCTTTGATTATTAAATTATGCTAGACCGCTCATAAAAGTTTAAATAACTGTAAGACCTTTATAGCAAATTAATAATAACAAGACAGAAAATTTTTAACATAGAAGATAAAAAACAAATTATAAAAATCAAAGAAATAGTAAAGGATTTACCACCATTGAGATTACTATTAGATACTAATTATTTAATTGTAAAAATAGATGGATGTGAATTAGGTTGGGGAGCAGTGCTCAAAAGAAAACCTCATAAATATGCTGGTAAAAAAGAAGATGAAATATGTAGATATAGTAGTGGTAAATTTTGGAAAAAGAACCTAACAAGTAGTATAGATCAAGAAATTTTAGCAGTAATATATGGATTAGCGAGCTTTAGATTATTCATACTAAATAAAAATGAAATATTAGTAAGAATGGATTATGAGGCAATAGTAAAGTTCTATCATAATGAAAATAGTAAAAGAATTAGTGAAAGATAAAGATGTTGGTTAACTTTTAAAGATGCCCTAACAAATTGCAATTACAGAGCAATATTTGAACACATTAAAGGAAAAGATAACAATTTCGTAGATCAATTAAGTAGATTTTTAACTTATGATTAAGATGTTTTACAAGGACAAAAAAGATTGGAAATTGGGAACTCCCAACTCAAAAGATACTGACCTCCATTTTCGACCAAGGATAGAAGGAAGGTTAGAAGACATACAGCAGGTATTACTAGATAATTTATGGAATGCACAAAATGTTGGACAAAAAACTAGAGTTTTAAATGTTTTAGCATTTTATTTTCAAAATCTTCTTGCTTAAAGTATTTCATTCTATGTAGTAGTTCGTGGTTATCAACCAGGAATTTACTCCATATGGCCACAAGTTGGAGAAACAATAAATAATTCTCAAAATCCTTTATTCAAAAGTTTTCATAATCTTTATGATTCATTAGAATTTGCAAGGCAAACTACTGGATTATTTCATATATCCTTCTATTAGAAATGCACCAAGTAGCAGCCATAGAAGTATAAATTTTTGCAAACATTGTGAATGCATGAGTAGAAATTTTAATTTGTTAAATGAGAAATACAGGATTTACAATGAACAAATTAACTCCCAAAAGGAGAAATTGGTTCATTAACCCAACAATTACACGATGCATTAGTGGTGATAACTTCTCAAAATAAAGAGACCTGATTAATGCATATTGAGTTTAGAAAGTTTGAAGGAAGACCACCTCCTGTGGTATTTTTACAAGAAAAACCAATCTTAGAAAGGTTATTTGAATTCTTACAGTTTAAAATTTTTTTAAACCATACCAAAAATTACAACCTTTACCAGACCATATAAAAACACATATTTATAGCCTAGTAGAACAGAATTTTTTACTAAAGTTTGAAACCATTCAAAAATATTTTCTTACTATAGCTGTAATTGAACCTAACAATAGAGCCATCCGAGTAATAAGAAATTTCTTCAAAAACCCCACAACTATTTGCAAACCAAACTGCTCTTGCCCAAATATAGACCACACAATATGTGGATGCCAACTAAATTATTTTATTCTTACTACTTGTATAAACTTAGCAACCTATCTTATTATTATCATCCCTATAAAAGAAAATGAATATTTAGAATTAACTCCTTAACTGTTGCTTGATTATGGGGTCATTCACCAAATGATCCTAAATGATGTAGACCAAACAGATCAATTCGAAAAACAGTTATCCATACCTATCTTGAAGGAATTTGAATATAGAGTACTATGGGTAAACGTAGACATAGTATTTGCTCCTCTAGAATGGGTAACATATGGTTTAAAACCAGCAATTCATAGAATGATTGCATATGGAGTAAACAAAAATGTACAGACACAAGTCTTAGCAATTAATCCTTTGAAAGTATGCTCAAAAAGCACTCAGAATGAGTTGAGACATGGAGGATGAAGACATTAGCCTTTAACCATAATAAATTTGAATGGAATCACAATATAAGACTATTCACAGAAAATAAAATACAAAAAATAAATGCTAGAGATCAAAGAATTTTGATAGAAGTAGAATTTGAAATCTATACAAAATATCCAAATGTATTCAGATTCTATATACAGCAATATTAAAAAACTCTATATAATATTGGTTGGCACTCACCAAAAATCAGTACAGTGGTTACTAATGCAATCAGTAACAATGGAGAGGATTTTAAAAATAACGTGGGACCAGAAGGATATGACAATCTTATCAACATGATGGAAGTATAGTGGGACCTACAACACGTAAACCACCTTTGCATCAGGATGCAGCAATATATTAGAACTTTTTACTTTTTCTAAAATATCTCTGAAGTCCAAAAAGTAGGGACTATCGGTGCAAATTCTTGTAGTAATGTTAAATCCAGAATTTCAAGTCGGAAGGACGTTGTATCCATAAATAGGATTCAGAATGAGTTATGAAACTCCAACTTGTGGAGAATCCTTGGCACCCTAAGAAATCTCCTTGTAAACATTCCGAATAAATAAAGTCTCTATTCATTTCTTCAAAACCCTTCTTTTATTTTCAAGTTACCAAAAGCTTTTTGGGAAAAATCGAAAAGGAAACTCTTCCGAATGTAATATCAGAGGGCAAGGTGATAAGACGCAATTATAGCCTGAAGAACTTTGCAAAAGACTTGTGGAAAAGAAGGTCGTATAAGAGAATCCCAAAGACCAAGAGAAGCATGCACAAGGTGATCAAAATACTGTTTCATTAAAGGTTGTAATCCTGATGTATATAGCCCGAAGGATTACAAATAGGAAGAAGAGTACTTAGTAGGATAAAGTTAATGTTACCTGAAGTCGTTTATCATCTTAGCATTAAAAGAACTACATACTCCTAAATGTTATTACTATTTTAATTATCAGAAATTTGAAATAGTAGAACAGTGTAAAGCATATCTTGTTATAGAATACAAAATAAGGAAGGTTAGCCACCACCCTCCATATTTTTATGTATTAAATTTAGACCTCACAAAACGAGACCTTCTGCACCAAAGGATATTTGAAATTAATAGCAATTTTTAGTAATTTATGAACTATCTTCCTATCCCCAAAGAATTATATAATTATTTCATTACTGAAATTAATACTCCAGGATCTTATTATTTTATTCCAATAAGTACTTTAGATAAAGAAAGTTGCTTAGAAAATATATATCTCAAATAGAACAAAGGATTCTAGAATTGCAAAATTTAGAACATCATTCTCGTTCTTATTTATATTGTATATATAGAGTGAAACTAGATTTATTAGGTCAAAAATTATTTAGCATAAACACTGCCTCTGATTTCTAACTTTAGGCAACCATAGCTTAAGACAGAGAATACAGATTTTCCGTAATTCTGTTGGGCTCTGATCTGAAAAGGCACCTCCCACAAATCTGGTATCAAAGCTCCAAAAGGGTTTTGGCCCAAGAAAAACTAGAAGAAAATAAATTGTAGTTTTAAATAAAAGGTGGAAACAGGATATCAAAAGAGCTATAATAGCATCCATAGAAGTACATATAAATCAAAACAAAGGAATCTTTTATTGTGTGCCTGATTTTCAAGTCAACATTAAAGACATAGAACATCTAGAGATAGGCATACAAACAAAAGGCTATGAAGATTTCGTAGGAGATGCTAACTTATTAATTAACTTAGTATTTCTAGGAAAAATAACTAATAGTAGTACAACACAATATAAATTTAATATAAAAGGAATAATAGAAACAATAAGCAATAGAGAAGTTAAAATGATTAAACCAATTAGTATTGATCTAGAATTATTAGTTGGAGAAGAATGAAATTTAAGCAAACATCTAGAATGAAACAACTCAAGCTTACACCGAAAACCAATATTATGTATAAAAATTCAAATGGAAATTATAGTTTAAGATTCATGGATTATAATAAAATAGGAATAGAAGAAGAAAAAGAAACAGAACCAATAAAAGGTAGCATAAGAATAAATTTGATAGAAATAACAGATTTAGAATATACAAATCAACAAAAATTAGAACTAGCAAATATAGATGAGGATAGAAGTATAATACCTGCAGGATTACAATTAACTCATGAGAAAATGTTAAGATTAGAAATAAAATTAATAGAAAGAGAAGAAATGGAAGAGGAAGATGAATTATATTATGATAATAAAGGAAATATAAGAATAAAAAAGGAAATAAAAATGAAGAAATACAAAATAAAGAATTAGAAGACAATATCTCAGAAATATCAATTCCACTAGAATTAATGGATACTAACACTGCATCATCTAGTAACACGACCCCTTATTTGTTTAATAGTAGAAATGAACAACCTCCAAGATTATCCAACATAGAATATAGACTATTAGAAATAGAAACAAAACTCTGAGGAAAAAGAATACCATTAGAAACAACAGACAAAAAGAAACTAATAGATGATAGTAGAATTTTAAATCTATCAGCACATGACCCACAATTATGGCCAACGGCATTAGAAATATGGTCACAAATGGTAGTAAAAAAATAGGATGAGTTAGGATATGAATAAACTACAGAAGAGATGTACAATTATTAAGAAAAATTTCTAGGAAAAATAGTTAGAACAGCTTAGGAAGCACATAAAAGAAATTATCCCACTGATTTATCATTAGGACCTATTTCTTATAATTTTACTAATAAACTACAAATATTATTACTAGGATTACAACCAAATATAGGATTTAATAAGCAATAATAAAAAACAATGAGAAAACTAGAACAACTACAAATAAGAGATTGGTCACATATAAAACCATTTTTACAAGAATTTTATTATTACTCGACCACAGCAAGATGTTTTTATGACCAAACTATAGGAGAAAAATTATTTAAGAAATTACCTAACCCATTAGGATCTGAAATTCACCAAAAAAAACTCAAGGAACAACAGGTAATACAGCCACAATTAGATAATATAAAAAAATAGAATTCATTTTTAATTAGTCAATTAGTAGAAAAATGTACAAAGATACAAATAACAAGATAATTAAAAGGTGAATACAGTTTCTGTAAACAGATGTATACCACTCAAAGATATGACCAACCTGAAAGAAAATTAAATAAATACAAGTTTAAGAAACAGATACCTAGGAAGATATATTTTCTTAGAAGATCCTTAGTTAGAAAACCATATTTAAACAAAGAACAACATGTTAGAAGATTTAACCCTAAGAGACAATACAGTAATAGATTATCCTATTTTACATGTGGAAGTACAGAACACCTAGCAAGAGATTGTAACCGAAGACAAAATATGCTTAAAAAAATTTAATTTTAGTAGAATGTGTAAATGAAGATATTTTAGAAGTAGTTGAATATATTGATGATATTGAATATATTTACAGTATAGTTTCTATAGAAGATAGAGGATTCTTAGAAGAAGAAAATTCTAATAATGATGAGACTAGAATCAAATAGAAAAATAAGGAAAATTATTATAGTAAATTAGAACAATTAGAAGGATTGGATGAAATATTAGAAACACTTGTTGAAAAAAGTTGTGAACACCAATGGATACATAAGAGTGGTTCTGATGATCCATGTAATTTCTGTAATAAATATCTAGTTTTAGCACTAAAATATAAATGTAAAATATGCTCTATAGAAGCCTATAAATTATGTTTACAAACTCAACAAGTTGAATTCGTTTAAAAAAATCAAATAAGGTTCATGAAGATAAGATGCATCTAGAAAAAAAAAATAAAAATTGAAAATAGATTAGATGATTTGGAAGAAAGATTAGATAGAATAGGTAAAAGAAAAATTATAGACATACATGATTTATATAGCAGTGAACATTCACAATTAGAGCCAAAGATAGAATATATAGGACAAAAGCATAAAAATATAACTACACTTAATATAAAATGTAAAATTACAATCAAGACTGACAATTAGAAGTAGTTGGACTTGTAGATGCAGGCAGTTCTGTGAGAACCCAGAAAAAAAAATGATGAAAGTGAAAAAATGGCTTGATTGCACCATGAAAGCCTTAAGTGCATTATTCTCCTTTAAGTACTTTATTTTGTATGCGTAGCATTACATTAATTTGGAATTGCATTTTACATGTTTTATGTAGCCAAATGCATAAAATTTATGTGGCATTAAGTAGGTTACATTTTAATTGAGGGATTAGAAGCCAATTGCCTAGAACTTTAACCCAATTCATGGCCAAGACATTTCCACTTGTCAACCATCCAACAAGTCTTGACTTAAGCCTTTCTATTTAACCTCTCATTTTCAAAAATTTGAATCAAAAACTCCCTCCCTTCTCTCTCCTCTTGGTCGAATTCCATAAGCAAGAAAACAACAAAACTTAAGCTAGAAATTTGGTGATTTTAGTGTAGAAAACAGCTTTAGGTAAATTTCTCACCTAGACTACTACTTGGGCATCAAGCTTGGTTGCAAGGAGTGAAGCACTTGGGTGAAATTTCTCTCTCTACTTGCAAGGTAACCCCTCACTTATCTATGCTTTAATGAGCTTCAAATTCAAAGGGGGATGCTAGTTAGATGAGATTAAAGTGCTTGTGGTTGTTTGGAAGGAAAGATTGTGGAAGGAAATCTTGTGTTTGAAAACTAGAACTTAGGTTTTCATTTTTGGTTACCATGTGTTTGATGAAATGCTTAATGACTTGTGATGCTTTGATGATGGAATTAATTGCTGTTTTAGCTTGTTAAACACCTTGGAAAATGGTGGAAATAACCTTAAGGGGTTGATTGAAGAAGTTGCTTCAAAGCTGGAAATTTTCACGGAAATCAGAAATGGAAATCAGTCCACTTCCCGAACTTACTGTTGACTGTAGAAAATGAAATAGTGTCCTAGCCTTATATCATTAGAAATTTCTAGGAACCTAGTTTTAAACGCCACTAACGGAGCTTGATTTCGATTTTCCTACGTTGAGTTATAGCTGTTTTCCCGAGACTGCTCGGCCAACCTGTCGCTAATCTGGCAGTTTTCTTGTGACTCTGAGATTTGCCATTTTGACCCTGAATAAGCATGAATTGATATCTTACCTCTTCATGAAAGTTGTAGGGCTATGTCTTAGCTTCGAAACGCCATATAGTACACCCCAATCCGATAAGTGTGGCCATAGTTATGATCCAACTTCTGAAGGGCGGCAAAGCTGTCACCCTTAAATCTTCACTTGTGAATCCTCATTCTTCACTTTCCACTTTTCTTGGTTCATTATGCCCTTTTTCCGCACCATAACCTACTTGACTCATTGTTCTCCTGTAAATATGATATTTTTCCTTGTTATACACCCTTGATTTGAACTTGATACATTGTGACGGTTTGGATTAGCAATTTAAGTGACGATTAGCATGTGCATTTTAGTTGACCTAAGTTTGGGATAGCCAAACCTAAATGTCTCTTATTTGCTTGTTATTAGGCCTTGACGGTGGATGAAGGGAATCTCAGAGTAGATACTTAAAGTTGTTTTGAGTACAAAGGTGAGTGTTCCAATGCTTGTTTACTTGTTAAATGTGACTAGTTGGATTGTCTGATCTTGACCTACTTGATTATGTGAACTACTTGAAATCTGTTGGCTTGGACACTCTCTTGTGTTATTATGATCGAGACGAGTGCTGCACTTTATCACACCTCGATCTCTTTGCTTGTACTATATATCCTTGATATCGTGATACCTGTGGATTTGGCCCTTGCTTATATTTGATCTGTGAGTCGTTTGGGTAATATCCCATCGACTAACTGCTTAGAAGCTTGTTTACCCGCGTTGTTAACCGTGAAATGGCCACTTGTGTGATATCACAAGGGCTAATCTTGTTATCGTTCACAGGACTCGCGATCGGAGTCCACCCATCGCTCATTGGTAAATTGAGCCGCTTAGGGCTTGGTCGAGGAGACCAATGATGCCCTTGGATCCCTGCTTTCTTGCTTTGGTATACCAGTATTACCTCCTGTTGGTGTTCCGCCCAAGGTGGGAGAATCGGTGAACGGAATGGCTGGTGAGCCGGGTTCACTCGGACATTACTTGCATTTCCTTGGTTGACGGAGTGTCAACGGACTTGATCACGCTGTGGAACTTGGCTCCGAGAGCCACTGTATCCTTTATATTTAAATTGTTATTTAAGTGATCCTTGTGCACTGATCTTCCAGTAAGAGAAGCTTGAGTGCTGAACTCCTCGTGAGCACTGATCTCCGAGTCGAGCGGCTTGAGTAGTGCATGAGCACCATCTCCTGGTTGACAGTGCTACTGTGATCATCCCTGTACTTATACTTGAAATTCCAAATTTTATGCGAATGTGCTAGTGTGATTATTTATCAAAAGCTTTGTGGTGCAAATATACATTGCTATTTTGCATGCCTGTCTTTTGGAACCTCACTGGGCTTTTAGCTCACCCTATTTTCCCTTTTGTTTTCCTTAGGGGGGATTTGCTTGAGCTCAGGGTTGGAAGTACGTGCGAGTAGTATAAGTTTTGTTGTTACTTTTGTGTAAGGGATGATGTACTAGTAAACCCTATCATGGATAAGTTTAGATGTTGGTCTTGTATCCTTAATTCCCTGATGAATTTTAAGTTTGAATGGTGGTGTTAAACTTATGTATGTATGTTGGGTGACTTTTGAATTTGAAAGATTTTAGTTTTATAAGTTTCGAGTTGTTGGTTTGTATTGGCTATTGAGTCCCATGTAGGTTGGCAGGCAGTCCATAACCCCTTGGTTAGCCTTTAAATAATCACAAGTTCTAACTTCTAATACTATTCTCGATAAAAAGTTAGTACCTACAAATATCACAGATATAGATTATTACCCCCTCATGAATGCCTATTTGCAAAACAAATGGATGGACAACTGTATAAATATGATACTATTTTAGTCAAACATAAAATAACTTTTGAATTCAATTAAGAATATACAAACAACATTGCAAGTACTAGAATCTACTTAGATATCTAAACTTTAGGAAAGTCTCTTTCATAATAGGATTAAATTTTTTTATTAAATAACCAATTTGGCCTAATAGCATTGAGAACTGGTATGTACATATTAGCAAATTCCTTCTTACCTTTCACATTAGAGTATGCAGAAAAACATGGTGGACAGGATTGACAATGCACATGTAAAATTTATGGCCAATGTAGACAAGCTTTCGAAGAAGAAATAAATGATGATGAGAAGATACAAGATTAGCAAAAGGTGTCTTTTCAAATCAGAGACCTACAGAATTACAGAAAATCTGTATTTTCTGTCTTAGACTAAGATTGCCTAAAGTTAGAAATCAGATGCAGCGTTTATGCTAAATAATTTTGACTTAATAAATCTAGTTTTACTCTATATATACAATATAAATAAGAACGAGAATAACGTCCTAAATTCTGCAATTTTAGAATTCTTTGTTTTATTTGAGATATATGTTCTAAGCAACTTGCTTTATGTAAAGTATTTATTGGAATAAAATAACAAGATCCTGGAGTAGTAATTTCAGTAAATAACTATATAATTCTCTAGAGATAGGAAGACAGTTCATAAATTACTAAAATTACTCTTAATTTCAAATATTCTTTAGTATAGAAGGTCTCGTTTTGCGAGGTCTAAGTTTAATGTATAAGAATATAGAGGGTGGTGGCTAACCTTCTTTATTTCGTATTCTACTATAACACGGTATGCTTTACACTGTTCTACTAATTCAAACTTTTTATAATTAAAATAGTGATAACATTCAAGAGTACGTACTTCTTTTAATGTGTAATGATAAATGACTTCAGGTAGCATTAACATTATCTTACTAAGTACTCTTCTTCTGATTCATAATCCTTCGTCAAGCAGTATACATCAAGGGTTAAAACCTTCAATGAAACATTACGTTGCTCACCTTGTGCGTACTTCTCTTGACCTTTGGGATTCTTTTACATAGCCTTCTTTTCCACATGTCTTTTGCAAAGTTCTTCAGGCTATCAAAGCCTCTTATCACCTTGCCCTCTGATATTACCTTTGAAACAATTTTCCGTTCATTTTTTTCCAAAAGGTTTTTGGCAAATTTGAAAATTAAAGAAGGGTTTTGAAGAAATGAACAAAGACTTTATTTATTAGGAATGTTTACAAGGAGTTTTTTTAAGTTGCCAAGGATTCTCCACAGATTGGAGTCTCATGGTTCATTCTGAATGCTATTTATAGATACAAAGTCCTTCGGACATGAAATTTCAGACTTAACATTACTACAAAAATTTTCACTGACAGTCCTTACTTTTTTGGACTTTAGAGATATTCTAGGAAAAGTAAAAATTTCTAATATATTGTGGCATCCAAATGCAAAGGTGCTTCAAGCGTTGTGGGTCCCACTATGCTTCTATCATGTTGATAAGATTGTCACATCCTTCTGATCTCATGTTATTTTCAAAATCCTCTCCATCATCACTGATTGCGTCAGTTACCATCGTACTAATTTTTGATGAGTGCCAACCAATATTATATAGAGTTTTTTCATATTGTTGTATATAGAATCTGAATACATCTGGGTATTTTGTATACATTTCAAATTCTACTTCTGTTAAAATTCTTCAGTTTCTAACATATATTTTTTGTATTTTATTTTATGCGAATAGTTTTATATTGTGATTCCATTCAATTTTATTATGTTTAAAGGCTAATGTCCTCATCTTCCAAAGTCTCAATTGTTTCTGAGTGCTTTTTGTGACGACCCCACCGTACCCAAAGGCATACCAAAGGGCTTAGCGGATGCATCCAACTCCTCGCCAGACTCGATAGCAAAAAAACGATAAAGCATCAAATTCTCACAAAGTAATGATATGTACATTATATATATACATCATATCCACTACAAGACCACGAGAGTCGAGAGTAACTCCAGGTTAAGGTTTCTCACACCCACTATCCAAAGTACAATATACATGGCCAAAACTTCAACCCAAAGCAAGTACTAAAGCTAAAAGGCTACACTATACCTCCCACGCATCAATTCCCGCTTCAACCCCCTACTAAGGAAAACAAATCGAAAAGGGGTAAGATATATGTTTAGTGAATAATCAGGGAGGGACACACGTAAATCACATTTCCACAGATATTTCAAATTAATAGCAAAAAGTAACATCACAAAATAAGGATACGGGTGGCTTCAAAGCCATTTCAATTTCCACACTTGATCTTCAATTGACACTCCGTCAACCGATAATCTGTAGACCCCACTTATACTCCTACCGTCCACCTTATCAACCCACTCTGGCCAGTCTACAGTACATAGCATCTTGAGTAATAGTAACATTGAGATCCCAAAGGCATTGAGATCAGACCATCTACTTGGTCAGAGAGTAACATTTACCATTGAGACCCCAAGGCAACCCTTGAGATCAGACCATCCAAGTGGTCAGAGAGTCACACTAACATTGAGATCTCAAAGGCCTCCCTTGAGATCAAACCATTCAAGTGGTCAGAGAGCAACATTGACATTGAGACCTCAAAGGCGGATATCCCTTGGGATCAGACTATCCACTTGGTCACTTATCACTAACAATATCACATTTCACAGATCATATATCACACAACACATGCATTCAAGAACCACATATGGAGGTTAGGTCAGAAAAAGTATGTGACCCACCTTCCCTCTGAACCAAAGGGGTTAAGCTCGCTTTTGCTCTCGCCAGGGACTCAATAGCTAAAATAAACCAACATTGCAAAACTGATAAAACTAAATTCTCCCAATTCAAAAGTCAACCAATATAGATACATAAACTCACACTACCATTCAAACTTAAAGTCAAGGGAAGTAAGGATACAACGCCAAAAGATAAACTTATCCATAGTTGGTTTTACAAGACATCATTCCTTAACAAAGTAACGACAAAAACTTATACTAAACGCCAGACGTCCAACCCTGAGCTCGCAAATCCTAAGGAAAACAAAAGTGGAAAATAGGGTGAGCTAAAAGCTCAATGAGGTTCCAAATACAAGCAGTCAGGTATACAAGAATAATTCACTTAGTAAACAAGTGTCACAAATAAATTCACCAAATAAATTAAACACATTCAATTAAAGGATACGGATGGCTTTCAAAAGCCAAATTCCCGAAGCTTGATTAGTCACCTCCTGTTGACTCTCCGTCAACATTTACAGCTCAGAATCAAACAGTAGATCCCCACTTATCACCAGACACCAACCACCGTTTCACCCCCTACCCAACACCCAACAAATCAAATTTTGGTGATACTCGAGTATACCAGATTTCCGGATTTCACATATCATACCCAGATGGTTTGTCAACTTTTCCGACCAAGCCCGGCCGGTCGATTGACTCACCAACTAGGTTTTGAGCTTGAAACAATTCATATTTGTCGATGGATATCACCCAAACGACTCACAAATCAAATGTAAAAGCCGTTTCACATGAATTCAAATATTCAAGTACAAAATTCCAAGCACAAGAGATCGAGTGTGATAAAGTACGCACTCGTCTCGATCACATTAATTGGTTCACAAATCACAAGAACACAAATCATCACATAGTTCAAGTATTTCAACATTTTAGATATCAAGTTGATCAAATAACAAGCATGAAACACTCACCGAGTCGAGTGAAATATCTTCAAGTATTCGCACCCAAATCCTCTTTACTTCCTCCTTCAAAGGCTATTATCAAATAAAATGGAACATATTTAAGCTCGGCTGCCCAACCAAACGTGATCAAATGCATATGCTCAATGTTTCTTTTCATGTGATAAAAGTCGTATTTTGGATGCACAAATCATGAAATGACCAATCTAGTTTATGAAGATGAGCAAATAAAAGTCTTAACAACATCCTAGAACCACGCATGAGGGGTCGGGGCAACGACACAAGAAGACACAAGAATCGAAAGGAATAAAAGAAGTGATCGCAGGATTGAAATCAACGTTGGACAGTTTTGTCAAGGTTCAGTAACTTGATCATAACTGTGGCCACGCTTATCGTATTGGAGTGTACTTTATGGCTTTTCGAAGCTAAGACATATCTATACAACTTTCATGAAGAGGTCAGATATCAATTCATGCTTTATCACAGTCAAAACGGCAGATATCAGAGAAGCAGGAAATCTGTCGGAAAATTCAGACTGGACTAACAGTCTCGGAAAACATTCATAACTCGACATAGAAAAATCAAATCGAAGCTCACAGCGGCGTTTGAAACTAGGTTCATAGGGATTTCTAACGGTATAAGGCTCGGATGCTAGTTCATTTTCTACAGGTAACAGTAACTTCGGAAAGTAGGCTGTTTTTCAATCCTGTTTTCTGAGAAAATTTTCAGGTTAGGTGCTTTTCTTCTACCAACCTTTTAAAACCATTTCCCTCACTTGCCAAGGTGTTAAACCAGCTAAAACAGCAATTAACTTCATCATTGAAGCATCACAAAACATCAAGCAATTTATCAAACACTTGGCGGCTAACGAATGAAACCTAAAATCATGTTAGCAAACATAAGATTTCCTTCCATTATTTCTTCTTCCAAACATCAAGAAAGACCTCAAGACATTTAACCAACATTTCCCCAAGGAGTTAAAGCTCATTAAAGCATAATTAGGAGAGGTTTTACCTTGCCAAAGGTGTGAGCAAAACCACCAAAAACTCCACTCCTTGCCACCAAGTTGGAAGTCTATGGATTAAGCTAGCTTAGGGTTTCACTCAAAGTAGTTTTTCCTTCGCCAAAATTGACTAATTTCAGCTTAGGGTTTGGTGTTTTTGCTTGAGAGGATGGCCGGCCAAGAGGTGAGAGAGAGAGGGAAATTTTACTTCAAATTTTTGAATTGGAAGATTTATATAAGATGGCTTAAGGTCAAGACATCATAGATACTTGACACTTGGCACTTTCTTGGCCAAAAGATGAAATAATGTCTTGCTAATTAGCATCAAACCCCTAGTTAAAATATAACTCACATAAAGCCACATAAATTTAATGCATTTATCCATGTAAAACATGAAAAATAAAATTCTAAATTAAACCATGCAATACACATGAAATTAAGCACTTTAGGAAAATTAATGCACTAATGACTATTTGATGCACTCAAGTAAAATTCCTTCTTTTCTCCCTCTCTTTTTTTTTTCTAGGGTTCTCACAAAGTACACCCTCGTCCAAGCACCCACTGATCACATTTCACAATATAATCACATATAAAGTCCTAATTACTCACCAAAAGTAGTATACAAAAGCAAACAGGATAGAAAGGTTCCCCAGTCTCCTCGACCTTGTCACCTCTTGTGAAAAGTTAAGACAAAAGATTACTCAAACAATAACTAAAATGCAAAAACTATGAAAAACACTTAAAACAGCAAATAAGGTACATGCATGGGTGTTCGACTAAAAACAGACGAGAACGGAACGAAAACGGAAAACACACTAAAAGGTGTAAAAGGCAGTTTTGACACCCTATGTGCCTTTACTCATAACTCATGCTGCAAGTATCGGATTAAAGTGCACGAGGTGCCATTTTGAAGCTAAGAGGACAAGCTATAACTTTCATGAAGACATCGAGAACTCAAACAGACTCCTTCCTAGTCAAATCCGGAAATCAGAGCTAAATGAACTCCCATATAACTTCGGTCATTTCTAGACATTTTGAGCAGCCTAAGTGTTTTAACTGCTTCTAGGCTACCGATATCCAAATGGTCTAAAAATTTAACAATTAGAAAGAACACTCAACCCTCTACAACTTTCATGAGAATTAAACCCAATTCCATCTCGAACTAGGTCAATTGACCAAAATGTTGGCTTTTACTCTATCGCAGATAAGAGCGTGACAGATTCAGTTGGCCATATACTCGACACTCACAGCTCCAAATCAAGTGATTCCAAAGCCGTTAGAAAGATAACATACAAGGCTACAATGCTTAAGAAGACATAAAAGCCAAAACATTCATCTTCTCGATCAAAATGACCCATTACACAAAATAACATTTCTACGTAAAGGGCATCGGGCATTTTAGTCATTTCACATGATACAGTGTCTCGATTCATCTGAAAATTTACAGGTAGAATCCCTCACCAATTGTATACAACTTTAATGTTTTTGTAAAAGCTAATTCAGCCTCCATTATACTCAAATATGAGCAAATTCGACAGAAATTCAAACAGTGTAAAATCAAACCCTACCGATTTCACGCAAGAAAAATTCAACAATCCCAAACCATAAATTCATCAGCTTAAACATGATCCTCAATCAAGTCAAAATAACAACAAAATCCAACAACTTCATCAACTTAATCAAAATTCCAGCTTGTAAGACAAAGGAACAATACCTTCAACTTGGTGTTCTTGCTCACAACCTCAAGTTCCAAACTTCAATCTTTCTCCTAGCTCCCAAGTAAGTTGAATGGATGCAAGGTTGATTGATTCTCCAAACCTCTTGTTTTTTCTCTCTTTTCTTCTTTCTTTCCTCACGGTTTCTTTTCTTCTCTTCTGTGGTTGCTCACCCAACTCCCTTGAAGGTTTTTATTTCACTTAGCTTAATTGGTAAGCTTTTGTTTAAGTCTCACAATTGTCACTTAGTCAACTATGTCAAGCCACAACTTTCAACCACAAATTAACTTAGGTACCCTAGAAGAATTTATCCTTCTCTTTTCCTATCAATTTACTCCATAAACCATTAATTCAACTTAAGTTACTAATGCTGAATCTCACCTACTTAGGCCACTAATCACCCAAGTACCGTAATTAACTCTCATGAGCATGCACAATCACACATAAAAGCTATGAAATAACAAACTTGTGATTTTTACATATACTTAAGGTTTTGAGAAAACATATTAGGATTTGTACATTTAGGGTCTAATATACAACTAGGGTTTAAACAAATTAGGGCTTTCAAATTAATATGTGGCCACTTAAATTACACAAATCAATACTTATTATAAATAATTATGGTGAGGAAATAGGGAATAAACCGGGTCCTCACACTTTTTGAGCATACTTGCATAGGATTCATTGTTGAGACTTGTGTCTGTACATTTCTGTCTACTCCATATACAATCAATGGATTGCTGGTTCTAAATCATACATTACCCATTCTGGTGGAACAAATACTGTATCTATATTTACCCATAGTTCTCCATATTCAAATTCCTTCAAAACTGCTAAGGATAACTATCTTCTGAATTAATCTATTTGGTGTAACGGCCTCGAGAAAAAAAATATTAAATTTCAAAAATTCGAAGTTTTATTTATTTATTTATATAATTATTTATTTAATTATCTTGTGAAATCCGATTTTTCCTCATTTACAATTTCTCATTTAATTTTAACCCTATCCTCATAATATCGCCTCAGAGCATTTATTATCGTAAAATGTTAAAAGCACATTTTCGAGGTAAATTGACCGAGTAAACTAACGAAGATAAGTATGGATGATCACCGATAAGTTGAAGTGTAATTAAATGACTGGAATTGGGTCATTGAAGGTGATTAATTAGGGTTTTGAAAATTTTAGTTAAGATTTGGATTAACCTCTTTAAGTGTAGAATTCTATCTAACCGTTAATTCTTTCAACTAAATTCCTACCAATCACTTAAAATTACTTCTCCATCCCTCTCCTAATCGAGATTTATCTATTAATCTCAAGCCAAATGAGGTGATTAATTTTCCCTCCAAGTAGCTAATTAATATCACTATGCAAGCTTTGACTTTGGATGAAAGAGATAAAACCCATGTCTTGTCTTCCTTTTTCTCATTAACTCCTCAAGAAAAATTGACCAAAAATCTCTTCACTCTTTCCTCTCTCTCACCCGAACTCCCTCCTCTTCTTCCCCTTTTCAGCAATTTTTTCTTCACTCAAATTCTCCTCCAAAACCCCACACAACCTCCATTAATCCTTGCTTGGACTTGCACCTGGTGGGAGTAAGTTTGAGTAGGTGTGCACTTGGGAGCTCTAGTCTAGCATTTCTTGGTGAACTCTTGCTTGTTCTTGGAAGAGGTATGAAACTAGAGCTTGAACTTTTGTCTCTTAAATTCCATTTTAAGCATGATGATAGGTTTGGGAAGTTGAGAGGTTGTTGAAACCTTGTCATGTTGGATGAAATGGATTCATGTGGTGGTTTTAATTTTGGAAGAATAATCTCAATAAATTGTCTTTCTTGATATTTGGTTGTATGGGGGCTCTTGAACTCCCACACTTGTGTTGATTAGAATTCTAGCATGATTATTGATGCATTGTATGAATTTGAGTTAAAAATTGTTGTTGGATTTTTGGATAAAAACCCTAGGAGGAACCGGTTCATGAAGGAAGAAAAATAAGGAAGAAATTTCTGTTTTTCCTTTGATTTGGTGGCTGCAAATTTTGGCAAGTCAAAAGTTGATTGAGAGGCTTGAATGTGAGGGTTGAGCTGTTAAAATTGCCCCATACAAAGTCCTTCAAGAATTGAATGAAGTTGGTGGTTAGATGGAATAAGGAAAACTGGAAAAATGAAGCTTTATGCTGCCAAATTTTAGGGGATTATTTTGTGATAATTTTGCTTAAAGATGGGACCATTTTTTATTATCATTAGGTTAAGGGAGACTAATACCAGCTTAGGGTCGAAATTGAAGTTAAATGACATTAGTATATGTTGGTTATAAGAGATGAGAAGTGGATGAGTTGAGCTTCATCGGTTTGAAGAGGTTCGATGAGTGAACTTTGGGCACATAGAAAACTGCCTTCCCATTTGAATTTTTCGTTGAATTTTGCTATGAACTTAGCCTATATATGGACGTATTATTTTACCAAATTTGGTAATTTTTAGACATGAAATCGTCACTCAAACAGGGCTCTAAACTCTGTCCTGTAAGTTCGAAACCCAGAAATTTCAGAAATTTGAACCCCCTCTGTTTGAACTGTTCTAATTTCATGCTCGGGTGTCGGAATTGAGTTCCGTCAGTGGCTGTTGAAACTCCTTATGTAGTAATATATTTTGTATGAATTTAAGAGGCTAACTAATTTTTTGTAATTTATGGTGAATTTTCAAAGTAGCCTGGATGGCCAGCCTGATATGCCCTGTCTCTGTACTGTAGCTATCTGTTGAACGAAAATCTGGGCTAATTCCGTCTAGAATTTTAATTGGAAGTCTTCTACAAAGTTTTAGATCTTTCAAGGAGGTTTCCAACGGTACCAAATGTGAAAAATTCTGACTTGTATAACTTGAGTTATGATTTTTCAAAATTTTCAGCTCGAAATGGAAATTGTCAAACTTTCTACTTTTTGAACTAAATGTGGTCGGTGAACTAGGAAAATTTATTTTCGTTCTCTTTTAATTATTTTAGGGCAAAGTGCTCATTTTGTAACTGATCAAAACTTGACCACCCCTACTTTGTCGGGTGAGTTTTCCAATGCATGTTTATTGCTTTAATTTACCTAACTTAGTGCTTGAATGTGCTATGTGACTTGTTACTGCTATGTTGAAACTTGAACTGTTGAACCCACTCACCCAAAGGAGAGTATACTATTGCTCCCTTTTGTAGAGTCGGTGATTTATTTGTTTGCATGTATTGAATTTGGGAGACTAAATGTGTTATACAATCTCTCTTGGCCGAAAGTGCCTGAGTGATTTATCAAGCATCGCTCAATCGCTTAAAATTTTGACGTGGCAGTCTGAGGGGAGTTTGGTGGTTGGAGTTTCATGAAGAGTCGCTCACTTGATTGAAAGCCCACAGAGTGTCACCACTATAAATGCTCTGGAAATGTGGAAATTGGCCCCGAGAGCCCCGATCCTCAATGTGTGTGGAACTTGATATGTCTATGTGTTTTATTTATTTACTTTTACTTTTATCGCTTTAGGTGCATGTGCATTAACTTTGGAACCACGAGCTTTTTTAGCTCACCCCGCTCCCGCTTGTTTTTCCTTAACAAGTGACGAATCAAGCTAGGGCTAGTGTCTTGATCTTTGACTTTGTCTCGGTGATGAAGTAATATTTGTATATTTGTTTGTGTTGAGTACTTGCTTATGGAAGTGTATTAGCTTTGCCCTGAGGGTTGTGAACATTTTAAATGGATGATTGTAATTTTAAGTTTCAACGCCTTTCAGCTTTTAATATTAATACAGGTGGTTGGTGAAATTGCACGCTTAAGTTAGTATTGATTTGAATGCTTGAGTCCCGCGAGAGTAAGTAGACAACCCGCTTAACCCCTCCGGTTAGCCTTAGTGGGAGGCGGGCTGTTGTGGTATCGAGCCCAGGTTAGAGGTCTATAAAGGCAAATTTTAAAAAAGTTCTTTAGAATGGTTTCAGATAATTTTAAGTTTGATATTTTAGCTACCTTGAATATTGTAAAAGCCCTAACTTTAAGTTGTGGATTTGTTAGGTATGGAAAGTGGCAATGAGTTGGAAATGCAAGGCAAGTGGGGCCAATGGTCATGAGCCACCGCTAGACCAAGGCGATAGAGTGGGACCCACTGCACTGCCCTGCTCACCCCACGCCTGGGAGGTTCTGAGGTGCCCGGTAGTACCCACCCCAATTCCGTATTGTCTATTGACCTAGCAGCTAGGAGCTACCGGATATTAATAGAGACCCGCAAGTGAGAGATCATGGTGGCGAGAGGGTGTCATGGCTTCTCGCCGAGCCGGATCCAGAGCTGGAGGATCGGCTCAGGCACCGAGAATCGGGCTGACACTGAGAGAGATAGGGACTAGAGCCACTCGTGACCAAGTCCGAGGGTTTCAGTCCCCACTCGGATAGGGATGTCCTGACGAGATCCAAGGACCGCTAGGGATTAGGGCTGACCCTACCACCCGGAGGATATCATTGGGTGGCATGTTAATGCGCAGGTATGCTTGATAGGTCCATCTGAGGAGGACTCATCTCCCATAGGAGCCCATGAGGATATCTTGATTGGGACCCATCCTTCTGGGAGTACGAGCCCGAGTGGGTTATGAGGATTGCTCCTGGGTACCCTCCCGCGGGTCCCGGCCGACTAGATGGTAGTACTAGAGTTTTGTGGTTTTATTAACTGTTGTAAGGAGACTTTATTAGAGAGATTCTCGCCCCTGGATGCATGCCTATCTATTGCTTTCACCTATTATATTTTGTGGGTAAATTGACCGTGGAAAGCACTTTTGTGGACTTTTCAGGATAAACATGCCAACTGTAACCGAATTCTAATTTATATGTATGAAAATTCTGATAATTTTAGAAAATTCTCTTGTTTGCTTCGATTTAATTTGTTAAATTATTTATTTCAATTTGTATTATTTCTTTTCATTTTCTTTTCTTATTTCACTTTTACTTTGTTCCATATTATTAGTTATTAATTTTATTTTATATTTGTAAATAATTATTCACCCATTATAGAAATCATAGATGGTAGACGCAGGCCGGTAACGCCGAGGCCGTAGAGGTCAAGGTCGAGGGGCGTGCACAACCCTAAATGAGGGAGACGTAATCAAGGTGCTGCCAGAAGCCAAGGTCAAGGACTTATGGACTGGACCCGGGACAAGGTCAACGCTGGTAGATTGGGAACAAGTATGACCGCCATAAATCGATAACCTGGCATCTTGGCTCGTCAGGACCAACAGGCTGGTCCACTAATCAGCTTCAGAGGCCACGAGGGGCAAGGATAGGTATTAGAGCTGCTCCAAAAGTTCGCCCCACCTGCTATTTTCGGGGACTGATCCGAGGTCGCTGAGGGGTGGCTAGAGTTTGGTACAGATATTTTAGTACCCCTGAACTATACCGAGGAAAGGCTGGTATCTTTTGCTGCTTCCGCTTAGCGAGCAGCCGATCATGGTGGAACATGATTCGAGCAAATGGGATAGGACCAAACTCCTAGGGACTTGGGAGAATTTTACTCGGAGTTCTATGCTAAGTTTCTTCCTCCCTGCGCAAGAAAAGGGAAGATGATTTCATTACAGGCGTCGACAGGGCTTCGAGGTTATGGATTACGAGGCACACTTACTGTTGTCTAAGTTTGCCCTGTAATTGGTGCAGCCACGACAAGAAGAATTAGACGCTTTATCCGTGGCTTGAATTTGGAGATTCAAGAAGGGTTAGCTACACCGGGACAATCAGCTGAGTGAGGCCATGAGAAGCCCAGGATCGAGGACCGCCAAGGCTCAACCAAGAGCTTCATGCTAAGAAAGTGCCCCTTCTAGTAGTCGGCTCTAATATAGATCTCGAGTGCCCCGCTTCCAAGTTTGGGAGAGGCCTGCGGGGCTCCTGTAATCAAGACAAGAGGAACCTTTCTCGAGGAGCATTTGAGGGTCTATCTGTAGAGGCCCAACAAGAGATGCCACTGTGGGAGCCAAGCCTCCATTAGCGCCTTCACGTGGTTTTTGTGGAAAACCAAACCACACCGCTTAATGAATGTTAAGAAGCAAGGAAATGCCCTGAGGTGTGGAAGTTCCACCATCAATATCTTCTTGTCCCCAAACCGGAGAGCCGGAGTGGTGCCCAACCGGGAGCCAAGCCAGTTCGCAAAGAGGGACAAAAACACTGACTCGAAGTCCCATGCGTTGGACCATCAAAGGTGCCAAGGCTGACCAAGTGGTCAAGGTACCATTCCCCTTCCATCGCTAGCTAGAGTTTTAATTGATCCCTGCCACTTATTCTTTGTTAACTCCGTGCATTTATTTTGTATAGATATAAAACCCGTTAGGTTACCTTTTGACCTAGAGGTTAGAACACCAATGGGACCAAAGTTTGATTACGAAGTTTGCATAAAAAATTGTGAATCAGTGGATGGAGAGAGAAAATTAATGATTGATTTGGTAAGTCCGATATTAAGGTATGATGTGATTATTGGAATGGATTGCTTTAGCTAAACACCATGCCATGGACTCCGTAGATTGAAAGTAGTGGAATTTCATATGTCTGGGCTACGCCGATTGGACGCTAAGGGAATGTTATTTCATCGGCCCTTATTTCGGGAATTAGGCTAGAAAACTTAAGTAAGGAGTTCATGTATTTGACTTTTCTTATAAACCCTCCAAATGATAAGATGAAGCCAAAGATGTGCTTCATTGTTAGGGATTTTCCACGTATTTCCCCGAGGAATTGGAATCTTTGCCTCGAGCGGCAGAGAGTCTCAAGGTTGATCTAGTACCTGAATGCATCAATTTCTAAGACTCCATAGAATGGTTCGCTGAACTCTAAAGAGTTGGATACAGCTACAAGATCTTCGGAGCGAGGTTTTATCAAAAAGTTGATTCTCCATGAGCAACCATCGCTTTGTTAAAAGAAAGCATGGTAGTCTACGTATAGACTCATCTGGGTCAAGATGATGACGCATTAAGAACAAGTATCCCTTACCACTCATTGACGAAGTTATTTGATCAATTGTAAGCGGTCGGGTATTCAAAGCTCGGATCTTAGACAGGGATACACCAAATTGAGGATTAGGGAAAGATGTACCGAAAAGCCTTTCAATTCAAGATATGGACACTACAGGAGTTTGTAGTAATGCCTTTTGGGTTAACGAATGCTTCGTGATCTCATAGATTTGATGCAACGGTATTCAAGCCCTACTTGGATCGATGGTGATCTTTATGATGATATATTGGTGTATTCCAAAACCCCAGCACCATGTCAACACTTGAAGATTGTATTGCAAACCTCCAGAGTACAAGCTGCCAAGTTTAGTAAGTGTGAATTCTCGCTGGCAAGTATCTTTCTGGCATAGAATTTCCACATGGAATTGTAGTTGACCCATCTAAAGTGGAAGCTGTATACATTGGAAGAGACCCAAAACCCACCGAAATGCAGAAGCTTTTAGGGTTAGCCGTTATTACCGCCGTTGCATTCGTGATTTTTTCAAGAATTACCGGACCTTTGACCGATTTGACTAAGAAACATGGAAAATTCCTTCGAGTCCTAAGTGCGGAAGAAAGGTTTCAAGAATTGAAGAAACGTTAACTGAGGTAATCGATCTTAACTCCCACCGATGGCAAAGAAAGATTTGTAGTCTATTCAGATGTCTCTCAAGGATGGATTAGGTTGTGTTTTGATACAAAATGGAAAAGTCATAGCATATGCTTCTAAACCCCATGAACAGAACTACTCAACACATGACCTAGAGTTAGCGCGGTTATTTTACTTTGAAGAAGTTGGAGACATTATTTATAATGGGTAAGTGGACTTTGAGGTGTTCACACCATAAGAGTTTGAAATACTTGTTTTCTCAAAAGGAGTTGAATTTAAGGCAAAGGAGACGGTAGAGTTTTCGAGGGACCATGATTGCTCCATAAAAATATCATCCCGGAAAGGCTAATGTCAGGCTGATTTGCTAAGTCGCAAGACTGGCAATGGGTTTGATAGTGAATGGGAAATGTTGGAGCAAGTAAGTGAATGGAAACCTTGTCTCTGGGACGAAGGTTATTTTGAAAATGTCGGAATTAAGGTTCCATTATTGGAACTGGATTAAAGACAGCGATCCAAGAGTACGCAAATTACTGGAAAAAGTTCAAAGTGAGACTCCGTATTTTAAGACAGGACCGTAAGTGTTAAAGTTCCGTGAAAGCGATAGTAGTGAATTCAATAATGAGGTATTAAAGAGAGAGATTTTAGGAAGAAGATATCGGTCCAAGTATACTATTCACCTGGAGTAATAAGATGTACCAAGATTTGAAAGGATCCGCCGGGGATGGATTAAAGAGAGATGTAGCCAAATATGTGCAAACTTGTCTTACTTTGTCAACAGTGAAACCAACACCAAAAGCTCCCTCGACTCTCTACAACCCTTAGAAATCCCTGAATGGAAACGGAGCATATTACTATGGATTTCATCAATCGGACCGCCAAGCGAAGTCAAAAAGGACACGATGTCGTATGGGTAGTCCTAGATCGACTCAATTAAGTCCCGACATTTTCTACCGTGAATATAAAGTATTCTTTGGAAAAATTGGCCGACTCTATTTGATGAGATAGTGAGATTGCATGGAATTCCAAAGTAGTATTGTTTCCACCGAGACCCTAGATTTGTTTCTCCTCTTAAGAGGTTTTGGCGTAAGTTGCGCAGACCTTGGGGACAAAAATTAAACTTGAGTACGTTTTATCATCCCTGATGATGGCCACCGGAGGATCATTCGACCTTTGGAGGATATGTTAAGATCGTATAATGGATTTTGGTGAAAGCTTGGAGTCAAGTACATGATGTTATAGAGTTTGCATATAACAACAGCTTATCATGCTGATTCAAATGGCACCCTATGAGGTAACTCATGGGAGATGCCATCACCGATTCATTGGGATGAAGGAGAAAGGAAAGTTCTTAACCAATCGCTATACCTTGATTGATGTTTATGAGAAAGTGAAGTTAGTTAGAGAAAATCAAAAGGCTCCGAGTCGGCAAAAGAGCTACTCGAGCAATAGAAGAAAAGATTTGGAGTTTGAAGTAGGTGATAAAGTTTTCATGGGTGAAACCCATGAAGGGTGGTATAGTTGTCTAAAAAGGGGAAAAATTGAAGTCAGGTAATGCTGGGCCGCTTGAGATACTTAAACGGGTTGGAAAAGTGGCTTATCAACTAGATTTACCCGCTAGTATGTCCAAGGTTCATAATGTCTCCATATCTCAATGCTCAAGAAATATCATCCAGATCCGAAGTCATGTTTTGTAATTAGACGAGATTGAAATGGATGAGACACCTCGCATTTAGGAAAGACCAGCAAAGATTCTTGATCGAGAAGTAAAGGATTTAAGGACTAAGAAAATTCTTCCATTAAAGTCCCATGGAGAAACCTTTTCACTGGGAAGCAACTTGGGAAGTAGAGGAAATGCAAAAGAAATATCCATAATTATTTGTCTATCAAGGTGAGAATTTTGAGGACAAAATTCTTTTGGCACACCAGAATGTAACGCCTCGAGAAAAAAAAAAAAAAAAATATTAAATTTCAAAATTTGAAGTTTTATTTATTTATTTATTTATATAATTATTTCTTTAATTATCTTGTGAAATCCGATTTTTCCTCATTTAAAATTTCTTATTTCATTTTAACCCTATTCTCCTTAATATCGCCTCGTAGCATTTATTAGCGGTAAAATGTTAAAAGCACATTTTTCGAGGTAAATTCGGACTGTGAGTAAACTAGTGAAGATAAGTATGGATGATCACTGATAAGTTGGAAGTGTAATTAAATGACTGGAATTGGGTCATTGAAGGTGATTAATTAGGGTTTTGAAAATTTTAGTTAAGATTTGATTAACCTCTTAAGTTTAGAATTCTATCTAACCGTTAATTCTTTCAACTAAATTCCTACCAATCACTTAAAAATTACTTCTCCATCCCCTCTCCTAATCGAGATTTATCCATTGAATCTCAAGCCAAATGAGGTGATTAATTTTCCCTCCAAGTAGCTAATTACTATCACTATGCAAGCTTTGACTTTGGATGAAAGAGATAAAGCCCATGTCTTGTCTTCCTTTTTCTCATTAACTCCTCAAGAAAATTGACCAAAAATCTCTTCACTCTTCTCCCTCTCTCACCCGAACTCCCTCTCCTCTTCTTCCCTCAATTTTCAGCAATTTTTTCTTCACTCAAATTCCCTCCAAAAACCCCACACAACCTCCATTAATCCTTGCTTGGACTTGCACTTGGTGGAGAAGCTTGGAGTAGGTGCACTTGGGAGCTCTAGTCTAGCATTTCTTGGTGAACTCTTGCTTGTTCTTGGAAGAGGTATGAAACTAGAGCTTGAACTTTTGTCTCTTAAATTCCATTTTGAAGCATGATGATAGGTTTGGGAAGTTGAGAGGTTGTTAGAAACCTTGTCATTGTTGATGAAATGGATTCATGTGGTGGTTTTTAATTTTGGAAGAATAATCTCAATAAATTGTCTTTCTTGATATTTGGTTGTATAAGTGGGCTCTTGAACTCCCACACTTGTGTTGATTAGAATTCTAGCATGATTATTGATGCATTGAATGAATTTGAGTTAAAAATTGTTGTTGGATTTTTGGATAAAAACCCTAGGAGGAACCGGTTCATGAAGGAAGAAAAATAAGGAAGAAATTTCTGTTTTTCCTTTGATTTGGTGGTTGCAAATTTTGGCAAGTCAAAAGTTGATTGAGAGGCTTGAATGTGAGGGTTGAGCTGTTAAAATTGCCCCATACAAAGTCCTTCAAGAATTGAATGAAGTTGGTGGTTAGATGGAATAAGGAAAACTGGAAAAATGAAGCTTTATGCTGCCAAATTTTAGGGGATTATTTTGTGATAATTTTGCTAAAAGATGGGACCATTTTTTATCATCATTAGGTTAAGGGAGACTAATACCAGCTTAGGGTCCAAATTGAAGTTAAATGACATTAGTATATGTTGGTTATAAGAGATGAGAAGTGGATGAGTTGAACTTCATCGGTTTGAAGAGGTTCGATGAGCGAACTTTGGGCACATAGAAAACTGCCCTCCCATTTGAATTTTTGGTTGAATTTTGGTAAGAACTTAGCCTATATATGGAAGTATTAGTTTACCAAATTTGGTAATTTTTATACATGAAATCGTCACTCAAACAGGGCTTTAAACTCTGTCCTGTAAGTTCGAAACCCAGAAATTTCAGAAATTTGAACCCCCTCTGTTTGAACTATTCTAATTTCATGGTCGGGTGTCGGAATTGAGTTCCGTCAGTGGATGTTGAAACTCCTTATGTAGTAATATATTGTGTATGAATTTCAGAGGCTAACTAATTTTCTGTAATTTATGGTGAATTTTCAAAGTAGCCTGGATGGCCAGCCTGATATGCCCTGTCTCCTGATCAGAAGTATCCGTTGGAACAAAATGGCTAACTTCTAGAATTTTAATTGGAAGTCTTCTACAAAGTTTTATAGCTTTCAAAGAGGTTTCCAACGGTACCAAATGTGAAAAATTCTAACTTGTATAACTTGAGTTATGATTTTTCAAAATTTTCAACTCGAATTAGGAAATTGTCGAACTTTCTACTTTTTGAACTAAATGTGGTCGGTGAACTAGGAAAACTTATTTTCATTCTCTTTTAATTATTTTAGGGCAAAGTGCTGATTTTGCAACTGATCAAAACTTGGACTCCGACCCCTACTTTGTCGGTGAGTTTTCCAATGCATGTTTATTGCTTTAATTACCTGAACTTAGTGCTTGAATGTGCTATGTGACTTGTTACGGGGTTATGTTGAAACTTGAAACTGTTGAACCACTCACCTTAAAGGAGAGTATACTTTATTGCTCCCTTTGTAGAGTCGGTTGATTTATTTGTTGCATGTATTGAATTTGGAGACGGAAATGTGTTATACAATCTCTCCGAAAGTGCCTTGAGTGATTTAATCACATCGCTCAATCGCTTAAAATTTTACGCAAGTCCTAAGTAGGGGAGTTTGGTGGTTGGAGTTTCACGTGAAGAGTCGCCTACTTGGATTGAAAGTCGTAGTCGACTCACTATAAATGCTAAAATGTGGAAATTGGCTCTGAGCCCAGATCCTCAATGTGTGTGTGGAACTTGATATGTCTATGTGTTTTATTTATTTACTTTTACTTTTATCGCTTTTAAGTGCATGTGCATGAACTTTGGAAACTCACGAGCTTTTTAGCTCACCCCGCTCCTTTGTTTTTTCCTTAACAGTGACGAGAATCGAGCGTAGCTAGGCTAGTGTCTTGATCTTTGACTTTGTCTCGAGTATGAAGTAATATTTTGTATATTTGTTTGGTGTTGAGTAATTTTAAGCTTATGGAAGTGTATTAGCTTTGGCTCGAGGGTTGTGAACATTTTAAATGGATGATTGTAATTTTAAGTTTCAACGCCTTTTAGCTTTTAATATTAATGTTGTGGGTGAAATTGCACGCTTAAGTTAGTATTGATTTGAATGCTTGAGTCCTGGCGAGAGTTGGGCAGACAGCCCGCTAACCCCTCTGGTTAGCCTTAGGGGGAGGTGGGGCTGTTACATTTGGTTTACATCATTTAGGATCATTTGGTGAATAACCTCATAACCAAGTAACAGCTGAGAAGTTAATTTTAAATATTCATTTTCTTTTATAGGAATGCTAGTAATAACATAAGATGCTAAATTTATACTAGTAGTAAAATTAATTAATTTAGTTGGCATCCACATATTGTGTTGTCCTTTTTGGGTAAGAGCAGTTTGGTTTGGAAATAGTTGTGGGGCTTTTGAAAAAATTTCTTACTATTCGGATCGCTCTGTGGTTAGGTTTATTTACAGCTATAGTAAGAAAATATTTTTGAATGGGTTCAAACTTTAGTAAGAAATTCTGTTCTGTTAGATTATAAATATGTATTTTTATATGGTCTAGTAAGAGTTCTAATATTTGGTATGGTTTAAAGTGTAAGAATTCAAGTGGCCTTTTTGGGATTAGTTTTTCTTATAAAATTTCCATAGGAGGTGGTCTTCCTTCAAGCTTTCTGAGCTCAGTATGCATTAATCTGATCTCTTCATTTTGAGATGTTATCACTGTTAATGCATCCTATAACTATTAGGTCAATGAACCAATTTTCTCCTTTTGGGAGTTAATTATTCATTCTAAGCCCCACATTACTCTTTTAATAAATTAAAATTTCTACTCATACATTCACAATGTTTGCAAAAATTTATACTACTATGGCTACAACTTGGTACATTTGTAATAGAAGGATGTATGAAGTAATTCAACCTAATATTTTGCCTTGCAAATTCTAATGAATCATAAATATTATGGGAACCTTTAAATAAAGGATTTTGAAAATTATTTATTGTTTCTACAACTTGTGGCCATGTGGAATAAATTCCTGCTTGATGACCATGAACTATCACATAGAATGAAAAAATTTGACTAGGAAGATTTTGAAAATAAAATGTTAAAACATTTAAAACTCTAGTTTTTGTCCAACATTTGTGTATCCTATAAATTATCTAATAATACCTGCTGTATGTCTTCTAACGTTCCTTCTGTCCTTGGTCAAAATTGGACGTTAGTACCTTTTGAGTAATTTGGGAGTTCTGAATTTCCAATCTTTTCCATCAATGTAAAACATCTTCATCAGAAGTTAAAAATCTACTTAATTGATCTGTTAAATTGTTATCTTTTTCTTTAACGTGTTCAAGTACTACTTTGAAATTGCAATTTGTTAGGGCATCTTTAAAAGTTAATCAATGTCTTTCACTAATTCTTTTACTATTTTTATTATGATAGAACTCTACTATTGCCTTACAATCTGTTCTTACTAATATCTCATTTTTATTTATTATGAATAATTTAAAACTATCTAATCCATATATTAACAAGTAAAATTTCTTGATCTATACCACTTGTCGCTCCTTTCTCAAATTTACCACTACTATAGTTACATTTTTTTCTTTATTTTTACTGGCATATTTATGAGGTTTCATCTATCCTAATTCCCATCCATCTGTTTCTACAATTAAATAATTAGTATCTAATGGTAATCTTAATGGTGGTAAATCCTTTACTATTTTTTTGATTTTTATAATTTGTTTTTCATCTTCTATGTTAAAATTTTTCTATCTTGTTATTATTAATTTGCTATAAAGAGATTCTACTAGATTATTTAATTTTTTATGAATGGTCTAGCATAATTTAATAATCAAAATTGTTGAAGTTGTATTGTATTTAACCTGTTAGGGAAATTCTAGTAATTTTTTTAGTAATATGTAATTGTAATTCTACCTTGTCCTATTTCTACTCCCAAAATTCTATATTTTGTTTAAAAAATTGTGCTTTATTGCTACTTATTATTGTTCCATGTTTTAAGAATTCTGATAATACTCGTTTTAAATGACTTATATGTTCCTTTTTATTTTTTGAATGTACTAATATGTCATCTATATATATATACACACACAAACTCTTTATATTTATTGAATATATTATCCATTTTTCTTTGATATACTGAAGGTACATTTTTTCATCCAAATGGCATTATTAACCACATATAATGTCCTATGGACATGTAAAACTTGTCCATTGTACGCTTTCTGGGTGCATTTTGATTTGCTAAAATCCATATTTACAATCAAATTTACTAAAAATAGTGCTATCTTGGATTCTATTTATTAACTCAATTTTATCTGGTATATCATAACTATCATCTATAGTATTATCGTTTAATCTTCTATAATCTATAGTCATTCTACTTTTTTGTGAGGACCCGAAATTTCTTGAACTAAACACCCGAAATTTCTTGAATTATTTACTTCTATTCTTGTGAAAACCCTAAATGTTTCATGAATTATTTGTTATTGTATTTATTTAAGTGCATATAAATTCCTTAAGCGCATAAATGACATGTTTTCCCCTAAGTGCATTCATTTCATTTGATTAGGTATACTTGATTAAGGATTGAACCCTAGAATTACCGAGACTTTTCCTCAAGGTTTAGTTACAAGAAAAAAATAGAGTTGGTGATGTTAATTGGAGGCTAAATTAAATTAGAGGTGTTAGAAAACTAAGTGAGATTTTAGTAAGCTTGGTCAAGAAACCCACACTTGTCACCATAGGATTCAAACCTGACTTGTTGGTTTCTTTCCCTCCAACTTATCCCTTTAAAACAACACAATTTCAGCTTTATTTTGGAAGGTGTTGGACGAAATTTGGGAGAGAAAAGAGAGAAAACCCACAAAACCAACCTAAATCTTGCTTAGTTTGATAGGAAATCAAAGAGAGAAAGTTTGCTAGCACCTTAACCATCAATCCACAAGCTTGGTAGGAGAAGATTATAGTTGCTTGAAGGCTCACTTTAACTTCTCAAGGTAATTTTTCTTCCAAAACCCTAGCTCTATGATCTTTAAAGTTGGTGTAATGAAGGTTTTTAATGATGATTAAGGATGATGGATGCTTGGAAGCATGAGTTCTTGGCTTGGATTCTTGTAATTGTATCTCAAGAGTTGGTTTAAGTTTATGCTTACCATGTGTTTGATGAAATGCTTAATGACTTTTGATGCTTTAATGATGGAATTAATTTCTGTTTTAGCTTGTTAAACACCTTGGAAAATGATGGAAATGACTTTAAAGGATTAATTGAAGGATTGTGTCAATGCTGGAAATTTTTGCAGGAAATCAGAAATGGAAATCAGTCCACTTCCCGAGGTTACTGTTCACGGTAGGAAATGAATTAGCATCCGAGCCTTACACCGTTAGAAAGCCCTATGAACCTAGTTTTAAACGCTGCTGACGGAGCTCGATTTCGATTTTCCTACATCGAGTTATGGCCATTCTTTCGAGACTGTTTGACCAACCCTGTCATTGACCCGACAGTTTTCCTGTGCCTCTGATTTTGCCAATTTCGACCATGATTAATTCTGATTTGAGATTCGACCTATTCATGAAAGTTGTAGGTCTATGTCTTAGATTCGAAACGCCATAAAATTCATTTCAATCTGATAAACGTAGCACCAGTTATGATCAAAATGCTGAGGGGTGACAAAGCTGTCACCATTTGTTCTTCACCGTTGCATTTCCTTTCTTCACTTGTCTTAGTTCAATCCCTTTTATTTGGTTCAAATGGATATTTTTCAGTCCATATTGTACTTGAATCATTAACCTAGTTTGTACTTGATTCTTCTTTGATTTGTTCCACTCCAATTCATTTTGAACCTTCATGCGGCACTTTTGAACCGTGATAGACTTTAGTTTATCTAAGTTTGATCGGTTAGGCTCTAATCGCTTATATTGGACTTTTGAATTCTAGACTTGTATATTTTGGTTTGTTCATTTTCTAAGTTGCTTTTATTGTGATGATGAATTTTACTTCGTGGATTGATTTTGATCGAAAATATTCTAGGGTGACGTAATTCCTCTACTATTGTGAGTGTTCCAACTCCTTTCAAATGAAAAAAATCTTGTTATTGTTGCAAAAATGATCCTGTTGAAATGATTTCTGAGTATTTATAAGGAAATGATTTATCACTATTTCCAAGTAAAATTTACTTTCTCAAGTGGAATAATTTTGAAGGATTTGTGACCGCTTTCATGCTTGTTTACTTGACCAACTTGATTAGTTGAAATACTTGAGTACTTGAATTATGTGATGATCCGCTTCTTGTGATTTGTGAGCCACTTAATGTGAGACGAAAAGGCAGTGGAGTACTTTATCACACTCAATCTCTCTTTACTTAAAATTTTGTATCTTTTGAATTATGAACTTGTGGTGTGCATGGCTTATACTTGAAAGCACGTGAGTCTTTGGGGCGGCAGATGTGTCACGCCGAATAGAGTGAAGGCCACCTCTCATCCCGTCCCAAGTACTTTGATCTTGACTAAATTGCTTGACTTGTGAGTCTTGGCAGATGTGTCACCCTTCGAATAGAGTGGGAGGTACTTTCTCTCATCCCGTCCAGACGCTTGTTCTTGATTAAGTGCTTGATTTATAAGTGCTGGCGAAATGTAGTATGTACCACACTCAAGCCGAGAAGTGGGAGGTACCTCTCTCATCCCGCCTGGCCCTTGATTTGATAATCAATGCAGTGATGTGTCCGCCAATGAGGGGAGGCACCTCTCATACCGCCTCTGGTAAGCATCTTGATCTTGATAAGTCGAAGAAGAGTTATCTCATCGACCATGCCCACTTGAACTTGTTTGGTATACGCCTGAGTATTACCCAAATTTGATAGTTGAGGGCGTGTTCGCCCTGTAAGGGGTGAATGGTGGGCGGTGTGTGCGGAAATACGGACCTGATTCTAGATTTCAAACGCGACCGAGAGTCAACGGCTTATGTTTCGATCAAACTTTGGATATGACTTTTGAAAGCCACTCAGATCCTTATTTGTTGTATTGCTTGCCGCGCTGTATTAAATGTGAGATTGTCTATTTGTTTGCCTATTTATTGTGTACTCATCTTAATCAAAAGGTTCTTAAATGTTTTCAAAGTGAACATTTGACCATGTTCTCGACTTACACGTTTTTTTTTTTTTTAAAGACTCAAATATTTTACAAAAGTATTTAATTCAAATGTCCATGAATTTGATAAAACGTGAATTTTCTTATTTTCAACGAACATTCATCGAAGCATTCCCAGAGCTTTAGCTCACCCCAAAATATTTTATTTTTTCCCCGTGGCTTCGAGATGAAGGAAAGTGAAAGTGATCCCTTCATAGTATGACCGAATGTGATTATCTCTTGTACTATTTGTAATTTGGGACAGCTTGGACCTTTGAGTACTTGGATTCATTGGAAATGTAATTATTATTTGAAGATCTTGTATTGTAATTATTTGAAGTTTGTAATATGATTGAGATCAGAAGCTGTCCCTACAGTGAGTCATGGCAAGGTCCGGTGATGCTTAACCCCTCCGTTAGCCTTGGGAAGGTGGGGTTGTCACATTTTCCCTCTAACTATTTCACTATGTTTCATTACTATGAAAGTTGGACTTCTATGAGAACTATTTGATTTTCTGATTACATTTAATCTTAGTAAATTATTAATATGCATTTCAAATTCTTTTAAATTATCATTTGTTGCTTCTATCTTTTTTGATTTTATAATGAAATTAGGATCTTTTAATTCTAGCTTACAATATATTCTATTTTTGTCTCAATGTTTTTTAGGATTATTTCCTATTATATCTTGTTTTTCTAATATTCTTATTAAATGGTCTATTTCATCATTTTCAGATTCTATATAATTGTATACTAAAGATAAGTCTAGTATAGTATGTCCAAAATTTATTGTAATTTTATCCAAGTTATCATCAATATCTGTTTCTAGAGTACTATTCTCATCATCATTTATTTTTTCTTCTAATGCTTGTCTATACATCAACACAATAATCATATATATACATACATATACTATGGCGTGAGAATTGGTATGTATGTATAGACACATACGCTCATCATACATGTCTATAGACATATATATATATATATATATATATATATATATATAGACACATATATATATATATATGCATATATATCTATATCATATTATATAGATCATTACATCAATATTACATACATAATAAAAGGTGTATATGTATATGTATGTATATGAGTATATGTATATGTATATGTATGCATGCGACATACATACATATACATATATACATACGTATCTTATATTACACACATATTGGCATATACGTGTATGTATGTACATATGGTGCATGGTGTGCATAATACATTACATAGCATTGCGCATATAGATATATATATATATTATACACACACACATATATATATATATATATATGTAAATATATGTGTGTGTGTGTATCTTGGTCAAAGTTGAGAGTATTTCTTTTTTTTTTTGAAAAAATAATTCCTATACCATTTTTCACTTCCCTCCAAAATTTGCCTCTTTAAGGTGTTCTATATTTCAATTTGTGTTAGACTAAAACCTGTCCATTACTAAATAGTGTTGTATTGAAGGAATAATAACTTAATTCTTCAACAATCCCAGTACTTCTACTCTCCCCATACCCACCATACCACTTATTGCTCCCACTACCCCCCTTCCCACTTCCTCTCTTTCCAATTCTTCTTCTTTTAATCCATGGGCTTTTCTCTCCAAAATTGTTTATGTGATCAGTTGTAAATTAAGGGGCAATATCAACTCAATTTCAGCTTTTACTAATTAAACATTGTCATATTTCAACTTTTTGTTGTCTTGAAATAAGTTAGCATTATCTTGCAAAAGAAATGTGATTTTCTGTTTTAATTCTTTATTTCTAGCATAGGATTCTTTCAAACTTTCATGCAATCTACCAATAAATGACTCAAGATCATCATCATCATCACCACTTTCACATTGAGGGTTGCAAGATGTTACCTCATTGTCACCAATTGCCATAAAGGCAATTTGAGCAAATTCCTCTTCTTCTTCAATCTCACCTTCTAAATTGCATTCATTCCAAGTGATTTGAAAGTTGTTGAACCTTGGCTTTCTTTCATTCTTTATTTCTTTCTTCTTCTTTGTCGGACAATCAGCTGCATAGTGGCCAAGCTGTCCACACTCAAAGTATCTATCTCGTTGCTTTTTATTTGCATCTTGTCTTCCCTTGAACCTTGCATTGAATTGGTTGGGGCTTTGATTGCTAGGACCCCCTTTCTTAAATCTTCTTTTGTTGAGAATTCTTTTGAAACTTTTGGTGATGAGTGCAAGATCACTATCGTCACTATCAACATCTTCGTCATCTTGTGAGGCCGAGTCATCCTCATCACCATCCATCCATGTCTTCATCATCTAGCGAGGCCGGATCATCCTCATCTTGGGATGCATTTAGAGCAATGCTCCTCTTGACCCTTGCATCTTCTTCATCTTGTACCTTGCTTTTGAGCTTCAACTCACAAGATATGACAGCCCCACCTTCCCTAGCATGCCTAAGGATTAATGAATCACCGCCCAACTCTCGTCAGGACTCAAATATCCAAAATCATCAAAACATTTATCTCGGCATTCATTCAAACTAAATTAACTCCAAATTACAAGATCATAAAGTTTACAACGTTTCAAACTTAAAGTTAACAACCAATTTCAAGCTTACAAAACGAAACAAGTTCGTGGACCCCACCTCCCCTAAGGCTAACTAGGAGGGTTGCTCGCCTAACTCTCGCCAGGACTCACGTATTCAAAGATACAAACTTAAACAAGTAAAACCTCCAATCATAGTAACATTAATATTAAAACTGTAAAGTAATGTCTAATCTTAAAATTACAGTTATCCACTCAAAATATTTAAAATCCTCGAGCCAGATTTTAGTACATTTCCATAATTCTAAAATATACATCACCAAAAGAATATGCAAAATATTTCTCCATATTCAAGACAAAAGTCAAAAGAACAAGTACTAGCCCTATTTAGGCTTCTGGATCCTCGTCACCTGTTAAGGAAAATCAAACGGGAACGGGGGTGAGATAAAAATCTCGTGAGTTTCCAAAAGACATACACATGCATTTAAAACAGTAATATAATAAGCAATAATTTAAACATGTAAGAAAATTAAATTTAACACACAAGGAGGATACGTTGGCTCTCAGGAGCCTAGTTCCACATTTCCCGAACATTTATAGTAGTCGACACTCCGTCGACTTTCAATTCAAGTAGACGACTCTTCACGCCAAACTCCAACCACCAAACTCCCCCTACCGGGCCCGCACGCCAAACACTTAAACAGTGAAACAGTCAACCACTCAAGGGACGCGGCCAAGAGTGGTTGTATAATAATACTTTTCTTCTCTCCAAATTATAACTCATGCAAAACACGTAAGTTATCGACTCTACTTAGAAGGGAGCAATAAAGTATACTCTCCTTTTAAGCGAGCAGTTCAACAAGTTTCAAATTTCATATTTTACACGAGTAACATGTCTTGGAGCACGTGCACGCGCAAGCATTCAAACGAAAGCATTTAACATGCATTGAAAACTCACCGACAAAGTAGGGGTCGGAATCCAAGTTTTGATCAAATGGCAAATCAGCACTTTGCCCTAAAATAATTAAAAGAGAACAGAAATAAGTTTTCCTAATTCACCGACCAAATTTAACTCAAAAGAAAGGAAATTCAATAACTTTCTAATTTGAGTTGAAATCTTTGAAAAATTGTAACTTGAGTTATACAAGTCCAAATTTCACCCACTTGGTACCGTTGGAAACCTCTTTGAATGTTCTAAAACTTTGTAGAAGACATCCAGTTAAAATTCTGGGCATAAATTCCCCAAATTTTTGAGAAAGAAACTGCTACAGTACCAGAACAGGGCACGTCAGGTTGGTCGACCAGCCTACTTTGAAAATTTACCAAAACTCACAGAAAATGAATTGGCCTCTCAAATTTATATAGATTAAATTAATATGTAAGAAGTTTCAAACGCCACCAACAGAACTCAATTCTGACACTCGAGCAAGAAATTATAATGGTTCAAACATGACAGGTTCACAAAACTGAATTTTTCTGGAATCCGAATTTACAGGGCAGAATTCTAAGCCTTGTTTGAGTGACGATTTCTTGTCCAAAAATTACCAAATTTGGTACACAAATACTTTCATATATATACTAGATTCATACCAAAATTCAACCAAAAATTCAAATTGAAAGTCAATTTTCTACGTGCCCAAAGTTCGTTCATCGAAACTTCTCAAACCAATGAAGTTTAACTCTTCTTTTAATCTCTCCTAACCAACATATACTAACACCAATTGACCTCAAATTCGAACCTAAGCTAGTATTAGTCTTCCTTAACCTAATGATAATCAAAAATGGTCATAGCTTTAATCAAAAATTATCACAAAACAATCCCATGAAATCGGGCAGCATGCTACCCCAATTTTTTAGTTTTTCCTTATTCCCAATAGCCATCAACTTTGTTCAATCTTTAAAGAAATTTGTGTGGGACAATTCCACACCCTAACCTCCAACATTTAAGCCTCACATCAAGCCCTCATGCTTGCCAAAAAAATCAGCCACGAAAATAGAAAAAAAATCAGAAAATTTCACCCCCAATTTTCCTTCCTCTAGCCGGTTTTCCTTGAGGTTTATTTTCCCACTTCATACAACAATTCTCAAGCATATACACACATATATCTCCATTTAACCAACAAGTAGACAAATTCATACATTTTTGTGGGAATTCCAAGAGCCCACATTTTCACCATAATCATCAAATTGCAAGGTAATGAAGCTTAGCATCTTAAACCACATAATCAACATCAATCAAGGTTCTAAGAACCTATCAACCACCCAAGTCCTACTTTCATGCTTGAAGCTCTTATGTATGTACAAAGATGGAGTTTCTAGATGTTTACCTCTCCTTAGATGATGGTTAAACACCAAGAAAATGCAAGTTTTAATCTTCCAAGACTCCCCCTCAAAGCTCCTTGTTCAAGCTACAAGCTTGTGCCCAATTTAGTGCAAGATTTGTTGAGGTTTTTAGTGAGAAAATGGAGAGGATTTTTGATGGAGAAACAAGAGAAAGAAGAGGAAGACAATTCGGGTGAGAGAGAAGAGAGATGAGAAGGTTTTGAGCAAATTTTTGAAGAGTAAATGGAAAAAGAAAGACAAGACACAAGTCTTGTCTTATACCCCAAAAGTCCACCCTTGAATAGTGAACTTAATTAGCCATTTGGAGGGAAAATTAATTGTCTCCTTTGACTTGAGATTAAGGAGTAAATCTTGATTAGGAGAGGGAAAAAGAAAAGAAAAATTTTAAGTGATCTGGAAAGAAATTAGTTGGAAGAAATAGTGGCTAGTTAAAATTCTAGATTTGAAGAGGTTAATCCAATTCTTAATCAAGATTTCAAAACCCTAATCGATCACCTTCAAAAACCCAATATCAGTCATCTAATTTCACTTCTAACCTACCAAAGATCATCCGTATTTTCCTTCACTAATTCACTCACAGTCCGAGTTTACCTCGAAAAACGTGTTTTTACATTTTTCACTGATAGACGCTATAAGGCGATATTAAAAGGTAAATTAAGACTAAAATCCAACGAGAAATTATAGATGAGGAAAAAATTGAATTTCATGAGATAATTAAATAAATAAATAAATAAAATGAATTTTTTTAATATAAATTTTTGAAAACAAAAATTAACTCAATAATAAGATTAAAATTAATAAAGGAATAGTTAAACGAATTAATGGAGGTAATAATAGTAATAATATCTAAATTAATAAATTTTGAGGCCTTCACAAGTTCACTAATACATCGGTACCTAAACAAAAGATAAACACTTGATTTTAACCACAATCAAACTCTCCGACCTCTTACACGTTCCTGCTAAGGAAAACAAAAGGGAAAAGGGCTAAGTGAAAACTTAATGAGGTCCCCAAACAAAACATGCAACCACAATAACAAATAGGCAAATCAGACAGTCAAATTTCACATTTAAAGTAATTTAAAGCAATGCACTCAAGTAAAGGATACAGGTGGCTTCCAAAAGCCAAATCCACAAAGTTTGATCGAACACGAGCCGTTGACTTTCCGTCAATGTTTGAAGTTAAGAACCAAGTCCGTAGACACCACTTACACCATAACCGTCCACCAATCACCCCCTTACCGGGCCCGAACACCTCAACTAATCAAATTTGGGTAATACCAGTATACCATATTCAAAGAACCAAATCAAATAACCTATGGTTCACGATCTTCTCGACCAAACCCATGCCGGGTCAATGAACGCTCACCATAGGTTTGGGGCTTAGGAATAATCAAATTAGTCGATGAGATATCACCCAAACGACTTTTCATATCAAAGTACACAAAGTCAAATCATAGTTCGAGAAAGTCAAATTCCAATGAAAAAGTCAAGCGGAAGAGTTCGATAAAGTACGCCCTCGACTCACCCTCGAGTCCAACCATATATGATAATGTAATCCAGGTTCCATAGTTACATTTCAAGCAAATCACGTAGTCACGTAGTTCAAGCAAACACGTAGATCATGCAGTTTGAGAAAGCACATAGGTTCACGAAAACAAGCAAGGAACGCCACCCAAACAAGCCAAGCAACTCAAATGCTCACGCTCGATCACCCTCGTTACCTCCTTCGAACCTACATTTTAACCAACGATACAATCATCAACTCAACCAAAGCAAATAAATGTAACCTAACAAGTGCAAAAATGAATGCTACTAGTTAATGCATCTCACTAGGAAATTCTAGGGTGATTCAAGTCACAAAATGATGAAATATTGAAGGTTCGGTGGATCCACAAGTTAAGTAGATATTTGGAATGAAATAAACATAAAGATTCAAGAAACATCAAGGTTCAACCAAGAACAATTTTACAACAATACTAAGGTTGGTATACTGTTGCATAAAAAAAATAGAAAATGTGGAAATTGAAAAACTTTTTTATTTTCTTTTTCTTTCTTTTTTTTTTCCTTTCTTTCTTTTTCTTCCTCCTTGAGTCAGCTCGCAACTCTGCTTGGACCCATAATTTTTCTCACAAACTATTTTTCTTTGTAGATTTTACAATAATAAATTCCAAAAACAACTATAAAAACAAATCTAAAAATATACACTCAAGTATACTAAAACGATAAAAAATGAAAATAAATAAATTTTAAACTTCTTTCTTCTTTTATACAAGCCATTATCCACTACCCACAATCGGCCACTACCATTCGGTACCACCATTGGAAATACCGATCTATATGAAGTCGTGAGAAATTAAAACTTTTTTTTTATTTTCTTTCTTTTCTTTCTTTTTTTCACCTCTTTTTCTTCCTCCCTGTCACCACCATTGCTGCCAAGTGGTGACTTTGCTAGCACTAACTTCCCCTCCCTTTATTTCTGTCCCTCCTCCTCCCTCCCTCCTAATCTTATTCCCTTCCTCCTCCTTCCTCCATCCTTGCCATTGCCCTCTTATCTTTCTCCCACAACCTGTTTCCTCTCCTCCTTTTGTGCAAGTTCTAGTTGACCAAAAGGGTGGTGGGAAGGAGGAAAGAGGGGAAGAGAGGAAAAAAAAAGATGGGTAGCGGTAGGGGCACGGTGATGACGGCAAGTGGTTATAGTGGTGGGCTAAGGTGAGAGAGCAATGATAGAAGAGGGAAATTGGTGTGTGTTTTTAGGTGTTTTGGAGTGTGTATTTTAAAAAATTTATGGTGTTTTCGGGGGTTATTGTAAGCAAAACTAGACAAAAATTTTAACTATTAAAAACAAGCAAAAATATAGGGGTTCTTAACAGACCATATCTTGAATACATTTTAATCCGTGATGGTGATTGAACGTGAATCCACCCAAACTTCACGTAAGCCCACGCGAACTTTTGATTACTAATGAACAATTATCAGTTGTTTCTTCAAATAAGCCAGTGGGCCGCTAATGTGGGGATTAAAAAACAAAAAAAAAAAAAACAAAAAATGAAGTCAATGGCGGCTCGGATATTTTTTTTGAGGGGGGGTGGTGGGGAGGAATACTGCTTCATTTGAATCATTTCTGCGCCATATAATTAATTTCTGTGCTATATAACGGTCAAGAAAGAAACTAAAATATTCGCATGTTCCGGTCGGAATCAGCAAAAATGACGAAAAAGCTCCTAATCGCACTAATATTCATACTGCTCCTGCTGTCGTCATCAGCTTCTCCATCACCGCCACAGGTCGGTGTTTGCATAATCGGCAGCGGCATCGGCGGATCGTCTGTGGCTCACTTCCTCCGGCGCTACTCCAATTCGAACCCCTACGATGCTCAGATTGGTCAAATCAGAATCTTCGAGCGGCACGGGGTGGTTGGTGGCCGCATGGCCACTGTCTCCGTCGCCAGCGAGACCTTTGAGGCCGGAGCCTCCATTCTCCACGCCAAAAACTACCACGCCTTGGAGTTCACTAGATTGCTTAATCTCACCGTAAGAAAGCCTTCCTCTTCCATGTCTTGTCTCTCTTTGGGAGTTTGGGATGGCCATAAATTCGTATTCAAGACTTTTACCTCGGATTCCGAAAGCGGGATTGTTCAAAGCTTTGTTTCGCTTGCCAATTCGATTAAGATGTTCCTTCGTTATGGCCGCTCTCTCTTTCGCATGAATAATTTCGTCGAGGTACATTAATTCTTCCTTTCTGTAATTATAATTTGTTGAGAGTACAAATATTACAGCATGAGGTGCAACTATCTGTCGAATTATGAGTACAAGCAATTAATCGGAGTGTACATCTTATTTCTCCTATGATGTTTATAGAGGAGTGTTCATAGATTTGAAGTATTATAGTGCAGTTGAGACTATAGTCGAGAGTGTAAAGATTACCGCATGTGGTGCAACTATTTTTCTGATTAAGAGTACAAGTATTTCAGCATAATGTATAACTTTCTTCTGTTATGATGTTTACATGGGACTGTTGACAGATTTTTGAAGTATTATAGTGCAATTGAGACTTTAAGTGAGACCACAAATATTATAGCACTTGGTGCAACTATTTTTCAAATTAAGTGTACAAGTAATTAAGCGCAATGTGCACCTTAATGTTTTATGATGTTTAGAGGTTTTGAAGTATTACAGTTCATTTGAGACTTATTTGAGAGTAAAAAATGTTACAATATTCGGTGGAATTGTTTTTCAAACTAAGAGTACAACTGTACATGCATTTTAGCGGAATGTACAATTTATTGTTCCTGTGATGTTTACAGAGGATGCTTGGTAAATTTTTGAAGTATTATAATGCATTTGACGATCGGCCAGTGTTTGAGAGTGTGGAGGAGATGCTGAAGTGGGCGGGCCTCTATGATTTGACAACTCAGACTCTTGAGGAGGAACTGGTTGATGCTGGGCTGTCTCCTCTACTCATTCAAGAGCTTGTCACGGTCTGAAAGTTCCCTATCTTTCCATATTCCCTCTATTTTTGTGGTTCTTGTGATTAATCCATTGATTTTTTCAAGAGATAATGCATGTTGATTGTAATGTGAGAATAGTTAGAATGAAACTGAAACCGAGCGCTCTTGTTAATGCAATCCACTATGGGAAAATTCGTTTGTGAAACTGGGAGCAACACCAGATTTTTTTTTATTGCTTTTTTTTTTTTTGAGCTACTCTATTGTTATCAAGAGAAAAGGGAATCCTGTTGTTTAGTCCACATCTCCTGAAAATTATTACCAATTTAAGGAAGTAAAAAGTGAAATACAAGCTTAGGCTATGAAATTTTTGATAATTGTTTTCTCCTTGATATCTGTTCATCTCATGGTTTTGATTGTTTTCAGAAAGTCTTGAAGTCATGGTGAGACATTAGTAAAAGAATGTCTGGAAGTCATGGTGAGACAAAAGTAAAAGATTCACCTAAAATATTATGCTTATAGTCATTCCAAGGTCCTCATGCGCAGCCTGTTAACCTTGTGGTTTTAAGAGAAGCCACATGATAATGTGATGTCTTGTTATATCAGGAAGTGCAATTTTGCTTATATCAACCATTTCACTTCTATTCTGGAGCACTTGGTCAATGGCCCATTGCAGTCTGTGCTTGAAGTGAACATTTGCCACATATTAAACTATTTGGCACAGAATAAAATAAATGAGGAAGCACTTAGTGAAATTTAAAATAGACAAATTCCATTTTTGTTCATTTATTCTCTACATCGTTGAGTTATGTAATTGCATGTTTTCTAAGCTGGCACTGCTAGCTCCGACATTCTTAAGGCATAATGTAAAAAATCTACTGCTTGCAATTATAGTCCAACAGTTTCCTAAAGAATTGAACGATCAAAAACAAAATCTGAGAATCTCAAATTATTCTTCTCCTGTGACTGGGAGTAACTCTAAAAGGATCCTTCAAAAGTAACAGAAAATGGCTCAATTGTTTCACTTTGAATATTCACTTTTAGAATATGCAGCCATGAATGATACAACATCTCTGCTCTGAAGATGTTTCATCGCCCACTACCAACTTGTAGGATTGAATTACAGAAATGTTTAAAAAATTTGAAACTTCATAAACTTCTCCTTTGACGGCATATCTAAAGCATTAACTTTTTGTATTTTACTCAACACTTGAACAGTAGTGGAGTGATGCAAAAGCAATACAACTTTGTTATGATAGTCAACATTGCTACAGTGTGCATTCTTGTGTGCTTTAGTAGTGTATGTGGCCCAAAGAGTCCTAGTTTTTGATGCCATAGCTTCTGATGCCTAGAGCTGAAACTTTCTGAGGATTATATAATTGTGAGACATAAACAGTGCAGTTTGGTATAAAAAGCTTCTAGAAAATGTGTGAATAGGTGGTGTAGTTTATGATGTGCTTGGTGTTGTAGCAAGTTATCAGCGAAAAACCTGAACTTTTCTTTGGGTCCTTTAAGTAGCTTTTGAACATGTAAAAGCTACATGTTAACCTTAGAGACTTAAGCTAGTAGGGTTTTTCTTGGTTTTCTCAATTTGATTACATTGTTTTTTCCTTTCTGGGTTCTATTGACATATTGGAATAATGTTCAGGAGGCTCTCGAGTTTGTAGGTGTTGTAGCAAGTTATCAGCGAAAAACCTGAACTTTTCTTTGGGTCCTTTAAGTAGCTTTTGAACATGTAAAAGCTACATGTTAACCTTAGAGACTTAAGCTAGTAGGGTTTTTCTTGGTTTTCTCAATTTGATTACATTGTTTTTTCCTTTCTGGGTTCTATTGACATATTGGAATAATGTTCAGGAGGCTCTGGAGTTTGTATTAGCAAAAAAATGTGGAATTTGACTTCATTTGGTGTAGGTAGGCAGGCTTTAGCCTTCAGAATTTATGGTGGTTTTAGGCATTTCACCTAGAATTTTGGTGATTTTGACTGCAAAAGTTGAATCTGCATGAAAGTTAGATGGGATTTATGGCATCTTGTCAAGGAAAGCTGTCAGTTGTTGTCAACCTGCAGCCAGAACAGCCAGAGTTTGGCTGCTGTGTCTGCAACAATAACAGAAATATAGTTAGATGAAGAATAAAAATTGGAAAAGAAAGCAAACTGAAAAATGATAGAGGGAAGATGAAATAAAGTAATAAAATATATGCGCGCTACTGCATTTGCTCTTTCGTTGCCTATGATTTCTTTGGGAGACATCGTGTTGCATTCCTTATCTGGACTTTTTGTTAACTTGGGTTGGACATCAATGAACATGAAAAAATCATTTACAGTCAATGGTATTCCAGGGGATATCTTTTAACTGTTGCACCTGTGTTCAACTTCTTTCGTCTTTTTCATCCATATTTTGTGAGACTAGCAGAAATGAGAATGTTGAGATGGATGTGTGGCCACACTAGAATGAATAGAATAAGTAATGAATGCATTAGAAGGAAAATAGGGGTAACACCGATAGATGATAAAAATTAGAGAAACACGCTTAAGATGGTTTGGGCATGTGCATGGGAGACCTATAGATGCCCCAGTTCGGAGTGTAGAAAGTTGAGAATTTTTTACTCAAATTAAAAGAGGGCGGGGAAGACCTAAGAAGAATTAGAAAGAAACTATTCAAAAAGACATGTTAGATTTAAATCTTAATGAAAACATGTGCTTGGATAGAACACAATGGCATCATATGATTCATATAACTGACCTTGGGATAAAGGCTTTATTGTTGTTGTTGTAAATAATTTAGAGATGGCAAATGGGCAGGATGGGCGGGATTTGGGCAGGAATTAATTGGGATTGTAAAATATGGGTTCTACCCAAACAGTCCCATAGTAGTCATGGGACTAATATGGGTGGGACTAAAATGGGTTACGCCCATTTGATTCTGTCCAAATACCCAAATTAATCCTATTTTGTTTATTTTTTAAAGAAAACTCTTTTTTTTTTCTCAATCAAATATCTCAATGTTGTCTTTTCTTTTTATATTATTTAGTTTGTTTATTTAACTTTATAAAAGTTCTACACTCTTCTTTATAAATTATGCGATAATTTTTCAAACTAAATAAATTTTTCTAAATACAAATTTTATAAAAAACCAACTTTATACAAGTGGATGATTCTTTTTGGGAGTTCGTGTTGGTTAGATAAAAATCTATTGGTTACCAATATTTAATTATTCCCAAAATTCATCTGCTCAAGACCCAATCTAAAATTTTTTTCAATTCTAAGACCATTCCAATTCAATAAAATTCTGTCAAGAATAGAATTTTGTAGTTATTAGAGAGCACATGATGCATTAGTGCTAATCTACCTAACATGTACTACAACCTTATAATATTAATTTACTAATTTTGAGAAGAAAATGAAAATAAAGATTATTTGTTATTTTGTTATTTTTTAATAGACCTATGAGAGTCCCAAATAAATCTCGTACATACCCATATTTTAAATGGGTATTATTGGGTATATCCCAATAAGACCCAAACCTATATTTTAGATACCCATCAAATTAAATTTGGGTATGGGATCTAATCGGTTTTGGGCATTTTTTGCCACCTCTAGTTGTAATACATTCTGTTCCTATTTCAGTACAATACCTATTGACATTCCCTTGGCAAGTTAAAAATATGAAATCGCAGTATCATCTAACCCTCAGACCAATGGGCAAATTGGTGCTCTACAAACTTAGTTGGTAAAATGTGTAGATAGCCTCTAACATATTTTGGTCAGAAAGAGAAGGAATCTGAAGCTCTGTATCTTATAGCTATCCAACAGGACTGAATGAAGGAGCGGTTTCTCTCTAAATATAAAGAGGATTATACTATCCATTTTCATTCTTTCTTGAGATTTTTTAATTCCATTTGAATTAAGCCTTAATTTAAGAGAGCTAGCAATCTGTGAGCATTATAGTTTTCAATGCTGCATGGAAATGTAAACTTTTCTCCTGATGCAGCATGTAGAAGCTTTGAAGGGGGTGAATCCAAGTAGATGCTTTGTTATTTGGGACTTTGAAAGTTTATCTTTCGGTTAAGCTTGTTTTGTTTCCTTAACAATAAAATCAAGGATTAACTCCAAGTGAAGCTAATGCTTTTTATTTATTTATTAACTTTTGGTAGTTGGCTTATGAACTTTATTATTATTCTTATTATTATTTTTTTCCATGGATCAAGAGATGCATCCAAAATTGCATATTGTATCCCTTTATTGTATTTATGGATAAACAAATGCACACTATACCAGAATTTGGTTTTGGAAGTTATCAATTCATGTTTTTATGAGGTAGTGCTTGTGAAAGATATCCATTCTTTTGCTTGTAAGTTTAGTAGGTACAGCTAAGAGAAGGTTGTTTTTTATCAGTTTCCTTTTGGCCTGAAGAAACATTCAAGTGTCCATTTGTGTCCTGACGAAACACTTAAGTGTCCATCTTGTCCCTGAAAAAAGTAGATGGTATTTGCAATCGTAGAACATGCATTTATTCACTGAAGTTGAAATTATTAGATCCACAATTTGGAATATTCAAAAGACTAAGATGAGACGGTTGTGTTACATGATTGCAGTTTTGGTGTGTAAACATTCTAGTCCATGGATTGTTTTAAGAAGCAGGAAATATGGTGTAATTTGAAGTACTTACGTTGCATTTATGATTTTGAGTTCCTTGGAATATGTTAATTTTCTATTCAAATATGACAGAGCTAGTTGCAAGTTCATAGAAAATTATATTCGATACATTTGGAACCGAGCAGAATACTTAACTAACTGAAATTTGGAAATCTCATGGGTATAAGGTCAAGTTTACACTTGAATTACAATATTGTGAGGGTATATAATATATTAATATACTAGAACGCTTTGGTTCATCACAAGTGAGAATGGTCATGTTGAGGCTTAATGGTCACGCAAGACATCCCCTTCTGATCTCTTCCTAATTGGAAAGTGCAAAATGGAGAAAGACAAAAGAATTTATTGATTGTGGATAAATAAATGTAAATCCTTTTCTCTACTAATGTTTGGTGTTACTCAATTCTGTCTATTTATGTAATTCTAGAAATACCATGTTACAAGGTGTTTCTAAAGTTACTTGCTTTTGTTTTTATAGTAATTCTCCCATGATATATAACTGAATAATTTAGTCCTTCTATGTCCTCAGAAAAAAAGGTTGATACTTTCAAAAAGCATTTCTTTTCTTTTTTTTGTGCAAATTTTCTGGAGGCATAAATAATGTAATTTATATTTTCTATTTGATTTCTGGAAAGAAATCACAGACAGTGTGCATAGGACTTACTAGTTAATCTTGGAACATTTTTGCTGCCTGACCTTTATGGGAATTAGATTAGGATATTGCCAAATGATCCTTGACATGTTTCTCTTTTTCAAAACTATTTATGCTTCTAAAATCAAGGATTTGTTACTTTTTAAAATTGATTATTTGATTTGGGAGTCAGAGCTTAGATAGAGACACTTGACCTCTTTGCTTACAAACTTCTGCAACTCTGGATATCAAAGCTCACTTTCATTGCAAGAATTCTCACACAATATTGAATTTGGATGTATGACATTTAAGAAGCAGATAATAATGTCACTGACGTGGGAATCATCATTTTCATATCTTAATGTTTCTATGCGTATGGCTTCCTTCATTTCTGCATGTACCTAGAGGAGATGAACAAGCACTTCTGTGCATGGTTTTATTGAAGAATGGCTGTAATTGTATGTAATGATATGTTCTCTGTTTATTGTTTTCCATTTTCTCATATTCACGATTAATAAATATAAGTTTTTGACCAGGATAACTCTGGAGATATGACCATATGCATATTCATTCGCTAATTTGCACATTTATATCCTTATCTTATATGGGGACAGTGTCCCATGTCTGTGGGTCATTTCATAAAGTCTAGTGCAGGCTGAAGTACATTTACAGTGAGGTTAATTAGTGGGTTTCTCTATTTTTGGTTCTTATGGAGCTGCATTGCAATGAATTTTCTGTGCTAGAAGAAATGATATGATGTTAGCAAATTTAGGATCTTATGTTATATTTTGCTTCTGCAGGTGATCACAAGAATTAATTATGGGCAAAGTGTCCGCATCAGTGGACTAGCTGGTGCAGTGTCTCTGGCAGGGGTCTGGGGTGGCTTGTGGTCAATTGAAGGAGGGAATTGGCAAATGGCGGCTGGATTGATCAATCAGTCTAATGTTGTTTTGCATCCTCACACAGAAATAGAATCTTTATCCTATGTTTCAGGTCTGTATGAGCTGAATTCCACGAAAGGAGAGAGCTATACGTGTGAAGTAGCAGTCATTGCCACACCCTTGGATGAGCTGAATATTCATTTTACACCGGGTATTTCAATTCCTGAGAGAAAATTGCAGCACACCTTCACAACATTTGTTAGGGGTTGCTTAAATCCTGTGAGTATTATGTTCTAGTTGATAGTATTTTGGGCCGCTTACAATTGAACTGTTATTTTCGTCACAATAATTGTTGTGAAAAGGCATCTACATTAAGAACTCGGCTGTGGACAGACTATTTCTGGAGGTAAAATGGACCACACCTGAAATTGGGGCTAAGTTATATTTGTTCAAGTTGACTCTGTCATAATAAAATTACCTACTTGCTTAAACTGTATTTTTTTTTTCTTGGATTTCTTTAAATTGTGCCTGATTTGGTGGTTTATTTGGCAAGAAATATTTTGGCTTCGACGTGGTAAGGGCCATCCCAGAATTGATTGGTACCACAGAGACTCCAGATGTTCCATTCTCAAGCATCTCTGTTCTCAGGAAGCATGGGGAGAAAGATATGACTTACAAGATTTTCTCCCGACAGCCTATGCCTGAAGAATTATTGAATCACATATTCAGGTAATGGCAAATTTGGTGCCTTCTAGGATGTCATCAATATCAGGTAGTATAATGCACTCATCTCGAGTGGTAGTTTTCTACGAAAATTTCTCTACATTCTGACTGTTTGTTGGCTGGACTTCATAATCATCTTTATCATCTTGGTCAAGTTACTGATGCTTGATTGTCATTTCTTGACTGTAAGTATGGATTGAAGTTGTAATTAGGATGATGAATCCTGAGAAGGAAAAACTTTAATCGGTGGTGGTTTATAATTTATGTTTTGACTCTAGCTTGTTTTCTTCTCTCAACTATGGATTGTTTGTGCATTCAAAATTTTCAATCATGTTTTCATGTGCTTTCATTAGGAGTAAGCCACCTCTTGCTTTTGTAACATCGTTTCTTGCATTTCTATAAATAAGCTGTGCTCACTGAAAATTGATTCCTATGTTTGCAATATATCAGGATGCATTACATAAAGGCTCATGCAGCAATTGTTAAACCTTCAAGATATCCAAGTTCTCCACGCATAATCATCCCAAGAGATCTCAAAAATATTCATGTGTGCAATATCGATACTAATTTATCTAAATACTTTGTCAGTATGTTTCTTTTACACTGTTTTTAACATATGTAAACTGTTTTTGTGTTTTTTTGTTCTGCTTTTTTTTTTTCTTTTTTTTCCTTTTTTGGGTTATGTATTTATTATTCAATGTAATCTTATATCTAATGTATTCTTATTCTGCTTTTCATAGTGTGAGAAATGAGACCATCAGAATAAACTGGGCTGCATATCCTCATTATCACGCGCCTGAGGTATTTGCACCATTGATATTGGATTCCAGAAATCTCTACTACATAAACGCATTCGAGAATGCTGCCAGCGCCATGGAAACGAGTGCTGTTTCAGCAGAGAATGTAGCTCGTCTTATCCTCTCAAGACTTTCCGGCCAAAACTGTTCGGGTACATCAGGCCTGAAAACCTGTTGCTCTGAATACCAAATGCATTCAGACCTATAAGAGTAAGCATTGCAGCTATACAGCGCTGCAGAGATGTATATACTTCTGTGGACGTACCTTAAAATGGTGCAATCGAATATATTTTAAATCTCTAAGGCCAATTAGGGCAGCTGTATGTTTGGCGGAGAGATTTGTGTATGTGTGTATATGTAGACCTTGTAAGATATGCAACCAATCATGATGTATAAGAATAAGTTCACGATAATGCCTGTTTAAGGGAGGATCAGTTGAGTGTAATCTATGTGTTTAATTTTCATTTTCATCCTTGATTGATTCTCATTTTGCAAGTCAAATAGCGGACTCGATGTTTAACAGTCTGTATTGTTGTTTGTAGGTGATGTGGTATTCTTCTTACGTGTGAATTTTTATCTAGTATAATTTCAGAGACCTCCCCTAAGGTTTTTGACTATATCGCTGGCTTCCCTTCAGATTTTGAAAATTACACTAACGTCCCTTGAGGTGTATCTTGTAATATTTAGGTCCAACTAGCAATTAAAAAGCAATATGAAGAGAGAGAAAGTAATTTGATTCCACCATTATCCCTCATTTATTATATTATTTAGTTAATCTAATACAAGCTTACATATTAAAGAAAAATACTAAAATTTGCTGTTTATCATCAAGAATCAAATCGCACATAGAATTAAAAGGTAGTATGTTATTCTATATATTTTATTTAGTATAAGATCTAAATTATTCTTTTCAGTAACAAACCCATTGTCAAACATGATCAATAGCAAATAATCAAGAAAATCTGAAATCGAAATGTTATAGAGAGTAAATTTTAACATCATAAATATCCTTGTCAACATATTAAACTTAGTTGCTGGTATTTTTATGGTTTTAAAGTTTGCTATTTTAAAATAATATACTATCTTTTGATTCTATATATGATTTGATTACTGATGAAAAATAGCAAATTTTACTATTTTTTAATATGTAGGATGGTATTAGATTGACTAAATATTATAATAAATGAGGAGCAATGGTGGAATCAAATTATTTTCTCTTTCTTAATATTCCTTTTTAATTGCTAGTTGGACTTAAATGTTACAAAATAACAAATCTCAAGAGAGGGTAGTCTAATTTTTGAAACTTGAAGGGAAGCCAGTGTAGTAAAAAATCTTAGGGAAGGTTTCTAACATTATCCCTTCTTATCTACTCAACACAGATTTTATTAAAACATGTACTTGCATCTAACAATTTTCACATTTGCTATTCCTTCACAATTGTCAGACATTTCCTTCCATCCAAAGCCTCGTCTTCCTTTTCTCGTCTTTAGTTCTAGCACTCGAAGGTAGCCTGCATTAATCGCGGCACCACAGCTCTTCATTTGACCAGATACCACCGCCATACTGTTCTCTATCTTCAACTTCTCAATTCTTACCAATTAACTATTCCTAGCACATTTCACCAAAAGAATTAGTAAACCAAGAGATGTCAGACTGAGGCCCAATATTTGTGACAGTTACTGTTCATCCGTTTGAATCTTGACTGAATAGCAACGGCGAGGCATAAACTTCATTTTTATATCACCTGGTTAAACACAAAATTAGAATGTTATATTAGTTTTTAAGTTTAGCCTGCAATTAGTTTTGGACTATTGTTTTTCCTGAAATGTGCATTGTCTACCTTGAGTTTCACTTCATCCATTCGCTGTTCAATTTGCCCAATGCTTAAACATTGGTCTTGCATTTGTTAAAGATTTAAACCTTTGAAGCGTATGATCTTTTAATTTCATTGTGATGCCTAGCATTCAAATCTCTCAAACTTGCAATGTTAAGCGTATTTTTGTGTTTTCCTTTTTATTTCTTTTATCTAGCTTAACTACTATTTTATCTTATGTCTTGAGTTATGGTCCGACAATGATAATGGTGTTTTTGGCGAAAAAGAAAAGAAAAGGAAAATACTTGGCTGAATTACATTTAAACAAAGAAAAAGATTAAAGAAAAAAGATAAGTGCAATAAGCAAAAATTTTCTTTTGAGCAAATAAAGAAAAGTAAAAAAAGTTAAATGGTAAAAGTTGGGTAAATTGCACTAAACAGAAAAAAGAAAAAAAATAAAAAAAGGGATGGCAAATGTAAAGGTTGTTTAAATGTAGGTGGCAATAAGTTATTGGATGCGTGAAAAGTTAAATCGTAATTGTCCTAATATTGGATTGGTATTTTCCTCCAAAAAAATTTTACATTTTCCATGAATACATATTTCAATCACCTTTTTACTTCACGTACATCAAATTGTTGCAGTATATTTTTCTACAAAAAAACCTAGAAAATAGCAATCCAAACAAGCAATTTGTTTCCCTTTGTAAGTATATATTTATTGTGCTTGCGCCAAACATTTGCAAAGTTATTCACAAAGCTCCCACATATATAATCTCAACATAACCTAAGAAAGGAAACAAATCAAAATAGAAACAGAGAAACTCTCAAAACAAAAAGGGGATATGAGAGAGAGAGAGGGAGAGAGAGAGGGAGAGAGAGATTTTTAAAACGAGATTTACCTTTATCGTTTCATGTCTTCACTGTACACCTCATCTGGTGGATTAGTAACCTATGCCATGCCAGCTAATAAATTGAATACTATTTAAAAGTGGAGGAAAAGAGGAAAAACAAAAATAACAGAGGGGACAGAAAATGAAGGCTACGGAGAACGAATACTTATAATTAAGAAAAAGGATAGAAAAAAAATGTATGGATATACACGTATGTGTAGATAAAATCAAGCATTTTCAGTAACATTTTAAGAGGTACAAAACTATATTTACGGTCTAAACATTTCATGTTTCTGCGCATCATAAAACACTATTCTTGTATCTACATTAGACCTAAATTTTCAAGTCGAAGACATATTGTCCCTTCTTACAAGTCATCAGTTCAAAATTGATTAAATAATAGAGATATAAATGAGTCTAATCAAACCAAACACCCTAACATTCAAAATCATTTGATTATTTTAATGAGTTTGAAATTTTATTTAAATTTGATTCGTTTATTTATCAAGGCGAATTTGAACGAGTTTTTTTTATTGAAGTTGAAAATTATCAAATATAAAATGTTATTCAAATTCGGTTTGACAAGTTGACGAACTAAGTTTAAATAAGTTCTTATTGAGTCGAGTTTGATTCAAATATTGAATAGTTTGATCTATCTTTCGACTCTAATAAATAAGACACAATTTATACATGCATTGTAGAAAAGTATAGTGATCAAAACTCAAGGCTTATTTGTATTTCTTAACCTTGGAAAACAGAGTTTCATTTAAGTACCTAGACTAATAAGAAAAATCTCAAGTTTTAGAATCTCTTTGTCAAACATACAAGAAGAGCCATCATAAACTACTTCATTATGAACAATACGTGTATCAGCTGTTGACGGTCTGTATAAAAATAAACAGTAAATAGAGACAGCGGACAATGAAAAAGTTGAGACAGATAGACAAAAAATCACCATGAAATCCGTCACTATGCATAAACCCCATCATATTAGAGAAAACACAATTTAATGGTACAAGAGAAACCTAATAGCGTCATATTTCTTCCAGAAAGCTCCAGCTGTTCCACTAAGGGAGGTTTCTTATAATATCACTCAACTCTCCTAATATTGTTAAAATCTCAACTTCTAATATTGTTAAAATCTCACTTACTTAACCTCTCAACTTGACAAGACTAGGTATGTGACAGCCCCACTTCTCCCTAGAGCGTACCCTAAGGTATCAATGGACCGCCTGTCTAGCTCTCGCCAAGACTCACTCACACAAATGATTACTAATTCTTCAGAGAAACAATTTAAATACCAATCCCAAACTTACGATCAACTCTTAATTAATCTACTTCAATATCACAAACCCAAAAATTCAATAACAATTTAAACCAAACGATAACTCATAAATTCATTACTCAAATATTAAAATCCCAAAATACATAGAGTACTTAAATACACATTCAAAGTTCCACAATACAATATCCCAAATTCATAATTCAAGTTTCACCAGCCAGATACAAAAGAAAACCCTAATTCGAATGGTTGGCGCCTTCGCTTGGGTTCTCAGTCTCTGCTATGGAAAACAAATTTAAAAGTATGAGCTAAAAGTCCAGTGAGTTCCAAAAGACATGCAAAGCACGTAACACATATGGGATTTTCTCTAAATTCATATTCAGAAATAAGCAAATAAGGAAAGTAATTAACAACACAAAGGTAGGATACGGGGGCTCTCAAGAGCCAAGATCCACAAACCTCGATCATGTTCCAAGTAGTGGACACTGTGAGGACTCATATCACCATTTTAATTTCAAAAAATAATAATAATAAAATAAAATATTTTTAAAAAAATAATATATATATATTTCACATCAATTTCATTTATTTATTTGGAATGATTTAATTTTATTATGTACATTGCATTTCATTTTGCACGTTTAACCTACGTCGATAATTTCAATATTTGACTGTGTAATTTTCGCTTCTGAATTTAGGGTTGTCTGTTAGACGTAAGTTTTGAAAGTTAGGGTATGCAATTGAAGTATATAAGTGAGAGAAATTGGGATAGTAGTGACACGTTGCGCGAGTTAACCTCAACGTGACAAAATTAGCTTTAGTTCATTAATGGGCATTAATGGATAAACTCAATTTTCTTTCCTTTTCACCAACCAAGCACCAAAAGTCAGCCAAGCCATGAAACCTCTCCTATTCTTCCTCTTGTTGGCCGATCCCTTCCTCTCCATTTTGCCTTCATTTTCATCAACCAAAATCACCACCAATCTTCACTAAATCATCACTAAAACACCAAGGGATCTTGGGTAGTTTTTTCCCCCTTCTCACTTGAAGCTTCAAGACTCATCAAGGAAGAGAGGAACCGGTTAGGAGGAAAGCTTGGAAGGAAGGTTTATAAGCAACAAAAGCTTGAACAACCCTTGAACTCTTGAGGTAAAATGGCTTCTCAAAACCCTAATTCCTTAGCTTTCAATGTTTAGTTTTGAAGCTTGTGGTTCTTGATGATAGCTTTGTTGGTTTGAGATGTTATGGTGGGCTCTATGAATTCCTATCAAACTTGATGTTTGGCCTCTATGAGATATATACATGTAATGGAATGTGGTTGGGATGAAATTATGAAGTTAGAGAACTAGGAATCAATGAAGATGGAAAATCGAGAGAATTGAGGGGAGGTACTGCCGGTTTGATTTCAGCAATTTTTCCCCTGTTTTAGTAGCAGAATGTCATGAGGTTTTTGGTGGTTTTGGGAGCTGTAATGTTAGGCTTTAAGTGGTTATTTTCCTAGTCAAGAAACTCCCACAATTGGTGGTGTAAAAAGTGCATGAAATGAGGTTCAAAAACATGGAATTTTCTTATGGTTCTGCCCGCAACTTGCTGTTCTGTTTCAGTGTGGTTTTGGTCCAAATTTTGCTATTATGCAACCTTCATTTGATCAAGAAATGTTTTTAGAGTCTTTGTTTTTAAAATGGAATGGAATGAGGATTGTTTTGGATGAACCAAAAGTTGTAAAGAAAAGGAATTTCAGATAACAATTTTCAACTTCAAATTTTCAGTCAACTTTGGGCGCGTGGATCACTGTTTTCCCGAATGAATTTTTGGCAAAATTTTGGTACAAATATAGTTCACATAGGTTTATTCCTGCAAAATTTGGTGTTTTTCCGGTATCATTTCGCTACCCAAATGGTGTTCCAAAAATGACACTTCAAACCCGGAAAACCAAGCTGTCAGGCAGCTTACTGACCCAACTTTAAATGGCTATAATTTCTTGCTCGGGAATCAAAATCGAGTGCCGTTGGTGACGTTAGAAACTAGACTTCAAGGGCTTTCCAACGGTATATGGATTGCATATTAAATCATTTTCTATCATTCACAAAAAATCTGAGAAAAAGGCCATTTTCAAAATCTGATTTGCTGTTTTTATACCTTCGTGTCATCTTGTTGCGCACTTTAGCCTAATTTACATCGTGAATCTCCAAATGAGCCCTTCTAGTAAATTATAGTACTCCGAGTCTAGTTTCCATAGCCATAAGCTTTGCCTAATTCCGATGAGTGTAGCTCAAGATATGGCTCGGACAAGAAATTGTGGCAGCTTGGCTTTGGTGAATTTGGTAGCTAAGTTGAGATTTCGAACTTTAGCTATTTTGGCGAGTCTTTGACAGTTCGTTTTTGGCCAGGTGATCCATTTTTTGACGAGGGCAACCCGGCTGCTGAAGTTTGACCTTCTTGTGCATTCTCTTATCTATCTAAATTCTGGTGAGTGTTCAAGTGCCTGTTATTTAATACTTGGTTTAATGAATATCGTTTGAAAAGCATGCTTGTTTGACTTGGTGAGCGTGTACTTTATCGCGCTCACCCTTACTTGAATTGAAATTGTTAAATATGTGTACTTGTACTTATTCTTGACTTGTTAAAACCAAACGGTTGTATGTACCACACTCAAGTGAGTGGGAGGTACCTCTCCTCCCGTTTTGGTTAAATTCTGGTTAAGTCGATTGGAGCGTAGTCTTATCGACTCATTTGCCAAGCGGTAGTATGTACCACGCTCTATTGAGTGGGAGGTGCTGCTCATCCCGACTTGGTTTAATGATAAACTTTATCTTGACGAGCGGGCCCGGTACAGGGGGTGTAAGTAGACGGGTGAGAGTAAAGTGGTGTCTACGGTCAGTGAGATAGTGGTTGACGGAGTGTCAACATTCCAATTGAAAACTGCGGCTTGGGAGCGGACCGAAGATGGTTGTGGAAATTTCAGAAAGATGGAATGACAAATTGTATCCTTTTATAGTGATTCTTTTATATTGTTTTGTGTGAATTCCAGGTTTTCTATTGCTTAATGCTTTATTTGGTTACCGCTTTAACCTACTTGTGCATGAATTCTTGACCTCACTGAGCTTTGCTCACCCCATAAACTTTGTTTTCCTTAACAGGTCAGGAAGTGGAGCACGTGAATCGAGGAATTTAGTACTTTTGTAGGATTTCCTCATTTTGTACAAGGTTGAAACTATTTGGAGAATTTGATGGTTTAGGGTACTTGGGAGTTGTTATTAATGTCACTTTGGTGTAATTTATGGGTTTGTATTTTGTGAGAGTTTAATTAGTGATTCTGATAGCTTTTAATTATGGTTTTAGAAATGAATGTCTGCATTTATAATTATATTTCATATCGAGACTTGGCGAGAGTTAGGCAGGTGTTCCACCGATACCCTTGGGCTCGCCCTAGAGAGAGGTGGGGCGTCACAGACACTCCGTCAACTTACACAAGTATAAACCGTGTAGACCTCCACTTACTCCTTTTTCCACTAAAACCCCCATCAGACCTAATTTCAAACACATAAAAGGTAACTGATACGGACTAAGAGATGACTCCCGCCCTAATGGGCATAGTACTTTCTCCCGTTCAATCACATATAAACTAATACGGACTAAGAGGTGACTCCCGCTCTCATAGGCGTCGCACTTTCTCCCATTTAGTCACACATAAATTAATTAGTGCTCTTCCATTAGGGACAAGTCCATATGCCAAATCCAGAGCACATATCACATAAATAACCCTATGACTCGTCATTTCTCTCGGCCTAGGCCTAACCTACAGTTCGAGGCGATTGACTCACCGATAGGTTTTAGGAATTCCCAAAATTTTCATGCACATAAGTCATAACAAAACTCTTTTACCAAATTTTTACCATTCAAATAGGAATAAGTGCGATAAAGTACACACTACTCCATTTGTTGGATCAATAACCAAATTTTCACATCAAATCACTTAATCAATCATATTCCAAATCAAATTCACATAATCAAGTAACATGCATGGAAACTCACCAAAATAGCAAGGTTCAGATTCCAAATTTGGCTCGGTTTCAAAGCCTTCCACACTCCCTGAAACGAACAAAGAAAGTGGATGAATTTCACTCCTCCATTTGTTAACCAAATCAAATTACACTTATACCTTGATTTGATCAAGGTTTTTCCCCAAAATTTCCTCGAGTAAAAAGTATTCATTTCAAATGATAAAATATCACAAAAAAACTCTTTTTAAGATCGCAACATCATTTAAATTATAATGCTCCATCGATATACTCCCTAATTACAGCTTTAAATTTTTAGAACAAGAAAATCAAGTGAGATTTTTCACCTCGACAATCACCCATTCGAATTTAAACTCAACACTAAACTTTTAATCAAGGTTCTAATACATGTTTAGAGCAATTCTCACTAAGTCTCAATGTACAAAATTCATGAAAAATAGGTAAAACATTTCAAACCCTCAAATCTGTCCAAATAACATATTTACCCCAAAATTTAGTGAAAACTTAACTTTTCACCATTAAAGTTCAAGATTTTAACTCCATTTAGGCATATAATCATAAAGGAGCTTAATACATAGTTATCTAGTTAAGAAACATCATAAAATTTCGAAATCAAATGTTAAAGTTTCCAAGCATAGGTTCGGCCAGCCCTCATTATTTTTTTTCAAAATTTTCAACAACAATCCTACATTCTAACCACAAAATAATCTCATCTCATAAACAACAACCACAACCACAATTAGGTCCTCAAGTCCGCTACCTAAAAGTCACCTCAAGTCCTCTACCTAAGTTGGGAATTCAAGAGCTCAACTCAAATATTCCAAACATAAGCATTTCTAGCAAAATAAACCATAGATCTGACAAATTTAACTCTAATAAAGTTAAAGTCAAGAGTTTTAAGTGTTATACCTCAAGATCTATTCAGATCTAGCAAGATCAAGGAGGATCTAATGTAGTTCCACCCATGGATGATGTTCTAAGTTTTGACACCTCGAGATCCTTCAAGTTTAACCAAGATCTAGCTTGATCTTTGGTGTTTTTTCTCCACAAACCTCAAGAACAAGAAGATGCCAAGCAAGGAGAAGCTTCCTTTCCTTTTCTTTTCTCTCTCTCAATTTCGGACCTCCTTCTCTCTCTCCCTCTCTCTCTCTCTCTCTCACAGCAGCCAAAGGAAGTGGAAGAAACAAGAGCAAAGCCTTCAATGGAGTCTTCAATCTTCAAGGAATGGAAGATGAAGATGATGAAGAAGATGAAGAAGATGAAGAAGAAACCTCTCAAACTCTCTCTCTTTTCTCTCTCTATGCTCTCGGCCCTCTCTCTCCTTTTTGGCTCAAGTGTGGCTGAAATAATAAGGGAGCAAGGAAGCAAGAAAGGTGGCTTTTTATAGACAAAACACTTGGCTCTCCTTAATTTATGGAAAAGTGGTCAAATGACCACTTTTTTGTTGCGTTGACGTGCGACACTCTAACTTTTACTAGTTTATCTCATTCCAACACTATCTTACCTTAAATATATCTCTGCAACATCTCTACATATGTTTGGTTTCACCTTAAATTCACTATTCACGTTTTAGAACAGAAATCGACACTTAAACTGGTCGAAACCAAACACCGGTAAATAATTCTTGAAAAATTCTCTAAATTGAAAAATAATAACTCAAAGTATAAATTCACTAATATTTTAGTGAATAAACATAATTTAAAAATTTTTATTTAATTTTCAGTGAAACAGAATTTTGAGACCCTCACATCCTTCCCCCCTTAAAAGAATTTCATCCTCGAAATTCATACCTCTATTTATCAACCAATCTGGATATTTATTTCAAATCTCCTTTTCAACTCCCCAAGTTGCTTCCTTGATTTTCATGATTTCTCCATAGAACTTTCACTAAAAGGATTCGCTTATACCTTAGTTCTTTCACCTTTCTATCCCATAAGTTACAAAACCACATATCTCATTATTAAGGGTAACAAAGGATCACTCACCAGTTAAACTCATTTTCACCTAAACATGACAATTATAAGTCTATCTTCTTGACAGAGGAAACATGATGTATCAAGACTTTCACTAATCTCCAATCCACAAGAAACAAGAATTTTCACTTCAATATCTTACTCAATATTACCAACTTTAATTCTCCAAAATTAATTCTAATCTCACAAGGCCTTTAATGCCAATCAAGGGAAAGTCTACAAATATTTTAGGGCAAAAGTCTAGTTATAAGAATAGAGCGAAAATGTGATTTAGAACCAAGGAAAGTGAATCAAACCAAGGAAAGTAAAGGAAAGAATGCAAAAGAGAGAAGGAGCAAAGTTGACAGATTTGCCACTTTTTTGGTTTATTTGGAACTAGGACACAGGGTCACGTTTCATATGAAGACTTCGGAATCAAATTCACACATTTCTGTGGTCAAAACTTTAATCACAGAAGTGTACGATACTATCAAGTTAGAATCAGGTCACTGTAGCAGTTTCGGGATAATGATTATATCTCCAAATAGAAAAGTTGGAATTGAATGCCATCAGTGGCATTTGAAACTAGATTCATAGAGCTTCCAATGATATAAAAATCAAGCTCTAAGTCTTTGCCAATTGATACCAGAAAATCTAAGAAATTGATTGAAATTGCTCCTTGATTTCAACTCAGTTTACAAAATTTTCCAACAAGAACTCAAGGCAGGAAATGCATAGTTTTGGTTCACATTCAACATACAAGTGAAGGTTCATGTTTTGACAAGTTCATTGAACAAGATCTTGCCCAAAATTATCAAGAAAAGTGGAAATCAAAGCTGATTTACTTCCCCTATTTTGGCCATCACAAAACAGAATTTCCATTAACAATCTCTCATCATTTAATCCACAATTCTTCCAATTTTTCCAAGCAAATCCACAAGATCCTCTCATTAACATATCAAGACACATCTAGCCAAGATCCTTAGCAAGTATAACCATGAAAATTTGCACATGAATTACCCTAATTTAACTTGCCATTTTGAAAAATTCAAACTAATAACTTAATAAGAAAACACAAGATTTCTCCCTTAAAGTCATTCCTTTTGTCCTTGAATTCAACATCCTACCATTAATGATGAGGGTACTCAAAAAGTAAAGAGTATTTACCCCAAATATTTATACATTGTCCTTAATCTATATACATTATTCTCCAATCTTAGAGTGGTCTAGTTCCTCGCCCTCGACATCGGCCTCTTCTACCCTCCATGGTTCTTTAGAGGGTAGATATTTTAATAAAACATAAAAATGAAATACGCTATTAGAAAATCAACTCAAAAAAGAAAGCAAAGCACTTTATATACATAATTCATAATAAGAGAAGTGTTAGGAATACATCAGATGGGTATGCTTTTAACAAAAGTTATACAAAAGTCATATCAAGCTCACAAATGCAATCAAACAAAAGCATAGTACTTGGACAGTTAGCAGGCATGCGTCTTCCAACACTCGCAGTCACGCCTAGTCCTAGTCCTAGAATTGTAAGCCATGCAAGCACCCCCTGGACTCAATCGGTAAGAAACCATAGGCTGCATGTGTCTAGGCACGTTACCATCACCACCAAACTCCATAACTTACAAAATAAACTCCATTAGAACTTAATCAAACTTAAGCATCATTAACACTTTAAACATAAATAATAGCTATCTCTTATATTTCTTTCAAACCTACTAAACTCTCAAATACTTAATGACTCTAATTCTCAACCAATCATCAATTGATAACATCACTTTATGCTTAAAACACAATCTAATCCCATAGTCCGGCATCCTACGAAAATAAAACCAAGGGTCCTCCACTAAGGGTTTCCTTCTAAGAGTGATTTGTAACTTCATGGAGGAAAATCAATTTTGTCTCTTTTTCTCTCAAGTTTTGGAAAAGAAAATGAAGCCACACAAGTAGAGTTTCTTTTCCCTTTTTCCTCTCAAAATTTCGTCCAAGAAAAATGAAAGATGATGGAAGGTTTGGAAGCTTGGCTATTTATGTTGTTTGGTTAAAACTTTAGCTATTAGTTTTGTGACAAATGTCAAGCTTTCATTGTTTCCCTTTAAAATATCTTTGAAACTTTGTCAATAAACCCTTCGTTTACATTCAAATATAGTATACATACTCACATAAGCTTGACTAGTTCAATTGAACCCTTGCAAATGTTCGTAAAATAATTGAACGGAAACAAGAAGATATGAAATTATATACATATATAAATTATTTTCCAATCACTAAAAAATAAAATTTATTCAAAGTAGAACCTTTGAAAATACATTTCGAAATCACCTTTAACTTTCGGGGTGTTACAATCTCTTCCCCTAAAGGGTATCGTCCTCGACATTCCAACTCATACTAATCAAGGTCAAGACAATCCTCAAAAGTCAATCAAATACTAAGAGTCATTCTTATGCCTCGATCATAGTAACATCAAACTCTCGATCAAATCAATTCATATAAGAAACTCTCAAGTAGCAACACTTACCAACCATCAAGCACCAGAAACACTCTAGTCCTACTTTCCACAGGCCAGCATCCTAAACTTTTAGCCTAGGATACACTACAGAGATCTGAATCCTAAACTTTGATACTACCTGTGACAGCCCCACTTGTAACAGCCCCACCTCCCCCTAAGGCTAACCAGAGGGGTTAGCGGGCTGTCTGCCCAACTCTCGCCAGGACTCAAGCATTCAAATCAATACTAACTTAAACGTGCAATTTCACCAACCACCATAACATTAATATTAAAACTGAAAAGGGCGTTGAAACTTAAAATTACAATCATCCATTTAACATATTCACAACCCTCGAGCCAAAGCTAATACACTTCCATAAGCTTAAAGTACTCAACACCAAACAAATATACAAAATATTACTTCATACTCAAGACAAAAGTTCAAAAGATCAAGATACTAGCCCTAGCTACGCCTCGGGATTCTCGTCACCTGTTAAGGAAAAACAAACAGGAACGGGGGTGAGCTAAAAAGCTCGTGAGTTTCCAAAATTCATGCACATGCACTTAAAACGATAAAAGTAAAATTAAATAAATAAAACACATAGACATATCAAGTTCACACACATTGAGGATACGGGGGCTCTCAGGAGCCAATTTCCACATTTCCCGAGCATTTATAGTAGTCGACACTCCGTCGACTTTCAATCCAAGTAGACGACTCTTCACGCCAAACTCCAACCACCAAACTCCCCCTACCGGGCCCGCACGCCAAAATTTTAAACAATGAACAGTAAAAATCACTCAAGGCACTCGGCCAAGAGAGATTGTATAACACATTTCCGTCTCCCAAATTCAATACATGCAAACAAATAAATCACCGACTCTACAAAAAGGGAGCAATAAAGTATACTCTCCTTTAGGTGAGTGGTTCAACAGTTTCAAGTTTCAACATAAGCACGTAACAAGTCACATAGCACATTCACGCACTAAGTTCGTAAATTAAAGCAATAAACATGCATTGGAAAACTCACCGACAAAGTAGGGGTCGGAGTCCAAGTTTTGATCAGTTCCAAAATCAGTACTTTTCCCTAAAATAATTAAAAGAGAACGAAAATAAGTTTTCCTAGTTCACCGACCACATTTAGTTCAAAAAGTAGAAAGTTCGACAATTTCCTAATTCGAGCTGAAAATTTGAAAAATCATAACTCAAGTTATACAAGTTAGAATTTTGCACATTTGGTACCGTTGGAAACCTCTTTGAAAGCTCTAAAACTTTGTCGAAGACTTCCAATTAAAATTCTGGACGGAATTAGCCCAGATTTTCGTTCAACAGGCTACAGTACAGAGACAGGGCATATCAGGCTGGCCATCCAGGCTACTTTGAAAATTCGCCATAAATTACAGAAAATTAGTTAACCTCTGAAATTTATACAAAATATAGTACTACATAAGGAGTTTCAACATCCACTGACAGAACTCAATTTCAACACCCGAGCATGAAATTATAACAGTTCAAACAGACGGGGTTTAAATTTCTGAAATTTCTGGGTTTTGAACTTACAGGACAGAGTTTAAATTGAGTAACGATTTCAGGTCTAAAAATTACCAAATTTGGTACACTAATACTTCCATATATAGACTAAGTTCATACCAAAATTCAACAAAAAATTCAAATGGAAAGGCAGTTTTCTATGTGGCCAAAGTTCGTTCATCGAAACTCTTCAAACCGATGAAGTTTAACTCCTCCACTTCTAATCTCTTATAACCAACCTATACTACTGCCATTTGACTTCAATTTCGACCCTAAGCTGGTATTAGTCTCCCTTAACCTAATGATGATCAAAAACGGTCCCATCTTTTAGCAAAATTATCACAAAATAATCCCCTAAAATTCGGCAGCATGAAGCTTCATTTTTCCAGTTTTCCTTATTCCATCTAACCACCAACTTCACTCAATTCTTGAAGGACTTTGTATGGGGCAATTTTAACAGCTCAACCCTCACATTGAAGCCTCTCAATCAACTTTTAACTTGCCAAAATTTGCAGCCACCAAATCAAAGGAAAAACAGAAATTTCTTCCTTATTTTTCTTCCTTCATGAACCGGTTCCTCCTAGGGTTTTTATCCAAAAATCCAACAACAATTTTTAACTCAAATTCATACAATGCATCAATAATCATGCTAGAATTCTAATCAACACAAGGGTGGGAGTTCAAGAGCCCACTTATACAACCAAATATCAAGAAAGACAATTTATTGAGATTATTCTTCCAAAATTAAAAACCACCACATGAATCCATTTCATCAACAATGACAAGGTTTCTAACAACCTCTCAACTTCCCAAACCTATCATCATGCTTCAAAATGGAATTTAAGAGACAAAATTTCAAGCTCTAGTTTCATACCTCTTCCAAGAACAAGCAAGAGTTCACCAAGAAATGCTAGACTAGAACTCCCAAGTGCACCTACTCCAAGCTTCTCCACCAAGTGCAAGTCCAAGCAAGGATTAATGGAGGTTGTGTGGGGTTTTTGGAGGGAATTTGAGTGAAGAAAATTGCCGAAAATTTAGGGAAGAAGAGGAGAGGGAGTTCGGGTGAGAGAGGGAGAAGAGTGAAGAGATTTTTGGTCAATTTTCTTGAGGAGTTAATGAGAAAAAGGAAGACAAGACATGGGCTTTATCTCTTTCATCCAAAGTCAAAGCTTGCATAGTGATATTAATTAGCTACTTGGAGGGAAAATTAATCACCTCATTTGGCTTGAGATTAATGGATAAATCTCGATTAGGAGAGGGGATGGAGAAGTAATTTTTAAGTGATTGGTAGGAATTTAGTTGAAAGAATTAACGGTTAGATAGAATTCTAAACTTAAAGAGGTTAATCCAAATCTTAACTAAAATTTTCAAAACCCTAATTAATCATCTTCAATGACCCAATTCCAGTCATTTAATTACACTTCCAACTTATCAGTGATCATCCATACTTATCTTCACTAGTTTACTCACAGTCCGAATTTACCTCAAAAAACGTGCTTTTAACATTTTACCGCTAATAAATGCTACGAGACGATATTAACAGAGGAATAGGATTAAAATTAAATGAGAAATTGTAAATGAGGAAAAATCGGATTTCATAAGATAATTAAAGAAATAATTATATAAATAAATAAATAAATAAAACTTCAAATTTTTGAAATTTAATATTAAATTTTTTTTTTCTCGAGGCCGTTACACCACTTCTCCCTAGGGTGTACCCCAAGGTATCTGTGGACCCGCCAACCTAACTCTCGCCAGGACTCACTCATACAAATGATTACTAATTCTTCAGAGAAACAATTTAAATACCAATCCCAAACTTACGATCAACTCTTCATTAATCTACTTCAATCTCACAAACCCAAAAATTCAATAACAATTTAAACCAAACGATAACTCATCAATTCATTACTCAAATCTCAAAATCCCAAAATACATAGAGTACTTAAATACATATTCAAAGTTCCACAATACAATATCCCAAATTCATAATTCAAGTTTCACCAGCCAGATACAAAAGAAAACCCTAATTCTAATGGTTGGCACCTTCGCTTGGGTTCTAAGTCCCTGCTAAGGAAAATAAATTTACAAGGATGAGCTAAAAGCCCAGTGAGTTCCAAAAGGCATGCAAAGCACATAACACATATGAGATTTTCACTCTAAATTCATATTCAGAAATAAGCAAATAAGGAAAGTAATTAACAATACAAAGGTAGGATACGGGGTTTCTCAGGAGCCAAGATCCACGAAACTCGATCATGTTCCAAGTAGTTGACACTCCGTCAACTTTCATAAGTATAAACCATGTAGACCTCCACTTACTCCTTTCTCCACCAAAACCCCCACCAGGTCTGACTCCAAACACATAAAAGGTAACTGATACGGACTAAGAGGTGACTCCCGCCCTAATGGGCGTAGCACTTTCTCCCGTTCAATCACATATAAACTGATACGGACTAAGAGGTGACTCCCGCTCTAATAGGCGTAGCACTTTCTCCCATTCAGTCACACATAAATTAATTAGTGCTCTTCCATCAGGGACAAGTCCATACGCTAAGTCCAGAGGACATATCACATAAATAACCGTATGACTCATCATTTCTCCTCGGCCTAGGCCTAACCTACAGCTCGGGGCGATTGACTCACCGATAGGTCTTAGGAATTCCCAAAATTTTCATGCACATAAGTCATAACAAAACTCTTTTACCAAAATTTTACCATTCAAATAGGAATAAGTGCGATAAAGTACACACTACTCCATTCGTTGGATCAATAACCAAATTTTCACATCAAATCACTTAACCAATCGTATTCCAAATCAAATTCACATAATCAAGTAACATGCATGGAAACTCACCATAATAGCAAGGTTCGGATTCCAAATTTGGCTCGGTTTCAAAGCCTTCCACACTCCCTAAAACGAATAAAGAAAGTGGATGAATTTCACTCCTCCATTTGTTAACCAAATCAAATTACACTTATACCTTGATTTGATCAAGGTTTTTCCCCAAAATTTCCTCGAGTAAAAAGTATTTATTTCAAATGATAAAATATCACAAAAAAAACTCTTTTTAAGATCACAACATCATTTAAATTATAATGCTCCATCGATATACTCCCTAATTACAGCTTTAAATTTTTAGAACAAGAAAATCAAGTGAGATTTTTCACCTCGACAATCACTCATTCGAATTTAAACTCAACACTAAACTTTTAATCAAGGTTCTAACACATGTTTAGAACAATTCTCACTAAGTCTCAATGTACAAAATTTATGAAAAATAGGTAAAACATTTCAAACCCTCAAATCTGTCCAAATAACATATTTACCCCAAAATTTAGTGAAAACTTAACTTTTCACCATTAAATTTCAAGATTTTAACTCCATTTAGGCATATAATCATAAAGGAGCTTAATACATATTTATCTAGTTAAGAAACATCATAAAATTTTGAAATCAAATGTTAAAGTTTCCAAGCATAGGTTCGGCCAGCCCTCATTATTTTTTTTCAAAATTTTCAACAACAATCCTACATTCTAACCACAAAATAATCTCATCTCATAAACAACAACCACAACCACAATTAGGTCCTCAAGTCCGCTACCTAAAAGTCACCTTAAGTCATCTACCTAAGTTGGGAATTCAAGAGCCCAACTCAAATATTCCAAACATAAGCATTTCTAGCAAAATAAACCATAGATCTGACAAATTTAACTCTAATAAGGTTAAAGTCATGAGTTTTAAGTGTTATACCTCAAGATCTATTCAGATCTAACAAGATCAGGGATGATCTAATGTAGTTTACCCACGGATGATGTTATAAGTTTTGACACCTCGAGATCCTTCAAGTTTAACCAAGATCTAGCTTGATCTTTGTGTTTTTCTACACAAACCGCAAGAACAAGAAGATGCCAAGCAAGGAGAAGCTTCCTTTCCTCTTCTTTTCTCTCTCTCACTTTCGGACCTCCCTCTTGTAGACACCAAATTTTGACTATTTCTTTTGTTATGTTTTTTATCTATTAATGTTTAGTTATTTATCTTTGAATTTTCTAACATTTTTTTCTCATTTTTGTAGGTTTTCTTAAAAAAAAAAAAAAAAAAAGGAGAAAAGTCAAAAGCAGCGGACCGATTAGCGGATAAGTCCAGCAGTCAGCGTAACTTGTCGAGCGAAAAAAAAAAAAATGGCAGATTCTTCAACTTCGGATCATCCTTTTCAGCTGTATTTTACGATGCTTGAGCGATAAGAAACCTATTTAAACATTCCCCAACTAGGCCCTAACCCTAACAACTCATCTAACGTTCAAAATTAGCTCACCTCATCCAAGAACATCAAAACCCTTAGTTCTAGGTTTGGTGGCTATAAATAGCCTAGATTAGGGGTTTAACAAAGAGGTTGGAATCACGAGAGAAAAAAAGAGGCAGATTAGAGGCTTTGAGAGAGAAAAAGCGAGAAAAAATGGGGAATTAGAGGAAAAAGGAAAAGAAAGAAGAAAAGAAAAGCTAGGGTTTTACACTTGAGGAGATTATTCTTGGAATTTCTCCTCTTCTCTTGTTTAGATTCAAAGCTTCGATCAAATATCCTTCTACTCTATTCTTGTTTTTTGATCGTAAAATTATCGAGATTTGGACCTTTTGGTGGAACCAAGGTCTTGAATAGTTTTTCTTTTAGTTTGGGATATTTGATGATGATTATCAGCTGTTATATGAGCATGTTGTGTTTATAAAGCCTTGGTAAGGCTATAGATTTGTTTTACGTTTAAAATCAGGCGTTTGATGCTTACGTGATGATCTTTGTTGTGATTCGAGAAATTTCGGAAAAATGTTCTTCCGCGTTTTGAAGATGTGAAAGCGCGGACTACTGCTTGGGTGACTTGTAACGATCGGCGTTCCTCTTGAATGTTTGAAGTTGTGAAGAAGCGCGGACCTCTGCGTGGACTACTTGGCGTAAGGATCAGCGTTTGTTTGAATGAAGATGTGAAGAAAGCGGCGGCTTATTCGCGAGCGGTCCGTAATAGTCCTCGTTTCTAGCCTGACAGTTCTTTTCCTTCCCTTTGTTGTCCATTTGATGATGTTAATGCTTATGATTTGATCTTTGTGGGTTTAGCTTGTTTTGATATGATCTGAATGATGATGTTTATGCTTTGAATGGATCCCCTTGCCTCTGATGAATATTTTGTTTTTGTTGGTTGAAAAACCGGAAGCAATCTTCCTGATATTTTGAAGATGGGAAGAAGCGGGATATTACGCGGCTGAGTCCGCGTTTCCTGTCCGCGTTTCCTCTGAACTTTGATTTTTTGCCTGTAACGCGGACTGGGTTGCGCGGCTTCTGCGTTTCTACTCCGCGTAACCTCTCTGTTTTTGTATTCTGTTGATATTTCCTGCTCTTTTGTTCCAGAATCTTACTCTATTTCCTAGTATTATCTGTGTTGCTTGCTGAATCTGTTTAGATACCCTCTCTTGGAATTTTTGATTGGTTTTCCTTTAAATTGGTACCTTGATCCCTTTTGTTGACATTGAGTCTTAGATAACCATTCCCATCATTTAAGGATTCAATTAAGGCATCACATCAAGGGATGGTAACTTCTTTCTCCTATTATGTGCTCTTATGTGTTTTTGCATGATCTTGCATGTTTTAAATTAAGTTTTCCTTTGCTTTTTATTCATGTCTAGTCTTTATTTATGTCATTTAATTTTTGGGTAAATCATTTGGAGGCCTTGGATGCCAAGTTGTAATAGATAGGTTTAATTTGGCAAAAAGTGTATTTATTCTAGAAAATGTAATAGTTAGATTATTATTCCGAATTTTTCCCTTTAGAATGTATTTAGGTTCCCCCCAATGTAATAATTAGGTTTTATATGCTTATTTTGCATGCTTGCATGATTATGTGTTTACTTGCTTTCCTAGGGTCTTGCATCTAGATATTATGCCTATGTGTTATGTGTTTATGTGTTTTATGTGTTTACTTGCTTTATTATCATGTCTACATATTTATTGTGTAAATATATTGGCGTCACCACACTAGTCCAAGCGCTAGTTGTGGCCTTTCCCCTTCGATTTCTCACTAATCAATGTTAGAGTGAGAGACCTAGTCAATGCTAGACCATAGCATACGTTCATGCATTAGATACAAATTTCACACACACTTTCCACTTTTAGTTTCTTTCCCATTTTGCATGTCACTATTCCCCATCCATTATCGAGACATCTCATTTAGTTTTCTTTTTTTTAGATTAGTGCATTTAAGGCATTACCCTTTGAATTAGGGAAAAGCGAGTATGGCTTCCTAGCTTTAGCAGCTTTTATTTCCTTCTATGAAAAGGAAGATTTAAAGTCCACGAACTTAGTCCCAGCACCATTATGTTGCATTATCCTCTTTAGGGACATACATGTGCATTATTTCTATAAAAATCATTCTTTAAAATCAAGTTTCTTCTTCATGTTTAGCAATTCAAAGTTCAAAAACCATTTTTCTTAAAATTGCATCTTTTGAAAATTCAAGTTCCTCTTTGACTTAAAATTGATCTTTTCAAAATCAATTTCCTTTTCTCTTGATATTTTATAAATTGCATTTTGAAAACCCTATTTTCCGTTTGTTGAGTCTCATCATTTGCATTTTTTATTGACCTCCTCGAGGGATCAAATTGGATGACACAACTAATGTGATCAATTCCAATCACACCTCAAGGAGACATTTTGCCCTCTCGATCCAACATTAGGTCTAGGTTTTGCATCCATATAGACAACATCCAAATGTGATAAATTTTAAAGTTAGAATTGGAAATTTTCAACTAAATCTTGCAACTAGCTTTGGCTAGGTTAGAAGGTGCCTTAGAGGCAGGTAACATCGAATCTTTGCCTTCCCTTCTTTCAGCAGTGACCGAACCTTTTCTCTAGTTTTCAAAGACACAGGTCGTCTAAAAGGGTTTTCTTTGTTTATTTTCATTAAATCTTTTGGGTGACTTGGTACACCTAAACTCCATACCAAGTGGCGACTCAAACTTTTCTAAAACCCTTTTCTAGACTTTGTTTTTTTTTGGGTCCAAACCGTTAGCATTTTGTAGTCCATGACCCTTTCCCTTTTTTTTTCAAAAAAATCAAATCTTTCCCTTTTCAACATTATTTGAAAAAAAAAATGGGTATGACGACTTAAGGCGACTCAGGGGATTTTCCTAAGAGGGTCGAGCACTTGATTTAGTTGATTATTTCTTTTTCTAACTTTCTTATATATCACATTTGGATGTTTTAGGTTGCATTCCTTTTCTTTTCTCTTTTAGGGTTTTCCGTTACAATCCTCCCTACACATCAGCTTACATGATGAATGAATTATTGTTTATTTATACTTGTATCGCTTTGCATTTGGGGTGGGTGTGCATCTACCTAGAGTCGAAGAATGTTTGGTGTTTGAATCCCTCCTCTCAAAGGGAATCACTTTCATGCGATGCATATGTATTTTACTTTGACCCTACTTTTTTTACTTTTGAGTGGCTTGTCCATGCCCTCTTCCCTATGGATTAGGATCGATCCACTTGGACATGTGGCCGTGGCACGACGTGCACGTAGCAATGTCTAGGGGATCACTCGAACCACCGACTTGAAGCATTTGGATTGATGACCTTTTGCCTTTTGGTCTGAAGGTTTGGGAGCCTGTAACCTTTATCGAGTCTAGATGCATTAGTGAGCTCAACCTCATGCATCCATGTTAGAATTGCCTAGGGGAGAGTCTACCTTACCCTATGGGATCACTAGACAGGGAGGATTCCACCCTCTTTATTTTGTGCAATTTGTTGCTCCAGCGTGTTATGTGATATTTGTTGATTAAACTAACCTTTTGTTGTCTTCCCTTGCATTTCACAAACTCTAGAATAAGAGTTTTGGCACTCTTTTAAGACAAACCATCCTTCTAGATAGGCTATTACGCGTTTGAATTTATTGCATTTAAGTTGTAATGGCATATCACTTTTAGGCTTACCAGGCATTCAAATGGGGCTCTATAGGCCATGTTTCATTTTGCACCTTTACTTGCTTTAATAAAGCGGCATCATGCATAAACCATAGAGGGAATGCGCATAGGAATCCATGTTAGGAATAAAACTACCCTTGTGTCTGGATATATAATCCAATGAGATTTGCATGTTTATGTTTTGGTAACATCAAAGGGTGGTGCACAAGGTAAGGTAGGGTCGATCCTTTCTATGATGACACCAGATATGGGTGACCTACATGCTAGAATATAAACCTCTAGTAATCATTTTTTGGCCATTTTATCAAAGTTGGTAAAATCCCATGCATAAGGACACTAAATCGAAAAAATTCACAAATAATTGTTGAGATAATGATTTTATCAAGGCCAAATTTTGATTTTTAGAAGGCTTATGAGCTAGTGTGTTGCAAATAAAATGGAGATGTGGAGTTACAGGTAAGTAATAAACCCAGCTGACTTTTGAGTAAACCATCAATCCCGTCCGATCCATATTTCCCTCAAAGGCGAGTCAAGGCCCTACGATTATTTTGAGAATAGTCCTTTTTAACCTTTTAACCTCTCTTCACATATCAGTTAAAGTAAGGAATCCATTTGAATTTCGTCCTCATAATGCGCCAAACAGTGCACATTCTTTTGGTCAATCCTCTAGGTTGTTTTACTAATGTATATCGGTTGAAGTGATGGGACCCATCGGGTGTATGGTGCATACCAGGAGGATTGCATTTTTCATGCTAGGCCGACCCTTGGCATAAAAGGGCTCCCCCATAGGACATGCATACCGATTTTGCAATTCCGCTTACTAACTCTAAGTTTTTTCTTTTCCTTTCCCCCCTCCTTTGCATTCATAAAAATGTGGGCATTCATAAGAAAGAAACATTTTCTTGATCTAATAAAGTTTTGAAGATTAGAAGTGTTATTTGATTCTTGGGTAAATCCTGCAATGCAAACTATGGAGAATTCATTTTGGGAAACACAAGCTCAGAGCATCTACGAGAAAAATGGGTCAATATTTTAGAAAAAAAAAAGAAAAAAAAAACTTTTTTTGAAACATTTCTATGATGTATTTTTTGGGCATACCCAAGGGTCAAATAACACGTCTTTAAATTTGCTACTTAAAATTTAGCTTTTTGATAAGTTAGCATATTTTTTGAGCAGTCATCATTGCATGATAATAAAAAAGGTAATCTGTTTGAGAATTCAAGTGCACATCATGTTTTGCAAGTCCCCTATTTTTGTGCAGGTATTCATGGCTGAGATCCACAAGAAGCATAAGCCAAATTTTGCAGATCCAAAGATCAAGCATGAATAAAAATCAATAACACTGCATTTCAAGATGATGGCATAGCCTATCAATTTCGAAGGAGCGCCAACAGCTAGTTTTGGATTTAGAAGAAGAGGAAAATTTTTTAATGGCCCGCTGAAGCAATGTTTTATTTGATTAAACTGGGGCAAATTTTGTTGGTTGGCTACATTAGAGCCAATTTTTATTGGATAAAACTGGAGCAAATTCTCCATTAACTAAATTGGGGCATTCTTTTTTATTAAGGCAATTTTTTTGGTTGATTAAAATAGGGCAAATGCTTAAAGGAAAATTGAAAAAAAAAAAAAATTCAAAATTTTGAAGTGGCGGGTGGTTCGTGGGCGATCCAGCGTTTCCCTCAGCGTTCTTTACAAATTAATGTCCTCACGAGAAGTGCGGGTTGTTGGGTGGGGTAATCAGCGTTTCATCCAGCGTTTCTTTGAAATTCATATCTTCGAGTGTAGCGGAGACCTACGATGGATTGTTCAGCGTTTTCCTCATGACTTTTGCTTTATTTCATTTTTAAGCGAAGCGCTCTGAGTTCTGTGAGTCACTCCGCTTCATCCAGCGTTTCCTATTTGACAAAGTTTAGTGTTCATATTGTAGCGGACCCGATGTGACTGTCCAGCGTCTCGATCCAGCGTTCCATTTCCCAGGCTTCAGCCGGAGTCTTCTTCACCGGCTTTTCCTTTTCCCACTCCACACTCACCCAAATCCTCAGAAATCCGTTCTTTCTTCCATATTTCTTCACCAGAACATTCCCTAGGCTTCTTAGAACCTTTTCATCGAACAAAACATCAAGCATCAAAATCTCGGGATTGAGGTTGTTTTCAAACTAAAACCGGTCAATTGGGGTCAATTCGTTGCTTGTTTTTTGGGGCTTCTTGCATCATTTCACTCCTCAAACACTCCACTACGTGATTACGGTAAGAAATCCTAACGAAATTACATCTTTTGAATTTCCAAAAATTCGTTCTTTTTTCCTTTTTTTTTCGCGATTTTTCTGTTTTCAATTATAATGTTTATTGTTGTTATTTCTAACGTTTATTAGACTTGTTTATGTGATTAAAAGATGTTGGTGAGCCATTTATCTATTTTTATTTGTTTTATTTATTTGTTTAATTATTATTTATTTATTTAAATTGTGTAATTTTTGTCAATTTCTGAATTTAATTTTTGTATTATTGTTAATAGGTTTGATATGATTGTTAGATTAAAATTGAACACGTTTGGATGGTCAAATGTAGAAATTGTAGAATTTTTGTTTTTTTTTTGTTTAATTTGGAACTTGTTGAAATTTCTAGTCCTGTTTGGAATTTTGTGGGATTTTTGCACTGTTGTAGAATTAATGTGAAAATTAGAAATCACTGAATTCTTTGATTTTTGTATTTTTTATAGGAATTTTGGATAAAATTAGTGAATTGTTGATTTTCTGTGGAAATTTATGAAAAAGTTGGGAGTTTTGAATTTCGTCACAATTAATTGAATTGTTGGAGTTTTTGTAATTTATAGGAATTGTTGAATTTTAGGTTTTGTGTGGAATTGCATTGAGTTCTTAGATTTTAGGAATTTAAATGATTTTGTGAAATTTGTTGATTTTTTTTAGAAACTTTGGGTTTTTTGGGTTGGTATGTTGTTGTAAAATTCTTAAGATTTTTTCATAGGTTTTGTTAAAATGCCTGAAATTTTGGAAAATTTGTTGAATTATTGCACTCTTTGTTCTGTGCACTGTTGTGGAATTTAAAAAAAAAAAATTTCCTACATTTTTGTGAATTTTAATTGAAATCTTTTAGAATTTTGTTTCTTTTTGGGGCTTTGTAGAAGTTGTTTGATTTTAGGTTTTTTAGGAATTTTGTTTTAGGGTGTTTTCCAAGAATTTCTAATTTGTTTATGTATTTACCCGTCACTTTATCAAAATTGTTGGCAATTAATCATTTAAAAAATTTTTCAGGTACTATGTCACGAGCACGTGGCAAGGCAGTGGTCGAGCCACCTCCGCACAGTGAGGAGAGTGAGCCAGAGACGCCGTTGGTGAGGAAGAGACGGCGACAGAGACAGCCTCCACCGCCAGATTTTGACATCACCCGGTTCTCCTCTAAGGAGAACCAGGAGTGGTATCGACTCGAGAGCATAGACTTAGTATATGAGCTACATAGCTCGGAGGTGGGCCCCCACCGTTAGCCAGCATTGGGGTGGGCCCGCTTACGGCATTGCCCTACCAGGATCTTCCCGACTTGGTCCATGAGTTCTATCACGAACATCGAGGACAAGAAGGAACCTGATGGAGAGGATTGAGACCTACATTAGAGGAGTTCGATTGGAGATCACCGAGAACTATAGCTCGGAACTTGGGGTGCGTGTGAGGGTCCACCATTGATTTGAAGAAGGACTTCGTCACGGCCGAGTGGGATCCCTCACATGCTATGGCGATTTGGAGTCGCATATGAGGAGTTAGAGGATCCCGAGCAGGCAGCTGGCTCGATCTTTTCCACACGCCGTGCTATTTTATACCAGCCCACAATGTCATCCCGAAGAAGGCTGGGGGGGTGAAAGATCTATACTTTTAGATCATTATGTTCCGGTCGGAACTCACCATTTGCCATTCCCTGCCGAACATTATGCTCGGTCATATCGGACGGGGAGGGCGTCCACATCATTCCACCGGGTTTCCCGACTTATTTCACTTCTCATCCAGGCGGGGTGATTCCCCTTATCCCACCTACTCCCCGAGGCCGGTGGTGAGCTCGATTGGATTGGCGGGACCTACATATAGATGTATCCAGGACATGCCCGACCTCGGCGAGAGCCCAGAGCTACTACTAGGCGAGGGAGGAGGAGGCTGGCTCATCGTCTGCGCACCACCACCACTACCACGGCCTAGATGGCGGTGTCATGGACACTCAGGGATTCCGACAGGATGGTGAGAGATGGGATCGCATGGAGGCTTCGACTCGATAGAGCGTATGGAGGAAGCAGATCGGGCTTTGAGCACTTTCGATTAGGCGTATAGAGCGTCGGCATTCGGCCAAGGCGACCTATCGAGAGATCCGGAGGCGATGATGGAGCTGCGGGGATGATGGATCCATATGATTTGCTTTTATTCTACTCGTGCTTTATTTCTCTTTTATGTTTTGATCTTGTATTCTGATTAGGTTTAACTGTTAGACATACTTTTGGTTAAATTGCTTGAGGATGTGTATATTTGTTTAAATTTAGCTTTTATGTGCTTATGTGTGTTGATTGTGATTTGAAAATTTGGGTTTAGGCGGAGTTTTCATCGGTTATAGGAAACTCGCAAAAATTTTTTCAAAAAAAAAAAAAAAAAAGAGAGAAAGAAGAAAAATTTTAAATTGCACATTTTGCCTCACAAATTGATTTGTTTTCCGAAATTTGATTGCAATTGTTTCCATCCTTTTGAAATAAAAGCCCGTGTGATATGAAAAATCTTTTTTCCATCCTACTCGGAAATAATTATTATGTGATTGTGGCATTGGTATTTTAGAAAGTATGTTTTGTAAAATAGGGAAAATTATGCCTCAATTTTTTTCCTACTAAATGAGATCTCTTCTTTTATTGGATTTTACAATAAAATAATTGATTGTTGGTAAATGATCCTTTTCCATTTGATTCAAAAAAAAAAAAAAAGGCAAGAAAAGTGGCAAAGTGAGAATTTAAATTCTACTCCAATGATTTTAGTACTAAGTAACCGGAGGTTTAGCATCTACAAATGTTAACTTTCACGTTAAAAGCGGTTGCTTGAATTACAGTATGCAAAGCGGTTTGAACAAGTAAAATGTTGAGTAGCCGGGAATCTTCACCTAAAATGTTGATTTTGTCAAAGACATCTTTACTATTTGAGCAAGAAGGCATATGTCGAGTAGCAGGAGTCTTCACCTAAAGTGTTGATTTTCAGCGTCAAAGACATTTTGCAATTTGAATAAGAGGATGTGTTTCAGTAAATCCTTTTTATCAGTAAAATCTGAAAAAATATGGAAAAGACAAACTTGATTTAACTATACGAGTCGTTTGATTGCAAAATTTGGTGAAAGTGAGAAATCAAGTTTGAATTGTTAAAATTGAGGTATAATTGTCTCTCTTTTACTTGATATTATGAGTACTTGATGCAAATTGAATAATTGCATAATAATGTTTTGCCTGGTTTATGAGGATTTGGATTTCCAAGATCGCATGGTTTATTTCAATCCCATAGCTTGTTTTTGATGAATATTTCCTATCACTTGAAAACAAGCAATGTTTCACAAGCACGAATATCTGATAAATGTGTTTTATCGCATGATTCGGATACGTTTTAGTCATTTTAATGGCTAACAGCTGTGATCACAAGAGTTTTTTTACACTTTATGGTTAAAAAAAAAAAAAAAAAATTTTTGCCATGGACTACTTGGTTAATATTTCATGACTTTTCTTGCGGGCGATTCAGTTGACAGGGGCAATTTGTTTTGAGAGTGCTCTCAATTTTGGATAAAGCATTCAAGATTAATTTTGCGGAAAAGGTTTGCGGATCAAGGCGATGGCAACATATGTGGATTTGTTCCAACCCTGCAGAAGAAAGGGTTCAGTTACACTCTTCAATTTTTCAAAATTTATCAATTCTTGAAAAAAAAAAAAAAAGAGAAAAGAAAAAGAGAAGAAAGAATCATTGTTCCTATCAATCACTTACTTTTCAAGTCAAGAGAATCAAAAATCAGAATTGCACCATTTCATCGAGTGCATCATTACTTGCATTTTACACTTATCATGTTTGAACAACTTGTGTTTTATTTTTTCAAAGTCTGGCAATCCAGCATTTATGTTTTCATCTAGTCATTCAGGCTTGGGTCCAATCCCACTGAATAGTATGTTTAATCATTCAGGCTCGGGTCCAATCCCACTGAATAGCATATTTGCATTTTCCCATCTAGTCATTCAGGCTTGGGTCCAATCCTTGAATAGTCTAAATTTGGAAAGAATTTAAATTTCTGTTGGGCTGTTCTCACGACCTCGGGCACCCTTCTATCCCCAGCTTCCAATTTAAATTTACGTTTGTGCTTTTCTCGACCTCGCCAGACACCTTCTATCCCCTACTTCAATTTAAATTTACGTTGTTGTCTCACTCGCCAGTTCTATCCCCTGCTTCAATTTAAATTTCACGTTGGTGCTGTCTCGACCCTGGGGCACCTTCTATCCCCGCTTCAATTTAAATTTCACGTTGGGTGTCGACCTCTGAGGCACCCTTCTATCCCAGCTTCAATTTAAATTTCTATTGGTGAGTCTCGACCTCCCTGCCACTTCTATCCCCTTCTTCAAATTTAAATTCTGTTGGCCTCCGTATTTCCTTCTTCAATTTAAATTTACGTTGGTGAGTCTGACCTCCATGCGGACCCCTTCTATCCCTTCTTCAATTTAAATTTGGTTGGTGAGTCGACCTCCGTGGGCACCCTTCTATCTCCCGTTCTTGATATTTAAATTTACGTTTGGTGAGTCTCACCTCCAGGGCACCTTCTATCTCCCGTTCTTCAAATTTAAATTTCTGTTGGTGAGTCTCAGCCTCCGCTGGGCACCCTTCTATCTCCCGTTCTTGATATTTAAATTTCTGTTGGTGAGTCTCAGCCTCCAGGACACCTTCTATCTCCGTTCTTCAAATTTAAATTTCTAATCCCTTCTTCATTTAAATTTGTTGGTGAGTCTCAGACCTCCATGCACCCATCTATCCCTTCTTCAAATTTAAATTTACGTTGGTGAGTCTCACCTCCAGCCCGAAAACCCTTCTATCTCCGTTCTCGATATTTAAATTTACGTTGGTGAGTCTCGCCTCCATGGCACCCTTCTATCTCCGTTCTCGAATTTTACAAGATTCAGTATTCATTTCATTATAGTTCATTTGCTTGGAACTACGTTTGACCTGATTCTCATGGCGAGATACGTAGGCAACTCTATGCGAGTTCGGTCACATTATGCATTTTAGTTTGAAAATTGGCAATCTACCATTCCTGCTGTTTACAATGGTTCAGATACAACCAGCGAAACCAGGTAAGCATTTGGTGTCTACGTCTTTGTCTAGTGTTTCTTCGAAACTCAGACAAAGAGGGGCAAGCTGTAGACACCAAATTTTGACTATTTCTTTTGTTATGTTTTTTATCTATTAATGTTTAGTAATTTATCTTTGAATTTTCTAACATTTTTTTCTCATTTTTGTAGGTTTTCTTAAAAAAAAAAAAAGGAAAAAGGAAAACGGACCGATTCTGTGGATAAGTCAGCGTAATCAATCAGCGAAAAAAAATGACGCCGGATTCTTCGAACTCGGATCATCCTTTTCAGTTTGTATTTTCCGATGCTTGAGCGATAAGAAACCTATTTAAACATTCCCAACTAGCCCCTAACCCCAACAACTCATCTAACGTTCAAAATTAGCTCACCTCATCCAAGAACATCAAAACCCTAGTTCTAGGTTTGGTGGCTATAAATAAACCTAGATTAGGGTTTAACAAAGAGGTTGGAGATCTGAGAGAAAAGAGGCAATGGAGAGCTTTGAGAGAAAAAAGCGAGAAAAAAGTGGGAATTAGAGAGAAAAAGGAAAAGAAAGAAGAAAAGCTAGGGTTTCACACTTGAGGGAGATTATTCTTGGAATTTCTCCTCTTCTCTTGTTTAGATTCAAAGCTTCCGATCTGGTGTAACATCCTTCTACTCTATTTACTATTTTTTTGATCGTAAAATTATCTGAGATTTGGACCTTTTGGTGGAACCAAGGTCTTGAATAGTTTTTCTTTTAGTTTGGGATATTTGATGATGATTATCAGCTGTTATATGAGCATGTTGTGTTTATAAAGCCTTGGTAAGGCTATTAGATTTTTTTTTACGTTTAAAATCGGCGTTTGATGCTTACGTGATGATCTTTGTTGTGATTCTGAGAATTTCTGGAAAAATGTTCTTCACGCTTTGAAGATGTGAAGAAGCGGACTACTAGCGGGTGACTTGGCGTAACGATCCGTTTCCTCTTGAATGTTTGAAGTTGTGAAGAAACGCGGACCTCTTGCGTGGACTACTTCGCGTAAGGATCCGCGTTTCTGTTTGAATACTTGAAGATGTGAAAAAACGCTGGCTTGTTACGCAGGCCAGTCCGCGTAATAGTCCTTGTTTCTAGCCTGACAATTCTTTTCCTTCCCCTTTGTTGTCCATTTGATGATGTTAATGCTTATGATTTGATCTTTGTGGGTTTAGCTTGCTTCGATATGATCTGTATGGTGATTTTTATTCCTTGAAATGGAACCTGCTGTCTCTGATGATCTCATTTGCGCTTTGTGGGTTGAAAAACTAGAAGCAATCTTCCTGATATTTTGAAGATGGGAAGAGCGGACTTTACATGTGAATAGTCCGTGCTTCCAGTCGTTCCCCTCGAACTTTGATTTTGCCCACATGCTTGACCTGGTCTTGCTGCCCTCAGCGTTTCTCTCCAGTAACCTCTCTGCTTTTGTATTACTTGATATTTCCTGCTCTTTTGTTCCGAATCTTACTCTATTTCCTAGTATTATCTGTGTTGCTTGCAGTCTGTTTAGATACCCTCTCTTGGAATTTTTGATTGGTTTTCCTTTAAATTGGTACCTTGATCCCTTTTGTTCACATTGAGTCTTAGATAACCATTCCCATCATTTAATGATTCAATCAAGGCATCACATCAAGGGATGGTAACTTCTTTCTCCTATTATGTGCTCTTATGTGTCTTTGCATGATCTTGCATGTTTTAAATTAAGTTTTCCTTTGCTTTTTATTCATGCCTAGTCTTCATTTATGTCATTTAATTTTGGGTAAATCATTCGGTGGCCTTGGATGCCAAGTTGTAATAGATAGGTTTAATTTTGGCAAAAAGTGTATTTATTCTAGAAAATGTAATAGTTAGATTATTATTCCGAATTTTTCCCCTTTAGAATGTATTTAGGTTCCCCCCAATGTAATAATTAGGTTTTTATATGCTTATTTTGCATGCTTGCATGATTATGTGTTTACTTGCTTTCCTAGGGTCTTGCATCTAGATATTATGCCTATGTGTTATGTGTTTATGTGTTTTATGTGTTTACTTGCTTTATTATCATGTCTACATATTTATTGTGTAAATATATTGACGTCACCACACTAGTCCAACGCTAGTTGTGGCCTTCCCCTTCGATTTCTCACTAATCCAATGTTAGTGGGAACCTTTTTGAGGGCTAGTCAATGCTAGACCCTTAAGCGTTCATGCATTAGATACAAATTTCACACACTTTCCACTTTAGGTTTCTTTCCCATTTTGCATGTCACTATTCCCCATCCCGCATAGACATCTCATTTAGTTTTCTTTTTTTAGATTAGTGCATTTAGGCATTACCCTTTGAATTAGGGAAAAGAATGTATGGCTTCCTAACTTTAGCACGCTTTTATTTCCTTCTATGAAAAGGAAGATTTAAAGTCACGAACTTAGTCCCCCGCACCCATTATGTTGCATTATCCCTCTTTGGGACATACATGTGCATTGGTTCTATAAAATCATTCTTTAAAAGTCAAGTTTCTTCTTCATGTTTTAGCAATTCAAAGTCGAAAACCATTTTTCTTAAAATTGTATATTTTGAAATTCAAGTTCCTCTTTGCACTTAAAATTGATCTTTCAAAACTCAATTTCTTTTCTCTTGATATTTTATAAATTGCATTTTGAAAACCCTATTTTTCGTTTGTTGAGTCTCATCATTTGCATTTTTTCGTGACCTCCTCAAGGGATCAAAATTGGATGACACAACTAATGTGATCAATTCCAATCACACCTCAAGAGACATTTTGCCCTCTCGATCCATCATTAGGTCTAGGTTTTGCATCCATATAGACAACATCCAAATGTGATAAATTTTAAAGTTAGAAATTAGGAAATTTTCAACTAAATCTTGCAACTAGCTTTTAGGTTAGAAGGTGCCTTAGAGGCAGTAACATCAATCTTTGCCTTCCCTTCTTTCAAGCAGTGACCCCTAACCTTTTCTCTAGTTTTCAAAGACCACTGGAGTCGTCTAAAAGGGTTTTCTTTGTTTTTCATTAAATCTCTTGGGTGACTTGGTACACCTAAACTCCATACCAAGTGATTCAAACTTTTCTAAAACCCTTTTCTAGACTTTTGTTTTTTTGGGTCCAAACCGTCGCATTTTTGTAGTCGCATGACCCCTTTCCCTTTCGTTTTTCAAAAAAATCAAATCTTTCCCTTTTCCACAACATTTTGAAAAAAAAATGGGGCGCGACACCTCTCTCTCTCTCTCTCTCACGGCAGCCAAAGGAAGTGGAAGAAACAAGAGCAAAGCCTTCAATGGAGTCTTCAATCTTCAAGGAATGGAAGATGAAGAAGATGAAGAAGAAACTTCTCAAACTCTCTCTCTTTTCTCTCTCTATGCTCTCGGCCCTCTCTCTCCTTTTTGGCTCAAGTGTGGCTAAAATAATAAGGGAGCAAGGAAGCAAGAAAGGTGGCTTTTTATAGACAAAACACTTGACTCTCCTTAATTTATGGAAAGTGGTCAAATGACCACTTTTGTCACGTCGACGTCATGACACTCTAACTTTATTAGTTTATCTCATTCCAACACTATCTTACCTTAAATATATCTCTCTCAGTAATATCTCTATATATACTCGGTTTCACCCAAATTCACTATTCATGTTTTGGAACAGAAATCGACACTTAAACTAGTCGAAACCAAACATCGGCAAATAATTCTCGAAAAATTCTCTAAATTGATAAATAATAACTCAAAGTATAAATTCACTAATATTTTAGTGAATAAACATAAAATTAAATATTTTTATTTAATTTTCGAAACAATTTTGAGGTCCTTACAAGGTATTCCTATCAAAAGTTATAAATTGGCAGCATTACCTTGCTCTTAATAATTATTTAACCAAAAATCCAAAACAAATTAAAATTTTTAAATAAAAAATGTAGATTAACAAATAAATTTCTATCTAATAATGGCCCATATTTGATGTTTCTCTACATTGAGATTGTGATGGGATAGCAAAGGATGTGAGTAAATTAGATCTAGTCAAGGTCAACCATTTAGAAGGATTTTGGTTAGTAATTAACACATTTAAAAATTTTATGGACAGTTATAATTAAGGAAGTCAAAATTTTTTTTTGGAAAATATGTTTTAATACATGATGTCGTTTAAGTTATATTGAACTAAAATAATCTTTTCTTACATGTGAATTTTTCAAGGTGTAAATATCTCAATGTGTAAATTTTGCTTTTATTCTAATACAACTAAAATAAATAGTTTAAATCAAGAAATTTACATCTTAAAAAGATTTTACTTTATTTTATTTTTTATGATTGTTGTAAACTTTATAAGTAGGATAACATAAGGGTAGTCTCGGAATGAAACTTTTATCTGTCCTGCATTTTCTCCAAAAAGGCTAAATGGTTACAAGAAATGTCAATCCAATGGAAATAAGTGAGATTTTAAAAATCTTAGGAGAATTAAGTGATATTATGAGAAATCTTAGGGAAGGTTCCTAAAATTATCCCGAAAGAAAATTAAGATGAAGCGAATAACCAAACAAAAACCAGCTAAGACTAACTAAATTGAAAAACCATTTATCTGTCTAAGAGGTAAAGGAAAGGACTTTAGCCAAAAGCAAAATAACAAAATATATGAAAATTATCTATCGAACTATTGTAGCCTAAACTATCAACAATATAATGCAGGATGTATAACCCGTAAAACAAAAGTGCATAGGAAAATAAAAGGAATAGCTAAAAAAGAGAAGTATTTTTAAAAGGAAGAATAATGTCAATAAAATTCATGCATAAGTGGAAGAAAATGCCGGAGAAAATTCCATTTCTAAATAGAACGATATCTTAAGAAATCTGTAGCTATAGGCAAGAGGAAAAGATTAAAAACAGCAAAAATCACAAATAAGAGAACACATGCACTAATATGAACCAGAACTTAGATGTTATTAGCAATAAGATTGGAGTATAATGACAAATATTGTGAAAGCAATGTAGTCAGCAGTATGGGAAGAAAAAGTTAGAACCCGACCATCATCACCTGTACTTTAGACAAAATTACGTCACAAGAAATCAGACAAAAGTTTGTCAAGAACACTAGAAGTCCAACAGAAACACAAATGGCAAATCGTCCAAAATCAGTTCAAAGAAAAATTTTGAAGCCACAATGGAAAAGGAGAAGAGAATATGAACTACAAATACTAACCAAAAGAAAAACTTTCATAGTAAACTAAATCCAAGCCAAACCTGAAAATTTTGACAACAATACGAGTCATAACCAGATTTTAATGCACTAAGAGCAGAGTGATATAATTTGCTTGTGTAATTGGTCTTACAGACATATACTGTAACAAGACTGGAAGCAACTGTATACACAAAACCTGGAAACAACACCATATCACAATCCTATGGATTAAAAAGGGGGAAAAAACATTTTTTCTAGAAAACATTTGAAACCAAAAGCAAAAACAAACGACAGAGAAACGAGATGAAGAGGCTTACACGGGTAAATATGAAAAATTTTCATTTTTTAAATCTGGAAATAACTCGGAAAAACTACTGCTAACCAATAAAATTTCAACAATTGCTTCAACCACAAATGTTTGTGTTCTTCGGACCACAACTCGGAATCCAAAACTTGAAGTTTATGGCACGGATGCATGTTGTTTTTGAGCACAGCTTTCAAAATTCAGCACTGTAACACAGAGATTTAGCAGAATGGTCATGTATTTAAAAGATATCCAAATTTCCATCAGACCTAGACCAAGAAGGGAAAAAAAACTAAAAAAAAAGGTAACAAATAAAATAAAAGAACATGCAAGTGTCCCTGCTGCGAGGGGGAACGGGGCCTCACAATTTCAACCAATGTCCATTTGTGGCAATTTGGCGGCTCGGATGTAAAGTTGGAGTATGGATGGTGCAGATCAAGCCACCAAGGATTCTAGTGAAACGACGTCATTTAGGGTGGACAAAACAAAAATCAAAATCACATACGAAGACACAAACGCTGTTTCATCCATCAGTAATTAAATAGCCCTAATTGAAAAAATTAAAAGGGGAAAGAGGAAAGCACAGGTCTTCCTCTCCACGGGTCTTCTTCCTCACGGTCTTCTTCTCCACGCGTATTCTTCTTCTGAAGCTACGTCAAGCCGCTTTGCATTCTCGGCCAAGCGAGAATAACAAAAGGCAAGTGAATGTCTTTCAACATTTTGTATGAACTTTCTTATTTTCTGCTCTGAGTATTATACTTCCGACTAAGTTTGTTTTAGTGCGCCCAAGAAAGGATCTACTTGAATCCCTAACCTAAAAGAAACTGTCTGTCCGAATGTGCTTAACCTCCTTTTATAGATTTGATAGAAACATAGTTAGGTCTCTTTGTCCGGATGCCTAAGGATGAAGGGCTATTGGAAAAATGACAACAACATTAATCATTTTTTGATTAGAATTCATTTTAGGACAAGATTTCTTTGTTATTTAATTGACCAAACACTTGTGTTGGGGCTCAAAGCAGTGGTTGTGTAGTTCTCATTGAAAAAAATATGAGGTTTTTTGTTGGGTATCTGCATTACAAATCAAATTGCATTTAATAATTGCAAAATCAGATTTTAAGTGCTAATTTCCACAGGCAAATATATTATAATATGCATATCACTTGAAGGTAAATTAAATAAGCTTTCTAAGTACATGTAATACTGTTAATTTGGATGTATATTCTGATCGTTGTCGTTTTGTGGACGTTTAGGGTGTGATTGTTTGTCCAATTGGTATCTTGTTTGCCAATTTGGAAACAAAAATATTACACCAAATGGTTAAAAAGTTACACCAATTAGTTGAAATGTTACACCAATTTCTTGACAAGTTATACCAAGGCACACAGATTACTGAGAATACACAACGTGTATGAGGCAAGTTATACAGGATTTACCTTCGATCATGTACTAACAAGGTCTTAATGTGTGCCACGATGTTGCTCTGTTATATTGGTATTAAACACTTAATTTTCAAACTGTTTCAGGGAGAACTTGTATTTTTGACGACAAATTTTGGAATAAATAACAGTTCAATCATTTCATGTCTTTTGCCGAACCTCTTATTCAAGTCAAGCATGATGCTTATCCTCGCTAACTGTGACATTATTTTTCTTCATAGACTACATAAAAGCTTTAAGGAGTGATTTCCATCATAAAGAAGGATTATGTAGAATTTTTCTATTGATTAGTTTGGATTTGTTTGCTTTTTGCAGGTCACCTTCAGCTATCAAAAAAGAACTGCAGGAGATATGAGCTGAGATCAAGGATTTATCACCGAGTAAGTTCTACTTCTCAAATTGTTGAGTTGAATTGTTAAATTAATTGTGGAAGTAGCTTTCCATCTCCAACAAGTCTCACATTCTCCTTTCCCTGCAGAGGACTTTTTTACATTCACCATAGGGACAATACTTTTTGCTGATTCTGTTGTTCTCTGGTACAGTTCATAGATGCTCTCTTTTACGGGTTGTACTAATATGTATATATGTTTGTATATATGTATGTATAAGTGAACATGTTCTCTAAATCTTCAACTTTACTGTGGCAGCCTATGGACTTTGCCTGACGATATCTCAAGGTTTGTGCCCAATTTATTTCATCTCCTCAAATAACTTGTTTCTGGTCATTGTATTTTATGAAACAAGCCTTGGGTGTACTGATGTTGAATTCTGTTTCATCAAGATTTTATGTACTAATGTATCAAGTAAATCACCTGTTAGTTTGGGTATTCATTTAGCATTTCGTAAGAGGATAGGGGAATCAGGGTTAAACGACTCATACTTGTTTAGTTACAAGTATGGGATTCAAAAGTTTTCGGAATGAAACCTTAGAAGTTGTGAGTTCTCAAAGCTTGAGTATATTGAGGGTTTTTGGTAGATTCCCCTGTTTAACTCAAGGACTTAAAGAAAAGGAAATAAAAAGAAAAGCAAATTACAAAACAGAACAGAAAAATTGTTGCTCTCTTTCGTTTCTTTCAACCTCTGGTCGAAGCTCCATTGGAGCCCCCCTTCCCCCGAGGGTTCGATTTTCCTTTTCCTTCCTTTACTTATCATACATTTCTGCCTTAATAAAAGATATAGGCCTCATAAAAGAAAATAAAAAAAATTTGAATAATTATTTTACATCATGAAATCTGGAGGCTAGGGTTGCAGATCTAGCTCAAAGTGAGGCTCAGAATTGGTTGCCTTCTCCATTGGTCTAATCAGTTTTTTTATTGCTCTATCAATGTTTTTCAGTCTTAGCTTGCATTTGTAAAAAGCTTGTCCTTTCTTCATCATTCATATAATCAAATCAAATAGAGAGAAGAATGTGACTTCATCCATGTAAGAATCAGCATCGTGCATTTAATTGGATATTGTCCCATAATGTAGTCTTCTTCAACCTTGTATTGATTACTCTAAAGTTTTTTATTAGCAAAAGACAGTGCAATTTTATCTCCAAATTGTTTATATATTTTGTCCCGCAATCTAAAATTTACATTATTCTTTTATCTTCTACCCAGACTGATGTGAGGTTAATTTCATACTTTAATTTGGAGCATCATGCTGCATGTAATGGTAAAATGAATGCCAACATCTGCACTGAGGTATCTTCTAATTTATTACTGCTATTATTATTTTATACAGCCTCCCTAATTATTCATTTAGCTAATTATTAGCTTTTGTTTTCTTCTCATGTTTAAATCGAATTATTTATTGCATATTTAACTATGTAATTGCATTGCTTAATTAATTACATGTGATGTGATGCCATCTAATAGAACACATCAAGTGTGAAAGATGAATTAATAACTTAATTTCTCCTCCATTAGGTACTCTCAGATCAATGGAGAAAAAGATAAGGGATAATCACCGATTTAACTATGATTATTGTATTCTTGTGACAATTAACTTTGACTTAGTACAACAGTATAGATAAGTGATAACATAACCCTAAAGAAAAAATATAATAAAGCAAATTGCTTCCTTCCAGCAGGCTGGTTTTGTCAATTATTGGTTTGGCATCTCTCTTCTTGGTTTTCAGTTTACTATGAGGGCCTCAAAAATTTATTTTTAATATTGTTAATATTTATTATTTTAAAAATTGTTATTATTAACATTAATTCGTTTGACTATTTTAATATCGTACTCAAACATATTTTCCAAAAAATTTAAATGAAAATTCAATTTATTTATTTATTTTTATTTTTGGGTGATTTAAATTTCATTTCATACATATTTTCTGGTAGATTTTCAGTATTTCGTCTATCTTTTCGAAATTTGCTCTTTTAGTATTAATTCATGAGAAAATGAGAAAACATATTTTTTGAGGTAAAAATTTGGGCAGTGAGTGAAGTAGCTATAGAATGTAAGGATGATCACTCGTAGGTTAGGAATATAATCAAGGGACCAGAAGTGAGATTAAGTAGGGTTTTGAAACCTTAAAACCCTAGTTGGACAAATTTCCCGAAAGTTAGGATTTTAATCTGCAACTGTTTACCCATTTAATTTCCTCCAATTCACTTCAATTTTTCCTTTTCTTCTCTCTCTCTTAGCCGAGATTATCCTTTAAATTGCAGCCAAGAGAGTTAATTATTTTCCCTCCAAAATTGCTAGCAAAACTACTATTTCCATTTGGACTTTTGACCCTTAAACACTTGTCTTGTATTTCTTCCATTTATTCACAAAAATACCACTCAAACATTTCACTTTTCTCCTTCCTCTCTTGGCTCACCCTCTCCTCTCTTCCTTCCCTTGAAATTTCAGCATTTTCTTCATCCATTTTCCTCCCAAAATCAACCACAATCAAGCCTTAATCTTGGCTCAAGCTTGAAGCTTGGTGTAGAACTCGGAGAAGGAAGCTCTTGGGTGGTTGAAGCTTAGTTCTTTGGAGGTTTTCTTGCTAAGTTCTTGGAAGAGGTAAAACCCTAGAAGCTTAATCTTTGTCCATTCTTTAAATTCCAAGCATGAAATTAGGATTGGGATGTTGATGGGTTCCTAGAACCTTGACTTGTGTTAGTTTTGAAAATTTCAAGATGTTAAGCTTCGTTATTATGCATTTGTTGATTATGGTTGATAAGTGGGCTCTTGGAATTCCCACAAAATGTATGAAATTGTTTGCTAGTGTTGTTAAATGATGAAATGTGTGTGTATATGTTGGAATTTGTGGTTGAAATTTGGAGGAAAAAAAGCCTCAATGGAAGAACCGAATTGGAGAGGAAGAAATAGATGGTGAAAGTTTGCTGTTTTTCCCCTGTTTTGTGGTTGCATATTTGTAGGTTTAGAGGCTGAATTTTAATGGTTAAATGTTGAGGTTTAAGTTGTTAATGTTTCCCACAAAAAGCCCTCCAAAAGTAATAGCAAGAATGGTAGTTAAGTTGGAACAAGAGAAGCTGGAAAATGGGCAGACTGCTGTCCGAATTTGTGGACCTGTTTTGTGCTAAAATTTGATAAACTCCATCATCATTTTTATCACCATTAGGTTTAGGAAGGTTAAAACTATGTTGGTGTCGAAAATGGGGTCATTTGGTGATAGTTTAGATAGGTTAGAAGTGATGAGAAGAAGAAGACCAAAACTTGACAGATTAGGAACTCGGTTGCTGAGCAAACTTTGAGCATTAAAAACACTATCTTTCCGTGAGATTTTTTGGCTAAATTTTGGTGTGGACATAATCTATATATGGTAGAGTGAGTGTACCAAATTTGGTGATTTTTGAGGAAGAATTCGTCACTCATTCGAAGCTTCAAACATTGCCCTGTAAAACTGGATTTCAGAAAACGTAGGTTTTTGAACCAGCCATGTTTGGACAGACATAATTTCTTGCTCGAGAGTCAGAATTGAGTGCCGTTGGTGGCATTTGAAACTTCATATATAGGAATTTAAACTGTGTAAATGTCAGAGGCCAATTCATTTCCTACAAGTTTTTGCAAATTTTCAAAGTTGGTTGGAAAACCAACCTGTTATGTTCTGTTTTATACTGTAGCTGTTTCTTAATCGAAAATCTGGGCAGTTTCTGTCCAGAATTTTATCTTGGTGCCTTCTACAAAGTTTTAGAAATTTAAATGAGGTTTCCAAAGGTACCAAGATTGCAAAATTTGGACTTATATAACTCAAGTTACGATTTTTCAAAAATTTCTGCTCAAGTAGGAAGTTATCGAACTTGATTCCTTTCTTGAATAAGAGTTGATTGGTGAACTAGGAACTTATTTTCATTGCTTTTCAAATATTTTAGGAAGTGGTGCTGAATTGCTAAGTGATCCAAACTTGAACTCCGAGACTTACTTTGTCGGTGAGTTTCCAATGCATGTTAAATGCTTTAATTTAAATGCTTTGTGCGTGAACGTGCTTCGTGACATTTTATGTGTTTAAAATGTGGAATTTGAAATTATTGAACCGCTCGCTTAAAGGAGAGTATACTTTATTGCTCCCTTCTAAGTAGAGTTGGTGACTTAAGTGTTTTTGCCTGTATTACAATTTGGAGAAGAAAAATGTTGTATAACCACTCTTGGCCGCGTCCCTTGAGTGGTTAAGTGCTTAAGTGTTTAAGTGTTTGGCGTGCGGGCCCGGTAGGGGGAATTCGGTGGAAGGAGTTTGGCGTGAAGAGTCGTCTACTTGGATTGAAAGTCGACGGAGTGTCGACTACTCTAAATGTTCATGAACTGTGGATTTGAGCTCCTGAGAGCCAACGTATCCTACTTGCGTGTTTAATTTATTTGCTTCATGTGTTTATGTTACCACCTATTAATTTACAGTTTTTATGTATGTGCATGACTTTTGGAGACTCACGAGCTTTTAGCTCACCCTGTTTCCATTTTGTTTTCCCTTAACTGACGAGAATCCATGGATCTAACTAGGTTTAGTTCTGTATTTTGGCTTTTGTCTCGAGCATGAAATATGATCTGTATATTCTTTTGGTAGAATACTTTGGACTCATGGAAATGTATTAAACTATGGCTCGAGGATTTCAGTATTTTTGAGCTGATATCTGTAATTTTAAACTTAATCATTACTTTACAATTTCTGACATTATTGTTGAGGTGAATTTTGGTTTTATCTTTTAAGTTAGTATTTTTGAATGCGTGAGTCTGGCGAGGTTAGGCAGGCCAACCCTCCTGGTTAGCCTTAGGGGAGGTGTCACATTCTGGTCGGATTTTCTCTTCGGTAATTTGATGATTCAAATTTGGCACAAATCTGCTTTTCTTTAACCTTTCATATGGTAATTAACCTTAATTATTGGTAATTTATAAGTATGGAACAAGCAAAAACAGAAATTTTTTGAGTCAGCTAATTTATTTTACAAATTCATTTTACAAATAAAAATCTTTCATTTTTTAACAGCAAAAAATTAACTACATTATGTGTTGAGTATTCAAAAATGTTTGCAGTATTCAATTGGTTATTTATATTGTTGTATCTATATCCATTTATCATTTCTTTTTTCGTCTATTCTTTCTTTGTGCTAATTTTATTCTTCCTCTTTTCAATGGGTTTTAAATGGAAACTGCTCACTTTCAATTTGCATTCAAAGTGACCTGCAAATTTGGATACGCGCCTATTGCTTCTAAGAGATAGCATTTGCTACATCAAGGTTGGTCTACTATAAACTCTTAAACGTCTTTTGCACCTTCTGAGAGATATTGTTATGCATAGGTCTTATATACCATAATTTTGGCAATATGGCACGAATTCTAATCTTAGCATTGAGTTGGAATATTATGAAGTGAAGTAATATCGAGGAGGGTGGTGCCTGTAGGAATGAGAATACAAATTGTATGCCGCTGTGGGAAGAACACTACATGTGGAAGACTTTATGTTGAAAAATAGTTTTTTGTAATCTTTTTTGGCAATTTGGCAAAGACGAGAACTTGTAGCTAGTTTGAATGATACATCACTTCTCCAAAAAATTTATGCCAAAACAAATCATATGTTAAAGGTTTCGAATTCTTCAACATTATAAACAAATTAAAATGGTGAACAATTGCAAGTAACTTCATGTTTTTAGGCATCTGTTCTCCATTTTAAAATGTCCATCTAACAAATGATGAATTTATCAATTCTCTTATAAAGGAAAATTGAGACGTCTTATGAGGATTGAACTTTCAAGAATTAGGCCAGGCTTGAAAGTTTATTTGTTGTACCAGATTACCATTTCAAGCATAATTTTATATTCAAAAATTAAAAATTTATTTGGAGTATTTTTTGAAAGTTGTACTTCCCAATAATGGATTGAGTGGATTGAAATGGGTATTGGTGAATGATTAATAGAACATAGTTTGAATTTCTGCCGCCAGATTATGGCTCGCACACGCAAAAGAGGCGTCGAAAATGCAAGAAGACCTGGTATGAAGAAAAAAAGTAGGCAAAAGAAAAAGGAAGGAGAATGTTCAACAAATCCAGCACCGCCATTTGATGTTTTCTTGTAAGAAATTAACATAGCTTTTGGTGCATAAAATTGTCCGTACTGTATTTTATTTTTACTGTGAACTAAATGTCTAAGTTTGGGTAATATAGGAATGAGTTCAGAGAGGCGCGGAAGCAAAAACAGCTGGAGAAAGTGAAGCAAAGAGAAACTGAGATGGATGCAGAAGTGAGCGACAGTGACACGGAGGGCGAGACGGTAATAATTTTAACTTTTGCTTTTATCACAATTTTGATGTATTATAACTTGGAATATAACATCTGTTGCATAGCAATCTACATCTGTTGCATAGCAATCTTCTTTGAAAAAGATGCTTTTGTTAATTCGAAATGGTTGAACACTTATTTGTTCATACTTTTAAAGGTTTTTTGCGAGTCACACAAATTTTACATTTTTGATATGTTTGTAATTTTTGGACACATCTGGCTTTCATTTAAGGACAGAGGAAAGTGAGAAAACGAGATGGCCAGAAAATGTTTAATCAATATTCAATAATCACCGACCACATAGGAAAAAAATTTAATAATGACAACGAACTAGAAATATGTTAGAAGAAACAATTATGTATTGGTCCTGCTATTGATGTAATTTGGCATATAATTAGTGTAATTGGGTATATTGTTCCTGACATTGGTGTAACTTGGTATATAATTAGTGTAACTTGGCATATAATTGGTATAACTTGGTGTATACCTAGTGTAAACTGTCACTCTAAGACTGCTAGTTAAAAATTGCTTTATTTGTTTATACTCATACACTTATTTGACCTTACTTAAGCATCTACCGAACTGCTGCATTTTGGATTTTTGGGGCATCATTAAAAATATCTAAAATTTCCTGAACCTTAGTTATCGCACCTTTTTTAGTATATAATTAGTTTTTATACCAGATTCAGATGTCTTTCGTGTTTGCAATTTTTTTTAATTTGGTTATTATGTATACAACTAAAAAAATGTACATATAAAATTTTGTGTTTCAATAATTTAGTGCAGGTGCAAAAAATTGCACAAGATGCCAGGGCAAACTTGTCACAAAGTGAGAGAGACACATATGCCATAGAATACAGGAATCAGATAGCAGAATTGAAGGAAAAGAATTCCTTCCGGTTCGGCCAGAGGGTGGTGGAGAAGAGGAGCAAAAAGGTAGGACATGCAATGGCATAACTTCATATTTTACATATGTATAGTACATTTAGTGGAATTAATTCAATAATAAGTTATTGATGAAGTTGATTCGACGTGGCAGTGTGCACCTATTCACTGCTTTCTATGGAGGATGGGCCAACTTGTGAAGGGCCTCATCGAAGAAAAGAAACAAACTGTAGTGGAAATGGGATTTGGTAACTTGCTGCATGTCGAGACAATTAAATTGCCTAGCAAGATTGTGAAATGGATAACAGACAATTTCAACCCATGGATGTGACAGCCCCACTTCTCCCTAGGGCGAACCCTAGGGTATCGGCGGCCGCCTGCCCAGCTCTCATCGGGACTCATTACAGTTCCTCAATCGTATCACACATCTCAAATAATTACAACTAGAGATCTCCAAATAGTAATTACATTTCCAACTGATCCAAAAATACCAAAAGTCCAACTGTCCAATTACAAATAGTACAAGAGATAATCCGGCAAGTCACACTAAGAAAGATCACTTCCTGCTTTCCTTCATCTCGAGCCCTGTGGGGGGGGGAAATAAAATATTTTTGGGGTGAGCTAAAGCTCAGTGAGTGTTCAGTGAAAATAAGGAAATTCACGATTTATCAAATTCATGGACATTTGAATCAGATAGCATTTTGTAAAACATTTGAATCTTTAAAGAATACATGAAGGTCGAGAGCAGGGTCGGTCACACATTCACATTAAAAATATCTAAGAATCTTTTATTTTAAAAGGATTCAAGAAATAGAAATCCCTTAAAGAATCATTCCATAAACACTTAATTTAACAATCAATATTGCAATAGACAATATTTCAATACACAATAATTCAATAAACAATAATTCAAAGAACTATAATTCAATAAACATTCAATTCAAATATTGAAAGGATACAGGTGCTCACTTGGAGCTCTTTCCACCTTATAACATGCAATAAACAATCCCCTACATTTTTCCACCTTATAACCTCCGAACTCCCACCTTATGACCTCCAAAACAATAAACAATCCCCTATCTTGAACTCACCTTATGTCCTCCAAAACGATAAACAATCCCCTCATTTAACATTGAACATTGGATATAGTACTCAAGGCCTTTCAGCGAAGAGTTTTAAGCTTTGCACTTAACATTGGTAAGTCATTACTCAAGGCTGTCCGGCTGATCCGATCTCGCGATGGCGGGTCTAGGATAAGCTTTTGGCCTACCTGACCTCACGATGGCGGATCAAGGATAGGGTTCCAGCAAAGAGTGAGCTCAGTTCAGCCGATGCGATAAAGTACACATCAGCCTACAAACATGCACATTTAACAGGCTATCATGCACAGACAACTTTCTAAGTCAAGCAAGTCACATAGTCGAGCAAGTTTTCTCTTAGAAATCCTTTTGTGAAACTCATTTCATTTAAAATCATCTCAATGGTTAATTAGATGAAATCATGTTTGGAAATGATTTTATTATCAACATGAGTTTGAAATCGAGTTTAGAACTCAAGTTTGGTAAGATTAAAAATCAAGACTAAAATCAAATTTGATAATGATCCGGATTTTTAAGATCAAGTTTGGCAACCATTCTTAGAAATCAGATCATGAAAATCATTTCATTTATAAATATGAAACAAATATTTCCTTTAAAAATCAAGTTTAAATCACTCACAACGCTCACAAATCATTTCACTCAAAACAATGGAAACCATCTCTTGTAAGAATAAGAATAAACCTTTTCAACCGAAAAGATTGGAGCACCCACTAACTATTGGTATCACATTCATTTAGATAGCACCCAAGCAACAATTCACACTTCGATTAATCAGCTTAAAAGCACTTGTAAATTATTTCAAAAGTAAATCAAATTGTTATACTTGTAAACCAATGCAAGTCAATAGTAATTTAGTAATAAAACGTTTCACAAGTGATTTCCTTGCAACAGTAGTAACTCAAAAGTGTCATAGGGAAACATTCCTTTAAACGAGTTGGAACAAAGCAGTAGTAAAATTTTCAATTGAAAAGAGTTTGGAACACTCACCAAGTTTCACACTCGTCCACATAAATCACCATTCACCATTTATTCTTCATGGCACATTCAAGTCCTGGGATCAAGTAAAATAACAAGACTTTCACAAATTCCAATCCAACTTATAAGGGCGATCAAATAAGAGTCTTAACAACATCTTAGAACCATGCATGAGTGGGTCGGAACACGGCAAGAAGGCACGAGAGTCAAAGGAATGAGAATAGCGCTTGAGGAAGTAAAACTAACAATTGACAGGTTTGCCGCGTTTTAGTAATTGAATCATAACTGTGGCTGTGGTTATCGGATTGGGACGAATTTTATGCCGTTTCGAAGCTAAGACATATGCCTACAATTTTCATGAAGAGTTCGAATCTCAAATCAGAATTAATCATGGTCGAAATTGGCAAAATCAGAAGCACAGGAAAACTGTCGGGTCAATGACAGGTTGGTCAAACAGTCTCGGAAGAATGGCCATAACTCGATGTAGGAAAATTGAAATCGAGCTCCGTCAGCGGCGTTTAAAAGTAGGTTCATAGGGCTTTCTAACGGTATAAGGCTCGGATACTAATTCATTTCCTACGGTGAACAGTAACCTCGGGAAGTGGACTGATTTCCATTTCTGATTTCCTGCAAAAATTTCCAGCTTTGACACAATCCTTCAATTAATCCTTTAAAGTCATTTCCATCATTTTCCAAGGTGTTTAACATGCTAAAACAGAAATTAACTCCATCATCCAAGCATCACAAATCAACAAACATTTCATCAAACACTTCATAGACATAATTCCAAAGCACTTCCAATGATGCTACTACTAGAAATTCTTCCAAGCAGGCCTTGGTTTAGGCTTCTAAAACTCTCAAACACCAACTAAACACTTCATATCTGTCGATTTAACACCATCAAGCTAGGGTTTTTGAAGAAAGTTTACCTTGAAACAAAGCTAGAGAGAAGTCCTTCAAGATTGCTTGATCCTACTTCCTCCAAGCTTGAAAGTTGAAGATGAACTCACTAGATGATCTCTCCAATTAATTCCTCACTAGTTTGGCTTAATTCAAGACTAGGTTTTAGTGTTTCATCCTTCCTTGAGGTTCGGCCATGAGAGAGAAAATGAGAGGGAAAATTGATTCAAATTTTTGAAGACAAGAGATTAAATAAGAAGTCTTAAGTCAAGGTTGTGTAGGTTGTTGACAAGTGTCCAAGTTTTGGCCAAGAATGGAATAAAATCTATGCAAATTGTCTTCACATCCCTTAATGTAAAATGTGACCCACTTAATACCATATAAGTTTATGTATTTGGCTACATGAAATATGAAAAATACAATTCCAAATTAATTTCGTACAATACATACAAAATAGAGTACTTAAAGGAAAATAATGCACTTAAGGAAAATTTTATGCTACCAATGTTTAAAGAAAATGATTTTCACTTAAATGAATACAATGAGAAATAATTCATGGAAAATTTAGGGTTTCTCGAAAGAAATTTAAGCAAGTAATTCAAGAAAATTCGGGTGTATAATTCATGAAATTCTGGGTCCTCACAATGAAAGTTAGCCTTGGTTGAATACCTAGGTAAATTCGATTATGCATGTCTCAGGTGATCATGTGGATACCAAAGAGCTTGTTTGATCTCCTGAATTGCTCTCACTTGCTCTTGACTGACTATTGGTGAGTTTCAAGTGCATGATTTGCTGACTTGCTTGAACCTGTTATATGCTTGAATTGAACACATTAGTAAGCTTGTCGAGGCAGATGTGTACTTTATCTCGTCCGACGTCTCTTACTTAACCTAAACATGCTTGCTTGTACTTGCTCATACATATTCCAACACCGAACATGCCCAATAGCGGAGGAGAAGAAGGAGCAAGTGACAACAACAATGTACATCCGGATCAGTTAGGAAATGCAAGTACAAATAGTACAGGTGGCATTCCAAACTTAGGTGCTTTTTCTAAAGCAATTGATCCTCCAATCCTCCGAAAGACGAGGAGTAAAGTGTACAGGGCCCGAATTGCAAAAAAGGGACCAGTTGAGGGTACTTTGCCATCTTTCAGTGGAAAAGAGCGGGAACAGGACAATATCCAAGGTGACCATGCTTGCAGGCTATGAGTTATCAGCTGGAAAACAAACTAAAGTGTGAGTATGCTGTTTTGTCATTTTTTATACATGTAATGTAAAGTATTGTAATACAACTAATATTAAAAGACAAATAACCATTTATGGTTTGTGCATGGCAACGCCGAAGTGGGAGAGGAAAGGCCAAAAAGGAGACACATTCGAGCTGTTCGTATGGGGTCAGTCGAATATTGTCAAGTATACAATCGTACAAAAACCAGTCGGGCTAACCGACAATTTGGAAACTTCATTGTGTCATATGGGTCTGATAATGATAGGTAATATTTATTAATGTTGTCAAATGTGTTACACATGGTAGTATTTAATATCTAAATATTTTGTTTTGGTTGTAGTTACAAGATGGTGGATATTCCTGGCCATTGCCTTGTAAGGCTGGACTTGCGTTCTCTTTTTGATGAAGTGAATGTCGTCTCCAATGTATATGCTAGATATAATTGAGTGTTATGTCCTAAATTCCAATTTTGGCTACTTCCTAACAAGGTTTATTTGTAAACTTAGGTTATCAATGTATATGCTCATATTTTGAGTTTGGAAGAGGCAACACACAATTCAAGACGTTATTTTGCTAATGCCTCAGTGGTAGTAAGTGATGTTTGAGTCATGAAATTTCCAAATATTCTAGTGTAGGGGATTATGTTCAAGGCATAATTATGATTTTTTTATTGGTGAAACGTAATTCATATCAGTGTTGAACTTTTATTTCTGTTGCAAATTCTTTGAGATGTGCAGTTATTCACAATCAGTACTTTATTTGTGCTTAAGGATATCATATGATTGATTGTCTAACTAAATTATTTTTTTACCAAATAATAGCATAGAGTTGATGCCATGCCTTGGTTTGAAAAGAAGACCCCGCAATTCTTGCTTAGGTGTTTTGCAGACGATTTCAAGTTGGATGCTACTGTTGTTGAACTCCCAAGATGTCAAATCGTACGCACCCTTTAATATTCCTTTTTTTTGTTTTTAATGCATTTCCACATTGAAATCACCATCACCACCAGCCAAGAAATAAATAGATGCATATCAATATTTTTCATCTTGGTTCAATTGAATTCATAGTAGCAATACTAAGGTTTGATGTGGTTGGCTTATGTCTTCCAACTGCAATTCTACTTTGCAGTTCTTATTTCTAGTAATTGTCATGGATCAATGGTTGTTGCTTGCTATTAACACGAGATGCAATGCTGTGGACTTGATTAGCTCAGTGAGGGATCATAGCAAGGCTAGAGTTGGTCCATTGATCACCGACTGGTATGTGATAACCCACAATATTTTCATTCGATGCCAACCGAGTACTTAATTGCTCCTCTTTTTTTTTTTACTAGCTCGTAACTCAATCAAGCCTTTTTATTACTATAGAATACTTTAATGGAATTGGTGGTGAAGGAGATTTACAAAAGCACGCTTGATTTAAAGAACTACGTGTTTCGGATTGCCGATGTGCCACATCAGTCTCCAGATAATAGGTACAAGTATTCTGAAATCCCGATGTTTGACATTTACCTTCCTAAATGACCTCACAAATTCGTAAACAGCACTTTTCCCATTTGGATTTTGGTTTTGTAGCATTGACAGTGGTGTTTTCCTCATGAAGTTTATGAGGCACTGGAATAGTCGTCTGAATACCTTAACAATATCTATGGTTAGAACCGAAATCTAAAGTTTCCTTGATATTCTGATAATGCATGCCTAGCATCTTTTGGAAAAAAAAATTGTAATGTTTGACTATGATGTTTTCAAGAGAATGTGCGGCGATATCGTGTGGAGTTAGCATTTGAAATTGTGTGTCATCCTCAAAACTCTATTCGCGATAAAGTTTTTGAGGATGCTGGCATTACTGTTTCTCGCCGTTAGTACGAATTTTTAAATGTTTGGGATTAGACTTGCTAAATGGCATAGAGCCACCTTATAACAAGATTTGTAAATGTTTTATATTGCAGTTTTAGCTAATTTAGTACAAGTGAAGTAATTTTCTCTCTCCATATAAGCATTAAGCATAGTTATATCTTTAAAGGTAATAGAGTTATTTCTGTTTCTTTTCACAGTAATCTGTGTGTCTTGGTATAACGTGCCAAGTAATTGGTATAACATTGCAACGAATTGGTGCAACTATGACGACCCCACCTCCCCCTAAGGCGAACTAAAGGGTTCGGCGGACCGCCTGCCCAATTCTCGTCAGGACTCACTACAATACTCTTAAAAAAACAATCACGAAACCCAAAATATCAATTTAAAAAACACCAAGTTATTAAGATCAACCTCTAGTACAAACTAAAAGATTGATTACTCTAGAAAGATATACTTGACCACAATAGGTCAGTCACCCATAATTTACCTTAGATACAACTCAAACTATAAACTAGTACAATTTCTTCCTTAGCACAGTTAATTACACTACAAGTATACTCGAGTAATACCACTTCACTGTTATTGGAGTGTGGGCCCGGGCTCGACTCGACCACGCCCCTACGGGCTCGACTCGACCAGTTTTCCCAGGGGTTGGGCCCAAACAGTTAAGATTGCCAATGGATTAACAATCTCAATCGACATACAATTCAAGCACAAGAATAGCACTTCAATCATTCACTGGCAATTCATGACAATATGGGTGGAGTACGATAAAGTACGTACCCGCTCAGGCAATCACATCTCAATCACTTATTCACTAATCAATCGTGACAAAATTGAGTTGAGTACAATAAAGTACGTACCCGCTCAGGCAATCACATAGTTTCACAGCATTTCATTTGCATAACACTTAAAACATGCATTGGAACACTCACAATAATATACCAAGCAGGAATCTATAATCATGTACAGTCAACAATAGCAACCAATTGTACAGTTGAGGACGAGCGTGATAAAGTACACACTCACCTCATCACATTAATTTATGAGAGCATTTAATATTCATAATTCACAAGTAATTCAAATAATCATGTAAGCCACATATTCAAGTAATCTAACTCATTAAGTTAATCCAGTAAACAAGCAATGGAACACTCACCAACCACAGCTTACTTCACTTGTCCGTAATATATATCTCCATTTCAAGCCAAGTTCTAGAATCACATGTTTCATGCCAAACATTTCATCAAACACTTGATGTGCATAACCACTAGTTTCATGTAAACATTTTATCAAACACTTGGTAGGCATCAAACTATCTAGTTCCTATCAACTTCTAGTTTTTTGGTCATAACCGGAGGTTCACTCATCAAATTGAGATGAATTTTATACCATTTCGAAACTAAGACATAGACCTACCTTTCTTATGAAGACATCGAGATCCAATTCATGCATTTTCATGGCCAAAAATCAAAATCTCAGAGGTTCAGAAAACTATCGAGTAAAACAGGATTTTTGGGCAGTCAGGGGTATTTTGGTCATTTCACATACTACAGTACTCCGATTGATCTGAAAATTTGTGAGTAGAAATTTCACTCAACCCACTACAACTTTCTTGTTTTGTGCAAGAGCCAATTTAGCCTTTATCATAGAGGAATTTGTAGCTCAATTTAACAAAATATGAAGCAATATATCAAACACTTGATATGCAACCTAATAAATCTACCTCTAAAGATGCTACTACTAGAAACCTTTCCAAGCAATCTTTCTTTTAAGCTTCTAAAAACCTCAAACACCAATTAAACATTCATTAACCTTCATTCCAACATCATCAAACTAGGGTTTAAAAGAGTTTACCTTGCACCAAAGCTAGCAAAGAAGTCCTCCCAAGTTGGCTAAAATTCCTTCGACCAAGCTTGAAGTGTGGTTGATGATTAACTAGGTGATCTCTCTTTTGTTTTCTCATTAGCTAAGCATGAAATCAAAGCTAAAGTTTTGGAGTCTCTCTCTCTTTTTCCTCTCTTGAAGTCGGCCAAAGTGAAGACATGAAGATGAGGATTTTGTGTTAGAAATGAAGCTTTAAAAGTTGGAAGAAATTGGTCAAGTTTTGCTATTGGAACAAGTGGCCATTTTTCATTCCATTTCCTCTTATGACTCACTACTTGAGTCACCACCTATTCATCTAGGTTTCATGAATCATCTCTACTAGATTTTTCTCCTAAAATCTATTTTACATAAAACTCTCTTTTTGTTCTATCAAAATGCTTTACAACCCCACAACTTATTAAAATTATGGTAACCTACTAGGAAATTTTAATCTATCAACTTGTAGAGAGTTACTTGTGAAAGAAATAAACCAACAATGCATGCAAGTTAATTTGGATGGTAGAAAATAATTAAAATTTGGGGGTGTTACCTGTAACTGCCCAGACTCAAGACTTGACCCAAGCAACTTTTGGACCGGAATCAATTGGCCTAAAATGGCTAGCCCAAGTTACTTGATAGGCCTTGTTCCAAGCTCATATACCCGTCATTTCCTCATAACTCTTCCAATGTGGGATGTCACATTCTCCCCTCCTTTAGAACTTTGCGTCCTCACAAAGCCCGTTACAGATACAGTCACAATCCAAACTGTCCACTTGGTCGTGCTTGGACTCTAGAGGTGGCCCTCGTCGAACATGGCACTTAGCTCCGTTTTGAACTCTAGAAGTGGCCCCCATCGAACGTGGCACTTAGCTCCTTGCACTTCCTTGCGTAGTCAGAACCATAACACGCTGGTCCAAACTCACCCCGCATAGAGACCACGCAAGATTTGCTCTGATACCACTTGTAACGGCCCGAACTCAAGACCTGGCCCAAGCAACTTTTGGTCTGGAATCACTTGGCCCAAAATGGCTAGCCCAAGTTACTTGGTAGGCCTTGTTCCAAACTTATATCCCTTTCATTTCCTCATAACTCTTCCGATGTGGGATGTCACATTCTTCCCTCCTTTAGGACTTTGCGTCCTTACAAAGCCGTTACAGATACAGTCACAATCCAAACTGTCCAATTGGTCGTGCTTGGACTCTAAAGGTGGCCCTTGTCGAACGTGGCACTTAGCTCCGTTTTGGACTCTAGAAGTGGCCCCCGACTAACGTGGCACTTAGCTCCTTGCACTTCCTTGCGTAGTCGGAACCATAACGCGCTGGCCCAAACTCATCCCGCGCAGAGACCACGCGAGGTTTGCTCTGATACCACCTGTAATGGCCCCGACTCAAGCCCTGGCCCAAGCAACTTTTGGACCGGAATCACTTGGCCCAAATGGCCAGCCCAAATTACTTGATAGACCTTGTTCCAAACTTATATACCTTTCATTTCCTCATAACTCTTCCGATGGCCCGGACTCAAGGTCGGGCCCAAGCAACTTTTGGGCCGGAATCACTTGGCCCAAAATGGCTAGCCCAAGTTACTTGATAGGTCTTGTTCCAAGCTTATATACCTTTCATTTCCTCATAACTCTTCCAATGTGGGATGTCACAGTAACTTTGTAAAATTTTGGTGTAATCTTTTTTTTTCCACGTAATTGGCAAACAAGATACCAAGTGGACAAACAACCACACCCAAAAAGTCGACAAAACGACAACGATCATAATATACTCATGGGGATTAAATGTACAATGCCTAAATTCAAACCTTTGGAAGTAATTTGAGAAACACGACAAAATTTAACGGGGTTCAAATGTAATTAACGTTATGTACTTAGTGACTAATAATTACCAGGATGGGGGAAAATGTGGACAAAATCTTTTTTTTTTTTAGGGGGCAAAGGGTGGCCGCTCGTCTAGTTTAACTTGGCATAGTGTTATTAACTCGTCTTAACAATGTCAAGCAAGGGCCATCTCTTCTCCTCACCTTGGTATAATCAAGTTAAAGTATATACCTGTAATTGTCTAAACCGTTTGTGTAACTATACAGGTGACGTGCGTAACTTAACATTGTAGAGTAAGAACAAATGTATTTAGACATTAAGCGTGAGCGCAATAAATATATAATTAGTAACATAATAAAATTAAATTGTGATATCAATTTCTAAAAGGGCATAACAGTACATCAATACGTTTATATTAATTATGTAAATTAACTCAGGTAGAGGCATATAAGATTATTCCAATTCCCTATTCTCCCTATTCTCAGTAATCTGTGTGTCTTGGTGTGACGACCCCACTTCTCCCTAGGGCATACCCTAGGTATCCGTGGAGCTGCCTTCGCCGGGGACTCACTCACTAGAATAACTAATAATACTTCAAAAGTGAATATACATACCCATTCGGTACAAATCACAAATAATACATTACTAAATTCAACTTACAACTCGATTCTCAAATTATGGTTCAATGTATTTAAGGTACAACCACCATTCCATCTTACAAACCCAAATACATCAAGAGTCCATCCATCCCTAATTACAAATGATACAAGAAGTAATCCAACCCATCACGCTAAGATAGATCATACCTCATACTTTCCTTCGCCACGAACCCTGTGGAGGGGAAATAAAACATTTTTGGGGTGAGCTAAAGCTCGATGAATGTCCAATAAAACCAAAAATTCATGGACCTTTTGTAAAGCATTTGAGTCTTTAAACAATCATTTCAGAAGCACTTAATTTAGCAATCAACATACAGTAAGCAATAATTCAGTAAGCATATAATTCAAGTATTGAAAGGATGGTGATCCTCCCATGGCAGTTGCAGTCCGTCTTGTCAGTCAGTCACCCTCCTACTCCACTTTATAACACCCAGTGGTAATACTCGAGTATACCGTACAGTGCCCTAAGTACCGACCTACCCGACCGAGTCCGCTTCTAGCTCGAATAGGCCAATAATGAAGGGGGAAGGCCTTGTTCAGCCAATGTGATAAAGTACACATGGCTTACAGTCATGCGCAAGTAATATACAAACAATGAAAGAAGTAAATAGTTGAATAGTTAATAACAGTTAGGTCAAGTGCGATAAAGTACACACTCGCCTAGAAACAAGTATTTCACACTTATGAAATCAAGTAATGTCAAGTATTAATCACATAGACATGTAATTCACATAAGCATGTAATTCACATAACATACGAGGGATATTCACCAACTCATTTCTTTGCAGATATGAGTTGAGTAAATCGTTTCACCAGTTATTTTCACATAGTAATAAAATATTTGACTTAAAAGCGGTTTGAATATTCATAAACTCTTCATAAATGGTTTCACTGTAAAAGCATTTTACTTGGAAATAGTGATACATCACTTCATTATAATTACAAGCAAATCGTTTCACCAAAATGTTCATTTGCAAACAATAATAAGATTCTTCATTTAAAAGGGGTTGGGACACTCACAAAATAAAGTTAAGTAACCGAAACGTTCGAGTCTTGGTCACCCACGATATCACCTTCGATCCCTACGTACAACCAATGTATATAACCATCAATTCAAACCAAAACAACACTTAAAAACACTCAAAACAGCAAAGAGAGCACATGCATGGGCGCTCGAACCAAAACGGACAACATTAGATACAAAACGGAAAACACACACTAGAAGGTGTGAAAGGCAGATTTGACACCTTGAGCTATTTTGATCATAACTCATGGTACAAGTGTCGGATTGAAGTGAACAAGGTGCCGTTTTGAAGCTAAGAGAACAAGCTATAACTTTCATGAAGGTCATTTTTACCCAGATTCACTCCATCCAGGTCAAAAAGTACGAAAACAGTTCCAGAAATTTCAGTGTCAGGATTTCTGACAGGCTTGATTCAAATGATCATAACTCAGCGCTCACAAATCCAAATCAGGAGATTCCAAAGCCATTAGAAAGCTAACATACAAAGCTACAATTCTTAAGAAGACATTAAAAGCAAAAACATTCATCTTCCCCGTCAAAATGACCCATTACAGTAGCAAAATAACATTTCGGCCAGAAATAGGGCATCGGGGCATTTTAGTCATTTCACATGCTACAGTTCTCCGATTCATCTGAAAATTTACAGGTAGAAACTTCACTCAATTCTTTACAACTTTCATGTTTTGTGCTCAAGCTAATTCAGCCTCCATCATATTCGAATATTCAAACTAAATTCGGGCAGAAAATCTAAACAACATTTAATACTTGGAGTTCATCCATACCAATGAATTTCCAGCCATCCAATTCGGTTCCTAGCTAAAAAATTCAATTTCCAATCATCAATTCCCAACATAAAGTCTTGCAACTAGTGAAACCCTAACCCTAGCTCTTGTCCAAGGTTCAAGACAAACAAAACATTAAAACCAATCCATGGAATCATCTTAGAAGCTTAGAATGAGCATTAATCAAGGCTAAACATCAACCAAATTCATCAATTACACCATGTACAAGAAATTCCAACTTCCAAAGCGAAGCTAGTTACCTCCTAACTTGATGTTCTTGGCAAGAACTCCAAGCTCCCAAGCTTCAATCACCTCCTCCTAGCTTCCAATTCAAAGTTGGATGGTTGGAACACAAGATTTCTCTTGTTTTTTTTCCCTCTTTTTTCCTCTCTTTTCTTTCCTTTCTTTCCATGGTTTTCTCCTCTATTTTTCAGCCTTGCACCCGACTTCTTGAAGCTTCCCAAGTGACTAATAGATTAAGCTCACTAGATATTTAAGGAATGGTCAAAGAATTGGTCAAAAATATCAAGCTAACCCTAGCATCTTCAATGATCTTTCACCTTGGCCCCAAGTGATTTCATTTCCTAGCAATTGAGTCCATAAGTTGTAAATCCAACTTAGTCCACTAATACTTAATTACACCTAGCTAGGTCACTAATCACCCAATTAACATAATTAACTCCCGTAAGCATGCAAGTTCACACCGGAAGTTCATGAAACAACAAACGTTTGATTTGTACATATAAGTAGGGTTTCAAGAAAATATATTAGGGTTAGTACATTTAGGGTTTAGTGTGTAAACAAATTTGGGTTTTGTCAAAATTTATGGTTTTCAAAGCAAACTAGGGTTTAAATTCCAAATTAGGGTTTTTAGACTTGTAAAACAAAATAGTTAAACAAAACACTTTAAGAAGTAAAACAAACCATATAAACCCCTTGGCAAACAATAATCACTATAATTAACATTATTTGAGATTTTCCAGAAATTGAGAAAAAAATTGGGGTCTCACACTTGGTATAACGTGTCAAGTAATTGGTATAACATTTCAAGTAATTGGTGTACCTTTGTAAACATTTGCCTTTTGACAGGTTCCAAATTAATGCGAGGCGCGAATTCAATAAAAAATGAAATCGGTCACAGAATCGGCCTAGCCGAATTTACCCGCGAAAATTCAAAAATATGCTCACCACATGCATTTCTTGTTGAACATTGATTATTCCTCAATCGTACAGTTTTTTTTTCTGGATTTGAACTCCATAATATTCCAAATTTAACACACTAGTTCTAATCTACCTATTTGTCTATTTAGAAAACTAATTCAATGTCATCTGCTCCTAGATACCTATTTATACAATGAAAAGCAAAACATGCATTTCGATTGATATTTTGAAAAGAGAGGTGCGATAAATCCAAGACACTATGGGACATGGCTATTAAGAGATAACTCTCACCAGTTACACTAATGAACAGGAAAATTACATGAATTGACTTGCATATTACATCCATTAACTGGCTAAGGGGAAAAGAAAAAACTTCTTTTACCGTGAAACAGTTGGCCTTTTAAACATGATCACTCCTCATCGGACATGTAGTCAAATGAAGTATAAGTTGTGTTGTAAACGACCTGATTACTAAATTACATGGATCTCGATGTCTCTCAAATTGGTTACAAATTTCTAGCATTCTATAGCGCCAAACTCGGTAGGCCATGCGGTTATTTTTAGCCCTTCTACGGTCTATAGCTCGTTCGAGTTACAACAATGAACTGCGCGGCATATCCCTACCATAACTGCATGGGCGCCGAATGTGTAGAGCCTCCAACTCCTCCTCATAGAAATCAGCCTCTTCCAATCGTATTTCAAACTCCACAAGGAGTTCATTGTAGTACTCAAGTCGGTTTGTATTGATGATGGAGTCATAGGAATTAGGTGGATTACGAAGGAACCACCTGGTCCTTGGTTTCGGATATTCCAAACCACGGCAATCCGGTGTCCTTGAGTGGTGGCATTCTCAATGACACGCAAAACAAAATCTTGCTCTTTAGCCCACAATGTTTTATCGAGCAGGTTTGACAACTCAAATACTAAATCAATATGGTTAGAAAAATCATGGCTGCCAAAATCTTAATTTAGAGACACTAGTCTATGAAACAACAAATGGTCGGGGAGTTTGGAACATCACAACATCGTAGTGTATGAACTTGTCTTTTACAATGGAGCACCCAACTGAATTTTGTTTATTTGTAATTATGGAAAGGAGGTTTATATAGGAGTTGATAATAGATGTTAGAAGTGTCCCAGATTAATTTGTGACAGTCCATTATTCAGTTGGGTGACGGTCAATTGTCGGATTTATGTGCAATCACTTCATTTGCAAGTCCTAGGTTTCGAAGATTGAGTGTGTGGGATTTATGGACTGTCACATGACTGATTTGACATCATAAGCTGAATGCTTCTGAAGCTGACAAAGGTGACAGTGAGATGACCTCTAGCTCATGTAGTAATAGTGCATGGATTAATTGACGTAAATCTTTTAAGAGTGAACAAAACTTAAGTAAAATTTTTTTAACAAATTTGTTACAAAACATAAGTAAAAATGAATTATTACACCAACAAAATATATGTAAATCATATAAACTAGTAGGGGTGAACATTCAGTTCAAAATCGGTATTTCGGTTAATAGAATTTGGAATTAATTTTTATTTTTTGAATATAATTGGTGTACCCTATTTTGTTTGTTTAGTTTAATTTGTTTTTATCAATTATCACACTTTGGTTATTAAACCATATTGGGCATTTGCAATTTACAATCTTAAATACGTAAATTGCAATTTAAGACTCTATTTTTTGTACATTCATTGTGTTTCTCATTAGTAAAATTACTATTCTTGATTTGAACCCAATGCATACTTATGTACTAAACTCCTTGTTTAGTTATAAGTGATATTAGTTAAAATGTATAATCTAGAAAACTTATAATGTACAATGAATCAATGATTAGTGCCCGTGCCCGTAATCGGTTGTGGTTTGTAAATTATATGTAATATATAAATTGAGATCGGTATATCTGTTGAATTAATCGTCCAGGTATTTTCCCAGATTTTATATTATAGGCAGCCGAATTAATATTAAACATTATTTTGTCAACTTAAAACAAAGGATGACATAATTAAAAGTCCACGTAATTGGCAATCTAGATACCAAGTGGACAAACAATCACACCCTAAACGTCGACAAAACGACAATGATCAGAATATATATCCAAATTAACGATTACATGTACTTAGAAAGATTATTTAATTTACCTTCAAGTGATGTGCATATTATAATATATGTTTGGGTGTCGTATTTGTGAGGGCTCGAACATTTTACTTTTACCTGACCTATTTATTTAATTAATTATTTATTTCCTCTGAATAATTGATTTAAATTATTTTATATGCAAATGTACCATACATTACCTTATTTTATTTTAAAAACCATGTTTAACCATCAATTTGATTTTTCTATCACTTAATTGTGAAAAACGGAAGAAGGCATGTTTTTCGAGATGAACTTTTGGACTGAGAGTGACGTAAGTTTGGAGAATAAGAATGATCATTAGTAGATTAAGAAAAGCTAATTAAGGGATTAGAAAAGAGTGATTAGGATTAAAATCAATTGGGTATTTTGGGCCACAAATTCAAAGTTGACTTTGGCACCATAAAACCAAGCTTTATGTCATTTCTGTCTTTCACATTTCCACTTTACCAAAACACCCAAAATCCCCTCTCTTCCTCTCTTGTTCCAGCCGACTCTCCCTCCCTCTTCCCCTTTGATTTCACCTCAAAATTCACTCCATCCTCCATTAAATCCACCAAGGAAGCTTGAGAATCTTCCACCACTTCACTTGAAACTTGAAGATCATCTTGTCTTGGGGAAGCGTAGGAGAGGTTAAAAGAAGGGGCTTTGGAGCATTTCTAGACCACATCCTCTTAGGGTTTCATTTGATAGGAAGAGGTAATCTAGTTTCTTCAAATCTTTTCCTTTGAATTCATCTTGTAGCTTTAAGTTTTGTAGCTTCTTGATGTTGTTCTTGTTGAGTTTGGGTTGTTGAAGTGGGCTCTATGAACTCCCACCTTTCTTGTTATTGGACTGCCATGATGTGTGTGTGTGTGATGGAATGAATTTGTGATGAATTCATGGAAGTTAGAAAGCTAGGAAGAAAGGAGGAAGGAAAATCGAGTGAGGAAGGAAATGTTATTTTGCCGGTTTCATTTCAGCATTTTTCCCCTGTTCTGGCTGTGAATTTTCATGAGTTTCTTGGCTATTTTGATAGCTGAAATGTTGGTCTATATGTGTGTAAGTTTAGTTACAAAAATCATTCCATTTGGTCGGGTAAAATCTCATTGGAATGGAAGCCAAAATCTGGAAATTTTGTTCCTAATCTGCCCAAACTTGTGTTCTGTTTTGGGGTGTTGTTTGGTCCAAATTGTTGCTACCATGGTACCATCATTTGCTCAATAAATGTTGCTAGAGTCTTGGTTTTAAAAATGGAATGGAATGGGGCTGTTTTGAATAAGCTAAATGTTGCAAAAGGATAAGAATTTCGTTTGACAGGTTTGAACTTCAAATTTTCAGTCAACTTTGGGCTCATGGATCACTATCTTCCCGTATGAGTTTTTAGCTAAATTTTGGTACAAATTTAATTCACATACTGAGGTTTATGCCTGAAAAATTTGGTGATTTTTGAGTAAGAATTCGTCACTCATTTGAGGCTTCAAAGATGCCCTACAAATCTGGAATTTCAGAAAATGCAGAATTTTGAACCTGCCATGTTTGGGCGGTTATAATTTCTTACGAGTCAGGGTAGGTGAGTGCTGTTAGTGGCGTTTGGAGTTAATTCATTTTCTATAATTTTGGTAAATTTCCATATTATTCTAAAACCAGCCTGATTTGTAGTGTTTTGTATGCGAAATATATAGGGCTATTTATGTTTAGAATCTCACTAAAATGTCTTCGAGAGTTTAGTTCATTGAGTCTATTTTCTAGCGGTATAAGATTAGTAATTTTGGACTAATAGAACTCAAGTTATGATTTTTCAAAGAATATCGCACAAAACTGAAATTTCTCCAAGGAGACAGCGAAAGTTTAAAATGCTTTGGAAATATTTCTGGTTTTGAGCGTAATCTTTTGAGTGTTTGGACACCATTCAATTTTGGAAAAATGGATTTCCCAATTTCATGTGATTCCTTTTAATTTGGAATCGAAAAGCTAGTATTTGAAAATTGACCTTGAATGTATATTTAGGTAATTTTGATTTTATCTCTTAGGTGATCACGCGTGGACAGAAGCTTGTTTGATCTCCCGACTTTTCTCGCTTGCTCTATGTTATTGGTGAGTGTCAAGTGCATGATTTGTTGAATTGCTTGAACCTATGTGCTTGATTTGAATATGTTATTTAACTTGTCGAAGCGGGCGTGTACTTTATCTCGTCCGACCTCTCTTCTGTTTGATATGCTTACTTGTATTTGTTGTACTTGAAATGACTTGCACGAGCGTACTTGTACTTGATTGATAATGGCGTTGTCTCATCATCTTACTTGCTATTTAAACCTGTTGGGGCGTAAAACCTCATTGGTAAACCTTTCACCTCGGGCGGCAAGGGCTTGGCGAGAAGATTGAATAAATAGAATCTTTACATATTTTCGTCGGTTGGAGTGCGCTCGCCGACTACTTACCTGGGTATACTCGAGTATTACCAAATTTCTAATTTTGGCGGGCCTGGTTGGGGGGGGGTGAAGCGGTGGGCCGGAGATGGTTGACAAGTGGAGTTCTACATGGTTATTAAGAAAGTTGGCGAGTGTCAACTAGTTGGAATGTGATCAAGATTAGGTGGAACTTGGCTTGAGAACTCCTGTCCTTTATTTAATGTGTAATCAAATCCCTTATTTGCATTCTTGCCTCAAATTTTGGTTACCTATCTTGTTTAATAAAGTGTATATTTCTTGATCTTGCATGTTTGCATGTTATTTTAGCCTCACGAGCTTTACTCACCCGTAAGATTTGTTTTCTTAACGGTTTTGAAGGCGGGGTTATTATCGAGGAATCTAGTTCTTTTGTAAAATTACCTCTTTTGTATAAGATTGAAATTAATGGATGAATTTGATGGTTTATGGTATTTTGGAGTTATTTTCAATGTAATTTTGATGAAATTTTGGGGTTTGTACTTTGTGAGTTTATTAGTAATTTCAATAACTTTTAATGATGATTTTGATTGAATATTTGGATTGATATTTGGGTTTTAGTAGTGAGTCCCGTGAGAGTTGGGAGGCTGACCCGCTTGAGCCTTAGGGGAGGTGGGCTGTCCATTATTAATGTTAAAAATAGGTGATAAGTTATTCATTTATCATAAACTATCATATACAATCAAATATTTTAGATTACATATTTCACAATTTAGTAATTTAACAAATTCAACTTTTAATTTCTAGAAATTAGTAAATTATAAGTTGACCATTATTGAACAAGTGTGATTATCTGCCACCCAAATCAACTATACAATATAGATTTTGCTTCATACATGTTGTGTATTCTCAGTAATCTGTGTGCCTTGGTATAACTTGTCAAGAAATTGGTGTAACTTTGTAAAAATTTGGTGTAATATTTTTGTTTTCACTTAATTGGCAAACAAGATACCAAGTGGACAAACAACCGCACCCAAAAACTTGACAAAATGACAACGATCAGAATATACTCAAGGGGATTAAATGTACGAGGCCTAAATTCAAACCTTTGAAGTAAATTGAGAACTATGACAAAATTTAACGGGGTTTAAATGTAATTAACCCTATGTGCTAAGTGATTACTAATTAGCAGGATGGGGAAAATGTTGACAAAATCTTTTTTTTTTAGGGGAAGGGTGTACCCGTCTAGTTTAACTGCATGAGTGTTACTTATTCCATTTTAACATGTCAAGCAATGACCATCTCTTCTCTTTACCTTGGTGTAATCAAGTTAAAGTATATGGCTGTAACTCTCTGAATCGTAGGTGCAACTATATGGCTGTTGTGTTCCTAGTTCTGTGGTTAAGGTGATAATGTCTAAAGTTGCACCCTTTTGCATGATGAACTCAAGCTAATTGGAAAGCATAACTAGAATTTGCTTCTTTAAAATTCAAATAATTTCTACACACTTGTTCATTGAAATTAGATTCGAGCTCCTTTGTGAGTTCAATTGTAAAATAGTTGCCTTTGTTCCCCAACTCTCCCAAATTAGGTGGCGCATCCATAATTTCATCGACCGGTAACGGTGACAATGCTAAATCGATTCGGTAACTTCGAACAAACTTCGAGGAGCATGCCTAACATAGCATAGTAGCTCTTCTCCATCAAGACATCAACAATGCAATGGTTCAAACTAACACCCTGCGAGAATTAAGTAAGCTATATAATACCAACACCAATCATGATCCATAACAAATAACTATCATCTAGCAAATATACCAGACATACCTCTAATTCAGTAGGCTTAATTGATGGCGTGAAACCAATCAACCTCTCAGCCCTCAACACCCAAAACCATGATAGCAAGCTGCACCGGTGTCATCACATGTAGTAAGCCTCACCCATGCAGCGAAAAACAAATAAGTGGGTACTACACATATAAGTAAATGGTGCGGGAAAGACATTGAATTTTTCTTTTCCACTTAATATTAAATAAACTTCTCTTGAAGCTTAAAACACAGGAAGATATCTTATTCTAGCGGCATACCTGGGATAGACATAAGAGATCTTTACCACCAACTTGAAGAAGACCTAGAGTTTCAAGAAATTATTAGACCCTAAATAGTCGCGGGCGAGGCCAAATGCCAAGAGCCTATGAATCTAGTCAACAACAATTTTCCTTAATCCGCC
>CM023104.1:9443147-9610106 GCA_013103745.1 Gardenia jasminoides | reverse complement strand
CCCTTTCTTTTATGGAGTTGTGACATAATTGTCATGCATGTGTTAATACACCTGTGGAGAAAGTGTTTATAACTACTCTTGGCCGCCCTAAAAAAGTGGTAAGTGTTTTCATGGGCCCAGGGGAAGTTTGGTGGAAGGAGATTGCTATAAAGAGTCGCCTACTTCGAGAGCTCGACCTGAGTGTTGGCCACTTGAAACGATCATGCTTCGTGGACCCCACTCCTCGAGAGCCACCGATCCCACTTGTGTGTTATGTATTTTCTTTACTTGATTTAAAGTGTCATCCGCTTATGTAATGCATGTTCTTTGAAATTAATGAAGCTCTAACCTCACCCCTGGCTCCTAATTTGTTTTTCCCACAGTGACGAGAATCTAGGGCCTAGTTAGGTCTAGTTCCTTTTTTTGGCTTTTGTCCCAGTTTTAAAGCATGAATTGTATTTTCTTTTGGATTTTGTAACTTTTCACTGTGGGCTGTAAGGGCTTTGATTGAAGATTTAGGTGCTTGTAAGTTAACGCTTGTACTCTAAGCTTAAATGTTATTTTACTACTTCCATTCTCTCTTCCTGATTTGGAATTTTAGATTTATCCTTTAGTGTTAGTATTTTCAATGTGAGTCCCGGCGAGTTAGGCAGTGCTTCCGCCACCCTTGGTTCTGCCTAGGGGAATAAGGTCACAATATAGGCAAGAAGATGAAGAATTAGAATCGGAATATTCACCTACTCAAATATTTTGAAAAAACCACTGAAAAATTAAAGGGAGCTAAGGGACAAAGATTAGAAGTTAATTATAAAATATCAAATGTGTATGTTTGTAGAAATGAAATTTGTTTTCAAAATACCTTTTATTGGTGAAAATCTGCATCAAGAAGTTATTCTAGGAACACCATTTATAACACAATTATTTCCTATTCTTAGCCTTAAAAAGGAATTATTTATCAAAGTTTTGGATCAAGAAGTTTATTTTCCTTTGTTGAACCCCTTAATAAAGGAAGTAAATACTTGTCAATCTGTTTTCAAAATAAAAGAGAAGATTATATGTAATATTTCTAAACAAATAAACTTTCTAAAAGAAGAAAAAAAATAAACAAAATAGAAGAAAAATTACAAGATCAAGGATTCAAAATAAAATAAGAGAAATACAAGAAAGATTTAAAAAGAAATCTCAAATTTACCTAATGCTTTTTGGGATAGGAAAAGACGTGTAGTTAATCTACCTTGCATTCCGGAATTCAATGAAAATAACATTCCTATTAAAACTAGACCTATTCAGATGAATCCTGATTTATTTGAATATTTTAAAATAAATTAATTATTTTAATTTAAAATGTCTCGGATAATGAATGTTGAATATGGATTAAAAATGTCATTCATTATTTTTGAAAATTTTGATGGGGCATTTTTTAAACCAAATGGCATGACTTTCCATTAATATTGTTCGAAGGCAACATTAAAGGCTTTTTTATATCTGTCTTCAATAGCAATCAGATTTGCCAAAACGTAACTTCATACCAAAATTTGAATAAATAATTGATCCATAAGTTATTTTTAATAAGTCTCTTTTATTTGGAATAGAATATCTAATCCATAAAAACCTTATTTAAGGGTTTATAATTTATTACTAGTCTTGGTGCTCATCTTCAATTCAAAGACTATTATTTACATAAAATAAATACCCAAGGAGATTTAGGGTCTATTAGATCTTTTTCTAATAATAATTGTATTTCCTTTTTACAATATTCTAATAAATTAGGATTCATCCAATAGGTCTAACTTCAAGAGGGAATGTTATTTTCATTGAATTCAAATGTAAGGTAGATTAACCATGTGACTTTTCCTATCCCAAAAGCATTAGGTAAATTTGAACATATTTTTTTGAATCTTTCTTGTATTTTCTTATTTTATTTTAATTCCCTTGATCTTGTAATTTTTTCTAAATTTCAAGATGATTTGGTAAACAAAAACTTTTACTAATAGATTGTAAAGCAAAGAAAAGATGTATTACAAAAGGATGTTAAAAATTTGGTTTCGAAAAAAATTTTTGTAAGATGGTAAGGTTTATTATCCATTTTGATTTCTAAATAGAATATATTAAAGGAGAACAAAATTCACTTCAAGATTTCTTAACCTCGAGAGTTCTGCAGTGGAAATATCAAAGAGACCCTTACATCGAACTCAACTTTTACTAGGTTTTGAATAATAAGAGTTTCTTTTACTTTTGAAAATGTCTTGGTTTTGAAGACTTTGACCTTCTAATTTTTTGAGGATGGGTTTCTATTTTTCATATCCATATTGTTGGCAAAATGATCCTAGTTCTCTCTTTTCACGCCCTTCTTTTAAATTTTTGATTTTAATTTAAGATCAAGCACATAAACTTAAATCTTCGTGAGTTAATAAAATTTACTAGATCTCCATAAGTAAGATTTGAATAAGGAATTTCACCCATTATTAAGAATTCTAATTTTTTGTATTAATTTCACCATTATTAGACTTCGATTTTTTGTCTTACCTTTCAGAAATAATTTTGAAGTCCCGCTAAAAAACCTTTCTTTCCAATAAGAATGATTGCAATGATCTTAAAATACTTTAGTAAGAAACATATCTTTGTACCATCTAAAATCATGTAACTTTGGACAGTTAAATTGATTAATATTTCTAAACTCTTTCTTGCAATTTGTTCTCCTATAAAATGTTTATAGATAGCATATATTGTGGGAACTAAGTCCGGTCTCTAATAGTGATAGTCATTTCTTGATCAATTGCTTGATAGTCTTAATCAATTGCTTGATAGTCATTTCTTGATCAATTACTTGAGTTACACTACTATTTGCAGTGATGTGATATTACATTGGTTGCAGCTAGTATAAAGTTTCATTCGCCTGACTTAAATAATTATCCCACCGATTTTTTAACATTTCAAAATCCTCAAGTATAAGTAGTCGCATTCTCTCATTATGACCTTTTCTTTGAAAGAGCTAATGGCCGCACTCATAGTTTGAATAATTTGAAGGATTTGGTGTTTTGTTGAACCATCTATGTTCCATTCATAAATTGAATTGGATATACATATATATGTGTGTGTATATACATACATACATACATACATATATATGTATTGCCATGCACACACACACATATATATATAGATACATACACACACACACATATGTATATACATACATATATATACACAATCATTACTGGCAAGAGTAGATAATACATACATACATATATATACACACACAATACACATACATGTATGTATGTATGTGTATGTATATGTATGTATGTATGTATGTTTATGTATATTAGTAAATTTATTAAATAACCCAATATTCTATGGCCATTGATCTAGACATCTACCCATATTAAAGTTTAAATTAAATAAGAAAAAGAGGTACAAAGTTATATTTTTTTCAATAAAGTCAAATATTTATGTATGTTATGGTATTCAAACCAATGCTACTCTTTCATGTAATTGGTATAAACCTTCTAGAAAAATGAGGAAAAGTAAAGACAAATAAATGAGTGATTGGAGGTTGATACAAATGAAACTTTGAAAATAAATATGAGTAATTAATAATAGTTCTTTGAAAATAAACAATGTAGGTGAATATTATAAAAAAATGACATTTAATGTTATAAACATTCATTTGTGATTGAGTAGGTAAATACTGATTCTAATTCTTCACATCTTGCCTATATTTTTTTTTTGAATATTTTGTCTAAAGTCTACTTCTTCTAGATTTAATTTAGTATTAATTGAAGAAGTTGAAGGTCCTGAAGTTGTAAATAATTTCTTTTGAAAATTCTATTTCTATAGATCCGTCTGTAATTCTATAATATTATTAATTTCACTATTTTCTTTTGACTACTTTTGGGGTAATTATTTTTCTAAATTCCATTTAGAACTGCTTATACACCTTCTTCCCACACATGCAATTTGAAGAAACTCATTTACACCAAAGTTATTATTATTCGGGAGAATCAATTTATGAATGCAACATAGATGGTTTAACAGAATACCAAATCCTTCAAATTATTCAAAATATGAGTATGGCCGTTAGCTCTTTCTTAAAGGAAAAGGTCATAATGACAGTAAAATGTGCACAACTACTTATCTCGATTTTCGGAATGTTAAAAATTTGTGGGATAATTATTTAAGTCAAGACAACAAAACTTTATACTATACCTAATCATGTCAAACATGTAATATCGAGCACGAAATAGTAGTGTAACTCAAGCAATTGCTCAAGAAATGACTATCACTACTAGAGAAACTGCACTCGCATCCCACTTTAATATATGCTATCTATAAACATTTTGATGGAGACCCAAACAAATTGCAAGAAAGAAGTTCGTAAATATTAATCAATTTAACCCGGTCCAAAGTCACATGATTTTAGGTGGTACAAAGATATGTTTCTTACTAAAGATTTAAGATCATAAACATTTTTATTGAAAGAAAGGTTCTCAGGGACTCCAAAATTATTTGTCAAAAGGTAAGACAAAAAATCAGAAGTTAATAATGGTGAAATTCTTATTCAAATCTAATTTATGGAGATCTAGTAAATTTTATTAACTCTAAAGGTTTGTTTATGTACGATTTTAAATTAAAATCAAAAATTAAAAGGAAGGACTTGAAGCAAGAAGAGAACTAGGATCATTTAGCCAACAATATAGATATGAAAAAATAGAAACCCCATCCCAAGAATTAGAAGGTCAAAGTCTTCAAAACCAAGACATTTTCAAGGTAAAGAAGCGTTTTATTATTCAAAACTTAGTAAAGTTTGAGTCAGTAAATAAAAGGTTAGTTTTTCAAAAAATGCAACTCAAGAAAAGCAAATTCAAAGAAAAGGTTAAACCCCCAAGCCTCCTCACAAAATTCAATTGAAGTTTGTTTTAAATGCGGTAAACCGGGACATATTGCAAGATATTGTAAGGTTGCAGAAAAAAATTTCTACAATAGAATTAGAAAAACAAATTAAAAATCAACTATTGAATATATTAGATTATATTTCCGAATCAGAATCTAAGATGAAATTTATAGAATTCAACAAAATTCAAATGAAGAATCACTGCATAAATAGTCACAACGATGGATATGTGATTGTATATTCCAAGATAATGTTATTTCAAAAGATCATAAGCCATTTTTTCTAGAATTAATTGATAAAATATATGATACTAATGTTAAGAAAGAATACTTGTTAAAATTAAAAGATATAGTTATTAAAGAAGAAAACTTTAAAAATATTGAACCATTTAATTTAAAAGAAGTTTATAATGGATACAAACAACCTCAAATAAGTATCTCTACTCAAGAGCTTCAAAAGGAAGTAAAATAATTGAAAGAGGAATTAAGACTTATTAGAACTGAGAATTACGATATAAAGTATCAATTATTAGCTTTACAAACAAAAGTACAATTACTCAAAGAATCAAAAGAAAAGGAAAAGACAAGTTAAAAGAAAATGAAATAAACGCTAATGAGTATTTAGTTGCTACAATTCAAGAAGTAAAATTTCAAAGATGGTATATTCCTATAAAATTAGTCATTAACAAAGAAATTTATTTACATATTGTTGTTTTATTAGATTCAGGAGCAGATTTTAATTGAATTCTGTGAATTATAGAATCAAAATCCTCACGCCTGCTATTAACCTATTCCAATTTGGCAAGTCCTCCTTCTTCTCCTCAAATGATAATATCTTCTCAAACTTCGGCCCCAAGATGTTTTTCTCCAACTACTTATATTGGTGCTATTAAAACACCATCTCCTCCTATTCCAAGAAATACTCCTAGACCAGAAATACCAAATAAACCTATTTCAAGACCTAATGTTTCTCCTATAGCTTCAAGTAGTCAACCTATACAGGCAAACAAATCAGCCTATTGTCAGAATTACTTCTCCAAACTAGATGAATCTATTCTTGGAGAAATTGAACCAGTCTTTTATAATAAATCTTATTTCGAACTTATTCAAATCTTCTTTCATCCCAATCTATCTTTGAAACTCCTTTCAAAACTCGAAGTTCTTTGAAAAGATTCTATTGGAAACAGATTCAATAGAAGTTCCAAAATGGTTCCCTGAGAATGTTCCCAAAGAGCAAACCAATTATCATAACATCAAGATCAAGCGAATTCTTAAACCTACTGAATGGCCTGTTTCAGGATATCAAGCACTGATTAAATTTAAAACCCCATTCAAACCATTTTCCCATTGGTGCTATTTTTTATTTCAAGCCATTTTCCCATTCCTGATTTGTCCAATTATTCACAAGGAATTTATGCTTTTGCTAGGCAATACAAGGTTAAATGGTGGGACTCTATCAAAGAAATAAAATTTCCAATGGAAAAAGATTTAACTCCAAAAGAAATAGAAAAAATTCAAGAATTTGTAACAATAAAAATAGATTCCAAAGACTCATGTGGTAGAAAGTTTCAGCTAGACTGATTTCAAGAAAATTATTAGATGTTGTATCTCAAATGATGAAGAAACAACTCAAGAACCAGCTCAAGAAAATGAAGACGATTGTTATGGTATATACAACCGATTTCATGATTCAAAAGCACCATAACTGGTGGACCCCATCCTCAAATTCAAGATTCAAAAGCAAAAGTTGTGGGCTACTCACCCGGATTGAAAGAAAAGGTTTGTTGGCCAAAAATCAAAAGCAAATATTGTCGGCCATTATTCATAACAGTGCACCCGTGATTCAAGAATAGTTTGTCGATCTAGAATCCAAGAAGGAACCATAGTTCAATTCTACTATAAATAAAGGATTCAAGAGAAGAAGAAGGCATCGTAAAATAAAAATCGCAAAGTCTCTCTCTTAATCTCTTAGTCCTTCTTCGTTTTAAACTTTTCATACTTTAAATATTTTACCATCAAGTCTCAAGTAAGCTTCTCTTCTCAAAGAGAGAGTATCTTCCTTAATATTATTGTAAGTCATTACATTTTAATATTTTCAGAATTTATTATTCAATCTCATGCATTTTCATGATTAGAAAGCATAATCTCTTGCATTAAAGGTAACCGCCGGATAATCCATAATATTAGTATTGTACTTGCTCAAGAAAATCTTGATCTTAACATAAGCTATGAATTTTTAGAAATTTTAGAACAAGAATTATCTATTCAACAAGAAATAATAGAAGAACTCAAAATTCTTAGTTCTATATAAGATTACATGTCATGTCTAATCTCCTGGGAACGGTTCTAGTCTATTAAAAGAAGAAGTAAAAATAAAAAAATAGAAGAAAATTACAAGATCAAGGGATTCAAAATAAAATAAGAGAAATAAAAGAAAGATTCAAAAAAGAAATCTGTTGAAATTTACCTAATGCTTTTTGGGATAGGAAAAGGCATATAGTTAATCTACCTTACGTTCCGGAATTCAATAAAAATAACATTCCTACTAAAACTAGACCTATTCAGATGAATCTTGATTTTATTAGAATATTGTAAAAAGGAAATATAAATATTATTAGAAAAAGATCTAATAGAACCCTTGAAATCTTCTTGGAGCTGTTTAGCATTTTATGTAAATAATAGTGCTAAAATTGAAAGAGAAGCACCAAGACTAGTAATAAATTATAAACCCTTAAATAAGGTTTTATTATGGATTAGAAATTCTATTCCAAATAAAAGAGACTTATTAAAAAGAATTTATGGATCAATTATTTATTCAAAATTTGATATGAAGTCTGGATTTTGGCAAATATAGATTGCTATTAAAGACAGATATAAAACAGCCTTTAATGTTCGCTTTGGATAATATCAATGAAAAGTCATGCCATTTGGTTTAAAAAATGCCCCATCAGAATTTTAAAAAATAATGAATGACATTTTTAATCTCTGTTCAACAGTCATTATATTTTATATTGATGATGTATAAATATTCTTAGATTCAATTGAAAAACACTTTAAACATTTAGAAATATTTTTTAAGATAATTAAACAAAATGGGTTAGTAGTATCTGAATCAAAAATGAGTTTATTCCAAACAAAATATACATATGCATATACATATATACATATATATATATATATATATATATATATATATACATACATATATGTATATATACATTTACATCTATACATATGTATGTACATACATATATGTATGTATATATACACGTATGGGTGTATATATATTGTGAGGGTCTCAAAATTTTATTCTTTCTGAAAAATAAATAATAATGATAATAATAATGATATTATGTACTTTCACTAAAATATTAGTTAATTTTGCATCGAAGTTATCATTTTCTAATTTAGAGAATTTTTTCTGAATAAATTGTTCTGGGTTTTGTTTCATCCTAAGCATTAATTTTCAAATCTTGATCGAATAATTGCTCTAAGATGAAACCGAGCATATATAGAGACTTTACACAGATATATTTATGGTAAGATAGTGTCAGAAGAAGAAAATTCAGTAAAAGTTAAAGTGCACGTGACATAAAGACAAGTTGGCCAACTTTTCCCTAAAACATGGAGAGCCATGCTTCTTTTCCCCTTAATGTCTTCACTTTAACCCATTTTCTCTCTCTCACTTTCAGCAACCAAGAGAGCATGCAGAGAGAGAGAGAGAGAGAGCAGGTAGAGAGAGAGAAATAGAGAGAGATTGGACCTTCTTCTTCTTCTACTTCTTCTTCACCTTGAAGACTCCATTGGAGAGAGCTTCACCTTGCTCTTTCCTCTTCAGCCTCCAGCCGAGAGGGAGAGACTAAAGAGAGAGAGAACCGAGAGCTAGAGGGAGCGAGAGAGAGAGAGAGAGAGAGAGAGAGAGAGAGAGAGAAAGTCCATCTTCATCTTGTTCTTCTTTTTGATCCTTGAAGACTTCACTCAAGAGGAAATCAAGCCATCAACACTTCATCTTCTTCTCCTTGTTGTCACCCGCCGAGAGAGAGGAGAGAGTGGTCCGAGAGAAAGAGTAGAGAAGGCATCCATTCTTGATCTTGAAGTTTTGTGGAAGAATCACCAACAAAACAAGTAGGTCTTCGGCTAATCTTGGAGGATCTTGAAGGTGCAAGACTTGGGAGTCCACTCTTGGATAGATCTACACTTGATCTTGCTTGATTTTGCTAGAACTCGAGGTATGATGTTTAGATCTTTTAGTTTTAGCTTTGATAATTCTAGATCTTCTAGATCTACACTAGATCCATGGATTACTTTTGCTAGATTGACATTTTGGAATATTTGAGTTGGGCTCTTGAATTCTCAACCTAGGTAGTTGTCTTGAGGTGGCCTCCTAGGTAGTGGACTTGAGGAATCTTGTTGTGGTTGTGATTGTTGGAATGAGATGAAATCATCTTGTGGTTAAAGAGAAAAATGTTGAAGGAAATCTTGATGATAAATCATGCTAGCTGGCCGAATGAAATTTGGAAATTTTGCTTATCGTGATCTCAAAAATTTATGATGTTTCTTGACTAAATTCTAGTCAAATAATTATGTATTATGTTCAACCATGAATATATATTTAATTGGAATTGAAATTGGGAATTTTGAATGGTTAAAAGTTGGGTTTTTCATTGACTTTGGAAAAAGATACTGTTTTGGGCAAATTTGAGTATTTGAAATGTTTTGGCTATTTTCATGATTTTGTGCATCGAGATTTAGTGAAAATTATACTAGATACGTGTTAATATCTTAATTCAAGTATTTGTGTTGAGATTGAGCCCGAATGGGTGATTTCAGAGGTGAAAAACCTCACTTTATGTTCATCTACTAGTTAGTGAAAAAATATTTCAAGTGCATTGCACTTCCTTGAGAAAATTGGTTTTCAAGTGCTGTGTTTATTTCAATTGAAACCTTTTGGCATTGTTTTCTACTAGAGTTGACTACTTTTCACTCGAGAAAAGTTTGAAGAAAATTTTGAAAACTTTTGCTTTGAACTAAACACCTAGTCAAATTCTTGATTAGTTTCGTGACGTGAATCTTATTACTTGTTTATAGGACTTGGTGGTGACCTTGAAAGTGATCCTAACATGGATCGTTGAGTTTTGAAAAAAAAAGGAAGTGGTGAGTTTCCATGCATGTTTCTTGACTTGAATTGCAAGTATGACCTGAATCTTTTGACTTGTTATGTGAACTTGAATCTTGTGACTTGAGATGAATCATGTTTTGATTACTTGACGTGACGTGTCTTGAAAATCTTGGTTTGCTGATCCTTCAAATGGAGTAGTGTGTATTTTATCACACTCACTCCCATTTGAAAGGTGATATACCTGATCTTGACATGACGTGATGTAAGGTACTTGTTATTCTCGAGAATTCCTGAATCCCCTTGGTAAGTTTATCGAATTGAGCCTTTGGGAAGGCCCAGGTCAAGGAGATTTGCTGAATCTTGGGCTACATGACGTGTTGTGTGCTCTGGAGTTGGGGTATGAACTTGTCCCTTTTGAAGAGCAATACACAAATATATATAAATTTCATGTTAGGCGGGCGGGCCCGGTTGGGGGTTTTGGTGGAATAAGAAGAAAGTGGTTTTCTACTTGGACTTGATATATAAAAGTTGACGGAACGTCAACTACGTGAATCGTGCTCCAGTTATGTGGACGCTCCAGCTGAGGACCTTAGCTCTAAGAGTTACCAAATGTATCCTCCCTTTTGTGTTGTGACCTGTTTTCCTCATTTGCTTTTAAATGTGAATTTGACGTGACATTTTAAATGTTCTATGTGAATTGCATGTCTTTTGGAACTTACTGGGCATTAGCTCATTATTTAAATTTGTTTTCCTTAACAGGGATTGAGAACCTGTGAGAAGACATCATTGCCTAGGGTTGGATCCTACTTTTGTATTCTTGATTTGTTGTATTGAATCTTGGAACCTTAGATTTTATGTTCGGGATTTGTAATTTCAGCTTTTGGATGTATATTTAGTACTTGAAATTTATTTTGGGAATGTAAGTTGAACTTTTAGTTTCATTAAGTAGTTGGTTTGCAAGGTGAAGTTAGTTATGTTGGGAATGATATCTTGGGTTGGAATTGTTATTGAAGTTATTTGAGCGAGTGAGTTCCAGCGTGAGAGTTAGTAGGTGTGGTTTGCTCTGCCCCTGTCAGCCTTAGAGGAGTGTCACAGGTGGTATCAGAGTTTAGGTTTCAGATCTTTGTACTGTATCCTAGGGTTAAAGTGTAGGATGCCAGACTGTGGGATTAGATTGTGTGTTAAGCATAAGGTGACTTTGTCATTTGATGATTGGTTGAGAATTAGAGGGTCCGTTTGGATTAATTATTTTTGGGGATGTTTTTGAAAAACACTACAATAGCATTTGGGATGTGGAAAACAATTACGTAAGCTATTTTGAGGTGCTTTGAGAGCGCTTTGGAGAAAATTTTTAAGGTATTTTTAAAGTTAAAATTTATTTGGGGCATTTTAAAATTAAAATTTATTTGGAAAAATTTATTTGGGTATTTTTAAAATTAAAAATTTATTTGGGATAATTTTTTGAGGTATTTTTAAAATTAAAAATTTATTGGGGTATTTTTTTGGGTAATTAACCCACCCCCACCACTACCCATCAAATAAATTTTAATTTTAAAAATACCCAAATAAATTTTTAATTTCAAAAATACCCCAAAAAGTTACCCCAAATAAATGTTTAATTTAAACAATGCCTCAAACTACCCCAAATAAATTTTTAATTTTAAGAATGCCCTAAAAAATTACCCCAAATAAATTTTTAATTTTAGGAATACTCCACATAAATATTTAATTTTAAAAATAACCCAAATAAATTTTTAATTTTAAAAATGCCTTGAGAAATTATCTCAAATAAGTTTTTAATTTTTAAAATACCCTAAAAAATACCCCAAATAAATTTTTAATTTTAAAAATGCCCCAAAAAATTACCCCAAGTAAATTTTTAATTTTAAAAATACCCTAGAATATACCCTAAAGATATTTCTAATTTCAAAAATACCCCAACAGATTACGCAAAATAAAATTTTAATTTTAAAATACCCTAAAAATTACCCCAAATAAATTTTAAAAATGACCCAAAAATTATCCCAAATAAATTTTTTATTTTGAAAATGCTGCAAAAATTGCCGTAAATAAATTTTTATTTTTAAAAATACCCCAAAAATTAGTGCAAATAAAATTTGAATTTTAAAAATGCCCTAAAAAATTACTCCAAATAAATTTTTAATTTTAGAAATGCCCCAAAAAATTATCCGAAATAAATTTTTAATTTTAAAAATACCCTAAAAGATTAGTCGAAATAAATTTTTAATTTTGAAAATGTCCTAAAAAATACAATCAATAAATTTTCAATTTGATGGGATGGGAGTGGGAGGGGAGAAAGAGAGAGAGGAGGAGAGGGAAGATAGGAGGTGGAAAGGAGAGTGTTAGGGAGGTGGTGGTGGTGGTGGTGGTAGGGTCAGTGAAAGAAGAAGGATAAATTTTTTTTTTGTATATATAAGTTGTTTTGAAATATTTGTTTGGATTGGTGTTTTTGGGATTGTTTTTTGTTGGTGTATTACTGTAGCATTTGGTATGTGAAATACAGTTTTTCAAAAACAGGGCGAAAAACAAGCAATCCGAACAGACCTAGAGTTATTAAGTAATTGAGAGTTTAGTAGGTTAGAAAGAAATGTAAGAGATAGCTATTATTTATATTTAAGTGTTAATGATACTTAAATTCGATTAGAACATTAAGTTCTAATCGAGTTCGTTCTTGTGGGATATGGATCGTGGTGGTGATGATGACGTGTCTAGACACCTTCAACCCGTGATTTGTTACCGAATGAGATCGGGGGGTGCTTATAGGGCCTATAACCCCAAGACCAGAGCTAAGAGGGACTCTGAGTGTTGAAGGATGCATGCTTATCCTGATCATGTAGTCCTATCTATTTATCATGAGAGGAAAAGATTGACCGTGGGTTAATAGGGAGCTACAAGAGGAGGTGGATGATAGGGTCACGACTATAGAACAGACTCAGGCCACTAGGATCTGAGAGCTCGAGAATGAGGTGCACTCGACTACTGAGCGATTGGTTAGAGTCAGGAGGGTTGCTCGAGAGCAAGCCGATGGCAAGTGGCCGAGTACGAGGCTATGGTAGAGGGAGTTCTTGAGACTAATCGGGTCGAGGAGGACCCAAATGATCAGTCTCCTAGCGATGCAGATATGGGAGGAGAGTCTGGGAGTGAGCCTGTGGGTGGAGCAGGTATGGTGGAGGCTGATTCTCAGTATTTAGAGACGGCCACCTCGGAGACTTCTGCTTCTGAGGCTGGTTAGGCTAGTCGAGCTCAAAGTTGGGGCTTTGTGCACCCCTTTTTGTGAGAGAGACCGTTAGAGTGGTTCTCATCCCCGTAAATGCATGTTTGTTAACCTTTATTGCTCTTTGTTCAACATATTTACAGACTTGATGTGACTTTTGTGCCTCTTTTGATATGAACATGCCTTATGATGTATTCGACACACTTCTTTGACTTTGATTATATATAAAGTACTTTGGTTCTCTTTAGAATTTGGTTTACTAATAGTTTACCTTATTATATTTTCTCATACTTATTTTAAACTCGAGTCCTCTATAAGAGTAATGGGTGAAGTTAGTAACCCTCCCTAGTTAGGATTTTGATTATTGGTGGTTTGATTTAAAATTGGATCCTTGCCCAGAATGTGTAGGACGCTAGCATTACTGACTGGTGTAACTTTCAACATATTATGGAGGTGTTATGTGTTTGGATTGTTACCTAGTAATGTATCCAAGTTTACACCCATCCCACTCTTGGGACATCTCTAAAGTCGAGACTTATGTGAGAAATGGAAACCAAAAGTGACGCCGAGGTTTAGATCTAGGCCACTCTAAGATTGGAGAATAATATATATAGATTAAGGACATGGTATAAAGATTTGGGGTAAATACTCTTTACTCTTTGAGTACCCTTATCATTGATGGTAGGACGTTGAATTTGAGGACAAAAGGGATGACTTTAAGGGAGGAATCTTGTGGTTTCTTGTTAAGTTATTAGTTTGAGTTGCTTAAGATGACAAGTTAAATTAGGGTAATTTATGTGCAAATTTTCATGGTTATACTTGCTAAGGATCTTGGCTAGATGTTTCTTGATATGCTAATGAGAGGATCTTGTGGATTTGCTTGGAAAAGTTGGAAGATTTGTTGATCAAATGATGAGAGATTGTTGGTGGAAATTTGCTTTGTGCTGGCCAAAATAAATAAATCAACTTTGATTTCCACTTTTCTTGATAATTTTGGGCAAGTTATTGTTCAGTGAACTTGTCAACATATCAACCTTCACTTGTATGTTAAATTTGAACCAACGCTATGCATTTTCTACCTTGAATTCTTGTTGGAAATTTTGTAAACTGAGCTGAAATTAGGGAGCAATTTCAGCCAATTTCTCAGATTTTTTGGTATCAATTGGCAATGACTTAGAGTCTGATTTTTATACCATTGAAAGCTCTATGAATCTAGTTTCAAATGTTGCTGATGGCATTCAATTCCGACTTTCCTGCTTGGAGTTATAGTCATTTTCCTGAAACTGCTCAAGTGACTTGATTCTAACCCGACAGCTTCTTACACTTCTGTGACTGCTGTTTTGACCACAGAAATGTATGAATTTAATTTCAAAATCTTCATATGAAATGTGGCCCTGTGTCCTAGCTTCGAAACGGCATAAAATGCATCATAATTCGATAAATGAAGCTCCAAATATGATCAAAACGAAAAGGTGGTAAAGTTGTCAGTTTTGCTCTTTCTCTTTTGCATTCTTTCCTTTACTTTCCTTAGTTCGATTCACTTTCCTTGGTTCTAAATCACATTTTCACTCTATTCTTATACCTGGACTTTTGCCCTAAAATATTTGTAGACTTTCCCTTGACTTGCATCAAAGCCTTTGTGAGATTAGAATTAATTTTGAAGAATTAAAGTTGGTAATGTTGAATGAGCTATTGAAGTGAAAATTCTTGTTTCTTGTGGATTGGAGATTAGTGAAAGTCTTGTTATATCATGTTTCATCTCAGGATTCAATTATGTCAAGAAGATGGACTTGTGATTGTTGTGTTGAGGTGAAAATGAGTTTAATTTATGAGTGATCCTTTGTTACCCTTGATTGGCTTATTAATGAGACATGTGGATTTGTAAATGTATGTGAGGAGATTAGTTATTTGACTTAAGTGAGATATTATGGATATATGGTCTACATGAGGTAAGATGGATAAGTATGATATCTAAAGTGAAATAGATTTTATAGTTGATCATAGTAAGATGTGAAAAGTGATATCTGGAGTTTTCAAGTAAATGTTAGAACTCCGAGGGGAAACCTGTGGAACTTTTGGGGTAGAAAGGTGAAAGAACTAAGGTATAAGCGAATCCTTTTAGTGAAAGTTCTATGGAGAAATCATGAAATCGAGGAATTAATTTGAGAAGTAGGGAAAGAGATCCAAAAAGTACTATCCAGACTTTGTTTCTTAATCAAAGTATGAATTCGAGGACAAAATTCTTTTAAGGGAGGAAGGATGTGAGGGTCTCAAAAATTTTATTCTTTTCTGAAAAAAATGATAACAATAATGATATTATGTATTTTCACTAAAATATTAGTGAATTTATGCATCGAATTATCATTTTCTAATTTAGAGAATTTTTCGTGAATAAATTGTTTAGTTTTTGTTTTGGCCAGTTTAAGCGTTAATTTTCAAGCCATGACGTGAATAATAGCTCTAAGATGAAACCGAGCATATGTAGAGACTTTACAGAGATATATTTATGGTAAGACAGTGTTAGAAGGAGAAAATCCAGTAAAAGTTAAAGTGTCGCGCGCTGACGTGACATAAAGATGAGTTGACCAACTTTTCCCTAAAACATGGTGAGCCATGCTTCTTGTCCCCTTAATGTCTTCACTTCAGCTCCATTTTCTCTTCATTTTTCAGCAACCAAGAGAGCATAAGAGAGAGAGAGAGAGAGAGAGAGAAAGAGCCGAGGTAGAGAGAGAGAAATAGAGAGTGATTGGAGCTTTCTTCTTCTTCTTCTTCTTCTTCACCTTGAAGACTCCATTAGAGAGAGATTCACCTTGCTCTTTCCTCTTTAAGCTCTAGCCGAGAGAGAGAGACTAGAGAGAGAGAGAACCGAGAGCTAGAGGGAGCGAGAGAGAGAGAGAGAAAGTCCATCTTCATCTTGTTCTTCTTCTTGATCCTTGAAGACTTCACTCAAGAGGAAATCAAGCCATCAACACTTCATCTTCTTCTCTTTCTTGTCACCAGCCGAGAGAGAGGAGAGAGAGGCCCGAGAGAAAGAGTAGAGAAGGCATCCATTCTTGATCTTGAAGTAGTGTGAAAGAATCACCAAGAAACAAGTAGATCTTTGGCTAATCTTGGAGGATCTCAAAGGTGCAAGACTTGGGAGTCCACTCTTGGGTAGATCTACACTTGGTCTTGCTTGATTTTGCTAGAACTCGAGGTATGATGTTAAGATCTTTTAGTTTTAGCCTTGATAATGCTAGATCTTCTAGATCTACACTAGATCCATGGATTACTTTTGCAAGAAATGATATTTTGGAATATTTGAGTTGGGCTCTTGAATTCCTAACTTAGATAGTTCTCTTGAGATGGCCTCCTACGTAGCGGGCTTGAGGAATCTTGTTGTGTTTGTGATTGTTGGAATGAGACGAAATCATCTTGTGGCTAAAGAGAAAAATGTTGAAGGAAATCTTGATGATAAATCATGCTAGCTGGCAGAATGAAATTTGGAAATTTTACTTATCTTAATCTTGAAATTTTATGATGTTTCTTGACTAGATTCTGCTCAAATAATTATGTATTATGTTCAACCATGAATGTATATTTAATTGGAATTGAAATCAGGAATTTTGAATGGTTAAAAGTTGGGTTTTTCATTGACTTTGGAAAAAGCTACTGTTTTGGGCAAATTTGAGTATTTGAAATGTTTTGGCTATTTTCATGATTTTGTGCATCGAGATTTAGTGAAAATTATACTAGATACGTGTTAATATCTTAATTCAAATATTTGTGTTGAGATTGAGCCCGAATGGGTGATTTTAGAGGTGAAAAACCTCACTTTATGTTCATCTACTAGTTAGTGAAAAAAATTTCAAATGCATTGCACTTCATTGAGAAAATTGGTTTTCAAGTGCTGTGTTTATTTCAATTGAAACCTTTTGGCATTGTTTTCTACTCGAGTTGACTACTTTTCACTCGAGGAAAGTTTGAAGAAATTTTTGAGAACTTTTGCTTTGAACTAAACACCTAGTCAAATTCTTGATTAGTCTCGTGACGTGAATCTTATTACTTGTTTTACTTGTTTATAGGACTTGGTGGTGACCTTGAAAGTGATCCTAACTTGGATCGTTGAGTTTTGAAAAAAAAAAGTGGTGAGTTTCCATGCATGACATGTTGACTTGAATTGCAAGTATGACTTGAATATCTTGACTTGTTATGTGAACTTGAATCTTGTGACTTGAGCTGAATCATGTTTTGATTACTTGACATGACATGTCTTGAAAATCTTGGCTTGCTGATCCTTCAAATGGGGTAATATGTACTTTATCACACTCACTCCTATTTGAAAGGTGATATACCTGATCTTGAAGTGACGTGACGTGGCTTGACGTGACGTGACGTGCCTTGTACTTGTTATTGTCGAGAATTCCTGAATCCCCTTGGTAAGTTTATCAAATCGAGGGGAAGGCCCAGGTCAAGAAGATTTGCTGAATCTTGGGCTACGTGACGTGTTGTGTGCTCTGGACTTGGGGTATGGACTTGTCCCTTTTGAAGAGCAATACACAAATATATATAAATTTCATGTTAGGCGGGCGGGCCCGGTTGGGGGTTTTGGTGGAGTAAAGAGAAAGTGGTTTTCTACTTGGACTTGATATATGAAAGTTGACGGAGTTTCAACTACGTGAATCATACTCCAGCTGCATGGACATGCTCTAGTTTCGAGGACCTTAACTCCTGAGAGCTACCTGTATCCTCCTTTTTGTGTTGTGACCTATTTTTCTCATTTGCTTTTAAATGTGAATTTGACGTGAAATTTTAAATGTTATATGTGAATTGCATGTCTTTGGAACTCATCATTAGCTCATTCTTTAAATTTGTTTTCCGTAAAGAACCTGTGAGAAGACATCATTGCCTAAGGTTGGATCCTACTTTTGTATTCTTGATTTGTTGTATTGGATCTTGGAACCTTAGACTTTATATTCGGGATTCATAATTTTAGCTTTTGGATTTATATTTAGTACTTGATATTTATTTTGGGAATGTAAGTTGAACTTTTAGTTTCATTAAGTAGTTGGTTTGCAAGGTGATGTTAGTTATGTTGGGAATGATATCTTGGGTTGGAATTGTTATTGAAGTTATTTGAGCAAGTGAGTCCCAAGTGAGAGTTGGAAAAGCGGTCCGATGGACAGCCCCACCTTCCCCTAAGGCAAACCAAAGGGGTTAGCGGACTGCCTGCCCAACTCTCACCAGCACTCGATAGCCAATATAAACCAACAACTCAAAACTTACAAAACTAAGAGCTTCCAAATTCAAAAGCCACCCAACATGATTACATAAGTTTCACACTGCCATTCAAACTTAAAATTCAACAGGGTATTAAGGATACAAAACCAACATTTAAACTTAACCACGATAGGGTTTACTAGTACATCATCGCTTATACAAAAGTAACAACAAAACTTATACTACTCGCCCGTACTTCCAACCTTGAACTCAAGCAAATCCCCCTGCTAAGGAAAACAAAAGGGAAATAGGGTGAGCTAAAAGCTCAATGAGGTTCCAAAACAAGCAGCTAGGTACACAAGAAGAATTCACTTAAAAAACAAGAATCACAAATAAATTCACCAAATAAATTGAACATATTCAAATCACCTCCTATTGACTCTCCGTCAACATTTATAGCTCAGGGCCAAACCGTAGATCCCCACTTATCATCAAGCACCATCCACCGTTTCACCCCCTACCGAGCCCGAACACCCCAACAAATCAAATTTTAGGTAATATTCGAGTATACCAGATTTCCGGATTCACATATCATATCCCGTGGCTCGTCAACTTTCCCGACCAAGCCCGTGCCGGCTCGAGTCGATTGACTCACCAACTAGGTTTTGAACTCGAAACAAATCATATTTGTCGATAGGGTATCACCCAAGCGACTCACAAATCAAATGTGGTCAAAAGCCATTTCACACGAATTCAAATATCCAAGTACAAATTTCCAAGCACAAGAGATCGAGTGTGATAAAGTACGCACTCGTCTCGATCACATTAATTGGCTCACAAGTCACAAGAATGCAAATCATCACATAGTTCAAGTATTTCAATATTCCAGCTATCACATTGGTCAATTAACAAGCATGAAACACTCACCAAATCAAGCAAAGTAACTTCAAGTGCTCGCACCCAATTCTCCTCCTTCCAAGTCTAATAACAAATGAAATGAAAATATTTAAGTTGGACTCACCAAACAAGAAGACCTAATGCATGTGCTCATTGATTTGTACTTGATAAAATCACACTTGAATGCACAATTTATAAAATGACCAATCCCAACTATAAAGATGATCAAATGAAAAGCTCATCCACATGTTAGAATCATAAACAAGTGAGTCGGGACACGGCAAAGTTGCACAAGAGTCAAAAGGAACGAGAAGCCTTAGTGTAATGAAATCGGCATTTGACTGATTTGCCATGCTGCAGTAATTTAGTCATAACTGTGGGTACACTTATCGGATTGGGACATAATTTATGGAGTTTCGAAGCTAAGACCTAGCCCTACAACTTTTGTGAAGAGGTCAAACATCAAATCATATTTAATCATAGTCAAAATGGCAAATCTTAGAGAAGCAAGAAAACTGTCGGAATGGCTGCAGGCTGATCGAACAGTCTCGGGAAAACAGCCATAACTCGACGTAGAAAAATCGAAATCAAGCTGCATCAATGGCGTTTAAAACTAGGTTCATAGGGATTTCTAACGGTATAAGGCTTGGGTGTTAATTCATTCTCTACAGTCAACAGTAACCTCGGAAAATTTGCTATTTTTCATTCCTGTTTTCCTGCAAAAATTTAAGATTGGATGCATTTTCTTCTATCAATCCTTTAAAGTCATTTCCATCATTTGCCAAGGTGTTTAACAAGCTAAAACAGCAATTAACTCCATCATCAAAGCATCACAAAACAACAATCAATTTATCAAACACTTGGTGGCCAACAAATAAAACCCAAACTCTAGTTAGCAACCCCAAGATTTCCTTCCATAATCAATCCTTCCGAACAACAATAAGTACTTCAAGACATCTAACCAACATCCCCTAAGGATTTAAAACTCATTAAAGCATAAGTAAGAGGGGTTTTACCTTGCTAAAAGTGTGAACAAACCACCCAAAAACTCCACTCCTTGCCACCAAGTTTGAAGTTGGAGTAGTAGTCTAGGTGAGGAATTTACCTAAAGCTGTTTTTCTACACTAAAATCACCAAATCTCTAGCTTAGGTTTTGTTGTTCTTCATGGTTGAAGTGGCCGGCCAAGAAGGTGAGAGAGAGAGGGAAATTTAATTCAAATTTTTGAAAATGTAAGGTTTAAATAGAAGGCTTAAAGTCAAGGGGTTAAGGAGATGTTGACAAATGGCTAAATCATGGCCATGAATTGGGTAAGATCTTGGCAAATTGCCTTCTAATCCCTTAATTAAAACGTGACTCACATAAAACCACATAAGTTTCATGCATTTATCCATATAAAACATGAAAAATAAAATTCTAAATTAAACCATGCAATACACATGAAATTGAGCACTTTAGGAAAATTAATGCACTAATGATTATATGATGCACTCAAGTAAAATTCCCTCTTTTCTTCCTTCTTTTTTTTTCCTAGGGTTCTCACACTCTCTCCCCCCCTTAAAAGAATTTCATCCTCGAAATTCTTACCTTGATCAGTAAACAGCTCTAGATATTTCTTCCGAATTTCTTCTTCCATTTCCCACACACCATAGTTCCCTTGGCCACCTGAAGCAAACGTGACTAATGATCAACAATTTATTATCTCATTACAGCTAGTGAAAATTCTTTTCTCAAGAAAATTGTTAAAAGTGTAAAACGTTAAGGAAAAGAAATCATACGTAACTTGGGTGAACTACACCAACCCAAGAAACTCAACAAGAATACATTTAAAGTCATGAAAGTGGAAAAATCAAGGTAAGAGGTTGAAAATAGGTTGTTTAGGGTTTCAAGGTCAAGAAATCCCTTTTTCAACTAGAAATAGTTCCTGACATGAATAGTGTCAGCACACTTTAAAAATTCATATCTTAAGTTCCACAAGTCAGAAAATTATAAAAGTTATACAGTTGGAAAATAGATTTTTAGTACTACAATTCTCTAGAAGTTACTTTTCAAAGATTCAAATCACAAGTAGGTCAAATATTCACTCCAAGTAGGAAATTCATTTCTCTTGAAATTCAACCCACATTTCAAACTATTCAAGACAAACCATAACACAGAATATCATCTCAAGAGAATTTGGAAAATAGGCTGGAAAATTCAAGAAAAATTCGGATAGCAAGTTAGGCCATTTTCCAGCAAAATATAAGGGTTTGAGCAGCGGGGGTATTTTGGTAATTTCACTCAACACAGTGCTCTGCTTGGGCTGAAATTTTGTGAGTAGATGGATAACTCAATTCTCTACAACTTTCATGATTAGTGTAAGAGCTAGTTGGATCCTTAACATAGAGAAATCTTCACTATAACAGTGAAACAAGACATGACAGTCTTGGTTTTCAGCAACATTTGAAAATTTACCAAAATTCACAGAAATCGAACTAGCCCTTGAAATTTATACCACTAAAATACCTACCAGTATAGTTTCAAACACAACAAACAAAACTCAATTTTGACTCTCGAGTAAGAAATTATAGCCAATTGAACTTGGGACAGTAAGCTATCTGACAGCTTGGTTTTCCAATTATGAAGGGTCATTTTTGGAACATCATTTGGGCAATGAAATGATATTGGAAAAACACCAAATTTTGTAGGTATAAATATAAGTATGTGAACTACATTTGTACCAAAATTTAGACAAAAACTCACACGGAAGGCAGTGATCAAAGCAACCAAAAATGGGACAGCAAAGTTCGACAAACTGGAAACTATTTTTCCAGATTTTGACCTCTTCTTTTCATGCGATTTTACCTCTTTCTTCTAGCCTTCTAAGTCTAAAACTCATCTCAAACACTCCATCACAAACACATGTATCAAAACAGCAATTCATCATAAATTGTGGGAATTCCTAGAGCCCACACAACCACCCAAATTTAACACAAAAACAAACAAGAAGCTCCAAGCTTCCAAAACTAAACAATTAGAGCAAATGAATTAGGGTTTTGTTAGAGCCCTTTACCTCAAATAGATCAAGGAAATTTCAAGCTTGAGATCTCTATGTTCCTCCCTCCAAGCTCCTAGCGGCTCTACACCCTCAAGACAAGTTAATCATCAAGTTTCCAAGGTAGGTTAGCAAGATATGTCCATGTTTCTTGGTGGATTTGGGTGAAGTTTTATAGTTTTTGAAGATGAAATCAAAGGGGAAGAGGGGGAGGGTGGTGCGGCTGGTGAGAGGGAGAAGAGGGAGGATTTTGGGTGTTTGGTAAAGTGGGAAAAAGTGAAAGGAAGAAGAAACATAAAACTTTGTTTTTATGGAGTCAAAAGTCTACTTGAATTTGTGGCCCAAAATGCTCCAATTGGAATTTAATCCTAATCACTCACTTCTAATCCCTCAATTAGCTTTTCTCAATCTACTAATGATCATTCTTATTCTCCAAACTTACATCACTCTCATTCCAAATATTTATCTCGAAAAACATGCCTTTTTCGTTTTTCACAATTGAGCGATAGAAAAATTAAATTGAAGGTTAAACAAGGTTTTTAAAATAAAATGAGGTAATGTATGGTGCAATTGCAATTAAAATGATTTAAAACAATTAAAACAAGTATTCAGAGAAATTAAATAATTAATTAAATAAATAGGTCAAATAAAAATAAATTTTCGGGTCCTCACGCCTCTAAAGTCTGAATTGTCCTCTCAGACTGCCCATCGGTCTGGGGGTGATAAGCGGTGCTCAAGTTCAACTTAGTCCCTAAGGTCTCTTGCAACTTCTTCCAAAACCTAGAGACAAATCTCGGGTCTAGATCGGAGACAATGCTTATTGGAATTCCGTGCAACCTTGCTATCTCATCCAAATAAAGTTTAGCCAACTTCTCCAAAGAACACCTCATATTCTCCGGTAGAAAATGTGCAGATTTAGTGAGTCGGTCGACTACTACCCAAACGGCGTCATGTCCTTTTTGACTCCTCGGTAGACCGGTGACAAAGTCCATAGTAATATGTTCCCACTTCCATTCGGGAATCTTTAAAGGTTGTAAAAGCCCTGAAGGTTTTTGATGCTCAGCCTTAACCTGCTGACAAATAAGACATGTCTGCACGAACTTGGCTACTTCCTTCTTCAAACCATCCCACCAGTACAACCCTTTCAGATCTTGATACATCTTATTACTCCTAAGATGGATGGTATACTTGGACCGATGTACTTCTTCTAAAATCTCTTTCCTTAATACTTCGTCATTTGGCACTACTATCCTCTCTCGGAACCTTAATACACCTTCTGACCCTATCTTAAAGTCTCGGGCTTTCCTTTTTTGTACTCTCCCCAGAAATTTCTGCACTGCAGGATCCTTCGATTGTGCCTTCTTGATCCGTTCCAACAATGGAGACCTTAGTTCCACATTCCCAAAAATAATCTTTTGTGTCCTTAAGCAAGGATTCCACTCGCTCACTTGTTCCAACATTTCCAATTCCTTGACTATTAACCCCGCCACTTGAGCCTTGCGACTTAACGTATCAGCCACAACATTTGCTTTTCCAGGGTGATACTTTATTGAGCAATCATAGTCCTCTAAGAACTCTACCCATCTCCTTTGCCTCAAGTTCAATTCCTTTTGTGAGAACAAATACTTCAAACTCTTGTGGTCCGTAAACACCTCAAAAGTTACCCCGTACAAATAGTGCCTCCACTTCTTCAAAGCAAAGATAACCGCCGCCAATTCTAAATCGTGAGTTGGGTAATTATACTCATGAGATTTCAACTTCCTAGAGGCATAGGCTATGACTTTTCCACCTTGCATCAAGACACAACCCAGCCCATCCTTAGAGGCATTTGAATACACCACAAATCCTTCTTTGCCATCAGGTAAGGTTAAAATCGGAGTCTCAGTCAACCGCTTCTTCAATTCTTGAAACCTCTCCTCACACTTAGAGCTTCAAACAAACTTTCCATGTTTCTTAGTCAAGTCCTTTAAAGGTCTAGCAATTCTTGAGAAATCTTGAATAAGCCGGCGATAATAACCAGCCAGACCTAAGAAACTTCTAACCTCAATCGGGTTCTCAGGCCGCTTCCAATGAGTAATAGCTTCCACTTTAACCGGATCAACTGCAATCCCGTCCTTGGAAATCTTATGCCCTAGAAAAGAGACATCCTCTAATCAAAATTCACACTTACTGAACTTTGCAAACAACTTATGCTCTTAGAGGGTTTGTAATACGATTCTCAGGTGTTGGGCGTGGTCCTTTTGGGTCTTAGAATGCACTAGTATGTAATCAATAAAGACCACGACAAACTGATCCAAGTAAGGCTTAAATACTCGTTGCATCAAGTCCATGAATGCGGCCGGAGCATTAGTCAATCCAAAGGGCATCACTACAAACTCAAAGTGGCCGTACCTCGAATTAAAAGTAGTTTTCGGTACATCCTCTTTTCTAATCCTCAACTGGTAGTACCCCTGCCTGAGATCTATCTTAGAGAACACTACTGACCCTTGCAACTGATCAAATAATTCGTCGATGAGTGGTAAGGGATACTTGTTCTTGATTGTTACGTCGTTCAGCCCCCGATAATCTATACATAGCCTTAGACTACCATCTTTCTTTTTAACAAACAAAACCGGTGCTCCCAAGGAGAATCACTTTCCCTAATGAAACCCTGTTCCAAAAGGTCTTGTAGCTGTACCTTCAACTCTTTAAGCCTCGGCTGGAGCCATTCTATAAGGGGTCTTAGAAATTGCATCCCAAGCACCAGGTCAATCTTAAACTCTATTGCCCGCTCAGGGGGTAAAGATTCCAACTCCTCGAGAAAAATATCAGAAAAATCCTTAACAATCGGTACATCTTCCAATTTCACCTTATCGTTTGGAGGGTTTATAAGAAAAGCCAGATACCCTTGAGCCCCCTTACTCAGTAGTTTTCTAGCTCTAATCCCAGAAATGAGAGCTGATGAAGCCAACCTTTCCTTAACACTACCTTCAATCTACAGTCCACCTTGGCATGGTGTTTGGCTAAGCAGTCCATCCCAATAATCACATCATACCCCTTGATATCCAAACTCACCAAGTCGACCAATAATTTTCTCTCTCCAATCCACACTTCACAGTTTTTATACACCAAACTTGTAATCAGACTTTTATTCCCCGTTAGTGTTCTAACCTCTAGGTCAAAGGGTAACCTAATAGATTTTATGTCTATACCATAGATAAATGCAGGATTAACAAATTAATGCGATGCACTAGGATCAATTAAAACTATAGCTAAGCGGTGGAAGATGGGAATGGTACCTTCGACCACTTCAGTTGACTTGGGCACCTCTTGTTGATCCAGTGCATAAACTCGAGTTGGTACTCTCGTCCTATTCCCCACCGCACTAGCTTGGTTCGGGTTCGGTCTCTGGGCCCCACCTCACTGGCAGAGTCGGGGACAGGCAGATATCTGATGATTGGAACTACCACACTTCAAGCATTTTCCTTGTTTCTTCCAGCACTCGTCGGTGATGTGATTTGACCTCAGCAGAAATTACAAGTAAGGTCGGAGTTCGAAGCCTGACTCCCTTGTGGAGCACTCCTTGCGGGTCCTTTACCACTGACTAACCCTCGGGACATCCCTCCTTGGGAAAAGGCCCCTTTTGAAGCTCCCGAGGCGCTAGCCCCACTCGAACCTCTCCCAAACTTGGAAGGCGGAGTACTTGAATCCATAGGCCCCCGACTACCAAAAGAGGCGCTTCTTTTTCTAGCGTTAAAGGCCTTCAGGTGAGCCTTTGCAGTTTCGATCGTTTGGGCTTTTTCAATGGCCTCACTGAAGCTATTAATCTGTGCCGCCGCTACCCCTTCTTGAATTTCCAAGTTCAACCCCTGGACGAAGCGTCTAATCCTTCTTTGCTCCGTAGCCACCAACTCTAGGGCAAACCTAGACAACTTAGTAAACTACGCCTCATAATCAACGACGCTTAGTAGACCTTGTCGGCACTTGATAAAATCATCCTCTTTCTTTTCTTAAACTAAGGGATGGAGGAACTTAGCATAAAACTCCCGGGTGAAATTCTACCAGGTCCGAGGAATCTAATCTCTATCCCATTTTGCCCTAATCATGTTGCACCATGATCGGGCTGCCCCCTCGAACTGAAAGGCGGAAAAAGATACCCGCCTCTCCTCAGTGTAATCAAAGGTGCCGAAGATATCCGAAATACGATCCAACCAACCCTCAGCGGCCTCCGGATCGGGTCCCCCAAAAAACTTAGGCGGGGAGAACCTTTGGAAGCGTTCTAGAGCCCTGTTCTCACCACCATCATGGCCCCTAGGCTGATTAGCTGGACCCCGACCTTATTGGTCCACCAGACGAGCCAAGATACCCGTCATCTGATTTATGGCAGTTGCCACTTGATCTCCGAAATCTACTCTGTGTCCTTGACTTTGGTCAACTGTCGAACCTCAGTCGTCATCCATATTTGGGGGTTGCCTTGTCCCACGCCCTCGTCCTCAATCTTGACCTCGTCTACCTTCCATAGTCTTTATAGAAGGTAGACATTTTAAGAAAAGAATGCGAAAATAAAATAAAATAAAATAGAATAAGGTAAAATAAAATAAAATAAAATAAAATAAAATAACACAAAATAAAGTTAGCAATTGACAAATTAAATTTTAGAACTAACAAGAGAAATTCTTAGAACAAACCAAACTTTTATATATATACACCAAAATATGATAAGAGAGTCAAGTACATCACGGTGGCATGTTTATTACAAAAGAATTCACAAAAAATCACTTCCAACGGCCATTTCACTAAACAAAAGCACAATAGTGAAAGCGATAAATAAACATGCACCCACAGAGACGAGAATCATCCTAATGGTCTCTCTTTACAAAAGGGGTTGGTAAAACCCTAATTTCCCAAGTATAACTGCCCTACTCCTCCGCAGAACCACCAACAGGGACCCCTTGGACGGATCCTTCTCGACAGGCTCGATCTCCTCAGATGGATCCTCTTCAACGGGCTCAAGCTCGAGAGGCTCCTCCTCCGAGGAATCCTCCTCTAAAGGCTCCTCTAAGAATGCACTCGCATTCACCTCAGCAACCTTTTCAACTAGAGAATTAGTGTCAGCTAGAATCCCTACAGTCCAATCCTGGACATCATTAATTACCCTAGTCAGTCGGGCCTTGAACCTCTGAACTTGATCACAGGCGGCCCTAGCCCGTTCGCGCTCAACCTCAACCTGTGCCTCCAGTGCCTGGATTCGGGCATTGCGAAATGCCAAGACATCCCCTAGCCCCTCAAGTTCCTCTAGAAGTGACCTATTGGCATCCACCAATTCCTGACGCTCGTCGTCAAGAGATAGCACCACGACGTTTGGGTAGGTATACCTTATCCTACATGCACATCTCGGGGCCCCTCGATGTGGAGTATACTGGAGCTGGGCTCCTCCACCCCTCACTCTATATCGGATAGGCCTAATTGGCTCCACGTGTCCATTAGCTCCGGGAACGCCATTACCATTCTCCATTCCTATAGACAATTCACAACTTAAGGTTAAGAACTTAAAGTTATCAACTTTACTAAAATATCAAACTTAAAGTACAAGAAACCATTCTAACTTTACTTATAAGGATAAGGACCTTAAAGATTTCCTTATAAATCTCTAACTTAGGCTCTGATACCACCTGTAACAGCCCCACTGATGCGGATCATCCTAGCATTGATGGACATAGGGCGCAGGATGGCCAGTCTTCAAGGTCGCTACAAATTCCTCCTGGTCCAATGACACGTGCACGGGCTAGACGGCTCAAAGAGGAGTTAAACACTTTGGTTCGTGTTGTTCACAGTCAAGTTCAGTCACCTTACATTGTGGATGAAGAGTCAAGGCCATTGGTGACATTGCTAAGTGTTGTCATTAAAGAAGGATCGAGTATGGTTAATTAGGGTTTCATCAATTAGGGTTTGATAAAGTTTTGTTGTTTAAACTTTATTGTTATTTGATTTGTTAAGCATCGGTCAGCCTTGTTTCACATGGTTGATTAGTTAGGTTATTAGAAGCTTCCTGAACCCTAGCTATTTTTCCATTTTTAAATTCGGTTTCTTTCAAGGATATTAAGGGCCGAATTTCTAGTCCTTATTAGTCTAGGATTTTGACGTTTTGTAAGGCTATAAATAGCCCCCTTAAATTCGAAATTATTATCAAGAAATTATTCAGCAAATTGCTTTGAGTGTTTATCACCTCTTTTGCTTCCTTGAAGCAACTTGAATACCTTAGAATCTTCTTGGGTGTTTATAGACTTATCAATTCAAGAACACGTTGAATTGTGGCGTCTTCTACCTTTATACCAACGTTCGTTGTCCACGTGCTCAACAGGTGAAGATCTTCCGCGGTGTGTCCCAACTTTGTTTACCAAAACCCTAGATCCTACATCTTTCGTGTGCGGGTTGCGTTATTAATTAACGTAGTTCGTATCACCCACTCTCCCCTAAGGCAAACCAAAGGGTTGGCGGGCTGCCTGCCTAACTCTCGCCAAGATTCAAGTATTCGAAAATACTAACACTAAAGGATAAATCTAAAATTTCCAAATCAGAAGAGAGAATGGAAGCAGTAAAATGACATTTAAACTTAGAGTACAAACGTTAGCTTACAAGCACCTAAAGCTCCAATCCAAAGCCTATTACATCCCCACAAGTCGAAATTTACAAAACCAAAAGAAAATACAATTCATACTTCCAAACTCGAGACAAAAGCCAAAAGCAGGAACTAGACCTAACTAGGCCTCTGGATTCTAGTCACCTGTTAAGGAAAAACAAATTGGGAAGGGGGGGTGAGTTAGAAGCTGGTGAATTTCCAAAAGAACATGCACAGGCATAAAGCAGGATAAATGACACTATGAACCAAGTAAAGAAAACACATAACACACAAGTAGGATACAGTGGCTCTCAAGAGCACAGGTCCACAATGTACGATCGCTTCAAGTAGCCGACACTCCATCGACTTTCCAATCCAAGTAGATGACTCTTTACAACAATCTCCTTCCACCAAACTCCCCCTACTGGCCCGCAATCTGAAACACTTAACTACTCAAGGGACACGGCCAAGAGTAGTTTTATAAACACTTTCTCCACAAGTATTAACACATGCATGAACAATTATGTCACCAACTCTACTTGAAGGAGAGCAATAAAGTATACTCTATCTAAGTGAGTGGTTCAACAATTTCATTTCCAAATAAACAAGTAGATAACACACTCATGCAAAGCATTTAATTACAGCAGTTAACATGCATTGGAAACTCACCGATAAAAGAGGGCTCGGTGTCCAAATTTTGATCCAAGTCCAAATCAGCTCCACTCCCTAAGCAAATTAAAAGAATAGCGGAAATAAGCTCTCTAGTTCATTTGTCAAATCTTGTTCAAGAAAGAAAATGTTCGTTAACCTTTTGATTTGAACAGAATTCTTGTGAAAATTGTAACTTGAGTTGCATAAGTCCAAATTTTACTAGGTTGGTACCGTTGAAAACCTTATTAAAATGGCTAAAACTTTGTAGAAGATACCTTAGCGAGATTCTAAGCAGAAACAGCCCAGATTTTCGTGTAAGATTACTGCTTCAATGAAGACAGGACAAAACAGACTAGTTTTTTCAGTATGTTTTGGAAATTTGCCAAAAATCGTAGAAAATGAATTAGCCCCTGAAATTTACACAGTTATCCCTATGAATCTAGTTTCAAATGCCACTGATGGCACTCGATTCTGACTCTGGAGTAAGAAAATATAGTTATCCAAAACAGGGCAGGTTCAACACTCCTGATTTTCCGAAATTCCAGTTTCGCAAGGCAGGTTTAGGGCATCATTTGGATGACAAATTCTTACTCAAAAATCACCAAATTTGGTACACTAACTCTACTATATATAGATTAAGTTCATATCAAAATTCAGCCAAAAAATCTAGCGAGAAGATAGATTTCCTGATGCACAAAGTGTGCTCAACATTTCAATCCAAATCTGTAAGGTTTTTGTTTTCTTCATCCAAGAGCTTCTATCATACCCAAATCACCACCAATTGCCCTAATTTTGGAACATAGATTTAATGACAAAAAATCACAATTCCAACCAAATTTTCTCAATTCAAATCCAAAGCACCAAGAAGAGGCAATAAAATTCCATGGCTTGAATCATCAAACAAATACCCAAAACTTCCACAAATATGCCACAAATCTTAAACATAGAACCTAATTAAATCTAGAAATTTCAAAAGTTAGGGTTGCAATGAAGGTTTACCTTCCAATCAATCAAACCCTAGCTCAAAATTCCAAGAAAATGCTCCAATGTCCAACCCTAGTTAAATCCTCAAGTGTATCTTGCTTCCTAGGGCTCCTCTTGATGATTTTCCTCCTCCAATTGAAGATGGCAGCAACCAACAACCTCTCCTCTGCCCAGATTTTGGTTTGGCCAGCCTCCAACCAGCAGCTCCTCTCGTTTTTCTCCCTCTCCCTCCTTCAAGCTCTCAGTTGGCTCAAGAAAATGGAGGTGATGGCTTGGGTTGTCTTGCTTGAGCTTCTTAGGGCTGGTTGAAGGCTAGATGAAGAAGCTTTCTTGCTCCTCTTTCCCTTCTCTCTCTCGGCTCACAGCTCTCTCCCTCTCTCTCTCCTCTTGGCTAGAGCAACAAGAAAAGATGAAGTTGAAGTGAAGCTTGGAGTTTTGGCTATGGAGTTTTGATTTGAGGAGGAAGAAGAAAGGTTTCTCTTGCTCTTTCTCTCTCCCTTGTCTCTCAGCCACCTTAGGAGGAAGAAGAGGAAGAATGGTTGGCTTTTATTGTTCAAGAGTTGACCAAGACACAAAATATCTCTTCTTGTTTCAAGAGTTCAACTATTCCAACTACTTACACATGCTTATGTTCCCTCTTGAATTTGTGTACTACATTTTTCTTGTCCAACTTAATTCTATCTCATTTCTAATTCTTTAAAGCCTACTCATAGTCTAATCTTTCACCAAAATTAAATTCCTCGACACGACTCAAAAATTGAAACTTAATGCTAGTCGGATAGACTTTGGAATTTTGCTTAAGTAAAAATCATCTAACTATGAAAATGCAAACTTCATAAATAAAAATCATGTAATTTTATATAAACACATAATATAATTATTTTTACCATTATTATTTAATTTTTTCAAAAAAAATAAACAAAATTAAGAAAAATAATAATAAAATAATAATAAATTTTGAGGCCCTCACACAATCTGCTGATACCTTAGGGTATGCTTTAGGGAGAGGTGGGGTCATCACAAGATATGTATGGCAAAGGATAATTGTTATATTGTACACATGCATAGAAAAATAGAGTCATCTACTTGACTCTTAATTATACGTGGATGATCATAAGACTTTGCTAAAAGCTAGTCTTGATATATAAGTGAGTTGATAATGTTCAAACAATGATAAATTAAAGTGATTTAATTTACCTAATTCTTATTATTAAGAATTCTAATATTTTTTTATTGGCAATGTGGAAGAGAAAGTAATAGTTCACATATATTAAGAGTTTCTTATGCAAGTTTAAAAGTTATTCAAATAAGAACCTGAATAATAAGTTTGTAAAACATATAGTTTAATTTATGAAACTAGTTAACCTTGAGGAACTTACTGTTTAAATAAGTCTTCTAAAACAATAGTTGTATTATAAGATGCAAATCAAATCTTATTAAAAACTAGTTATGCATTTCCTATTAGAATTAGAATCTTTATCTATCTATATATACCATTATTGCTTAAGCTAACAAGATAAAAATTCACATAGAAGTGTGTGACATTTTAAAGAAAATCTAGAGAGAGAAATAGACCATAAATTCAGCCATCAAGACTCCTCTACACTTTGAACGAGTTTGCTAATTCAAGAAACTAGTTTTTTTTCTTTTTTTTAATGGCAAATCCCGTACATGGAGGAGGGATGCCAACTTTATTTTATTAAATTATTAAGTGAAAAAGGAGGGAACGGACCTAACCTTCAATACGACAGTGAAAGCAGTAAATTAGGAGTACTACCTTACAATGAGTCTTAATTTTGTTTACACAATCTAGTATAGGGAAATCATACTTCATCTAGTCTAATTAGCACTTGCACATTTGATACAAGTGATTAAGAAGTAAAAGCCAATGAGGCGTGTTTAGAACTTCCTACTTTTGAAAGGGCATCTGCTGCCTAAGTTTGCTTCATGGAAAATGTGTCTAAAAATAAAGTTCCTATCATGAGTAAGTTGGCTAATATTGCAAATGACTTTGTCTACTCTCCAAATATATTTAGCTGCTGATTGTAAGACATTGCAAAGAATTTGGAGTCCATCTCCACAACAACGTAATAAAGATTCAATGATATGCATATAGAAATTCCCTCCAAAAGAGCTCTGGCCTCTACCTCCTTATTCATGCAAACCCCATAAAAAAGATGAAAAATCAGAAATTGGCTAATCATAACGGTCCCTTATCACTCCACATCCACTGGAGAAACCTGAATTTCCTATTGAAGAACCATCTATATTCAATTTGAAAAAAGTAAATACTAGTGGCTGCCATGAAACTGAACTTGCTTTTTAGAAGCAATTGCTATTGGAGAATCTTTGCATTTGACATACTTGTTGGTTGGAATGGATGAGCCATAGCGATGGTATGCAATAAGACACCACCTAGTGCTGAACTTGCATTGATTTTGGATATTTTCTTCAAAATGAAGTATGTTACTCACTTTCTATAGTTCCCCACAAATGGGAGAAGGAATTATAAGCAAGAGCTGGTCATGCATAGAAGAAATTGTAGACATGAACCACTAGCCTTGAAGTTGTAACATTAGCCTTTCATTCCAGGTTGGTGGGACACCTAAAAGATGCTCAAAGAATGACCAAACAAAAGATGCAAACTGCATCATGGGAAGTAATGACCTGCTCAATCTTCAGTTTTATATAATACACATTTGCTTTCCATCTAAAAGCTGAGGGAACCTTAAAGCTTCTAGGAAAGGTAGAAAGCCATTCAAAAGGTGACAGATGAAAGTAGAGACCCTAGATTGCAGGCACCTATTCCAAATAAAGGGTTGCAAAAACATCGAGCTCTACTTCTGCCTAACTATTTCATAAGTAGAAGCAATAGAAAACTCCCTAGCCTTCGAAGGACTCCAAATTAATTTATTGTTAAAATCGGTCCACGTGAAAGAGTAAGACATCACTTGCTGCCACTTTGACTGTGATAATGAGTCCTAGAGAGCATGTATGTTCTAGATATCATTACAATACAACTCATGATCCACACTATTTGGTTCTACAAGATGTTGTTTTCCTACTTTTGAGGAGTTGGAAAAGATTATTTCATTTTACCCATGTTATTTAAATTGCATCTTCTTTATTTATTTAATTACTGATTTTGTATCTTAATGACTTTATTCATTGTTGCATGTGGAGAATTATATGGTGATTTTAAGACCAAAACCAAGTAGAGGGAGTTAAGGAGTAATTGTCAGAGATTTCTGTCTAAACCAAAAGATAAGCATGGCTTGAATTTTGCCATTTGTCACCACCTAATTCATTCTTGACCAAGACAAATTTCCTACACCAACCAAACTGCTTCTTTCTTCCATTTTTCATTTACTTGCTTAGAAAAGAGAGGAGGGCTGAAATTCTTGAGAGAAAAAGGGGGAAAAACTACCAAAAACCTGGTTAAATTATTGCTTGAATTTGTGAGGAAAAAGAGAGGGAAAATCTTGATCACTTCATCAAACTTTGCTCTAAGCTTGGAAAGAAGGCTTTGAAGGAGTTTTTGGTGGATTTTCATCTTGATTTTGTTGGAACAAAGGAGGTAAAATGCTAAGACCATCTCTTTTCTTTTTCCTATGTTTGATGCACGATGATCTTGTGGGTGGATGATAAGATTAATGGGTGGATTTTGGCTCAATTGATATTTAGTTCTTGAAGATGTCCACTTAGGGTTTAATTTAATTATGCTCTTTTAGTTGCTTTTCTTGTGGAAATTCTTGGCTATATCTTCCTTTACATAGTGGTGATGAACCTTTGTGGATATGTTATGGATTGTTGGGTGAGATTTGAGAGATTTTTTGGTTGAAATTTTGGAAAACTTTAGAAAACTTTTCTGCTTGCTGGCCGAATTGGAAGCTAAGATTTTTAGCTTGGATTTTGCAATTTTTGTGATGATTTTTAGCTAAAATTTGTTCAAAACACCCTATGAAACTTTGAACAACAAGTGTATGTTGGATAGAGACAAAATTTTGAGCTTTAGAAGGTTAAATTAGCACTTTTTCCTCTGTTTTCTTAGCTGGAAATTCTGCTACGCAGCTCTCTTTTCTTGCTTTTGTTTGGTATTTTTGACATGATTTTTACTAACTACTCTTGATAAAACATTAAGCTACATTTGTGTGTTGAATTTGCATCAAAATCTTGAAGTTTTATTGGAGAAAGTTTCTTGTTTTCCTTGTTGATACGTTTCTAAAATTTTCACAGGAGTCTCTGCAGTTTTAGTACATTGGCCATAACATGGTATAAGAAAATCAAAATTTAATTCCGTTTGATGTGTTTGAAACTAGACTTAGAGCTCTTTTAACCATGTGAAGTTTAGAGTCTGATTCAGTTTCTATAAATACCAAAAAAATTTGCAAAATTGGGTGAAAAACCAAACCTATTCTATTTTCTACTTTTGCGACAATAGTGAATTGGAACTGAAATTTGACTAATCTATGAGTTGAATTTCATAAAAATGTCTTCTAAAGATTGTTAATTCTTTGAGTCTATTTTCTAATGCTATAAGTTTTATAATTTTTCAACCTATAGAACTCATATTATGCTTTTTCAAAAAATGTTGCTAGTGCTAAAAAACTAGGACTGTTTTGTCCTTGTTTCCTTTGTTTCGTGCAGTGAATTTTGGTACTATTGTTCTATATACTTGATATTGTCTTAACCTAAAATGGGTGATGAATTTGGGTGAAAATGATGAGTTTTAAGAGGTGCAAACATTACCTTTTCACTGTTTTGTCAGCTAAAATTCCAATCGAAAAATGAAATTGTTTTGGGGGCTATTTTGTGCAAAGATGTGGCTGAAAATGAAACTATTTTGCACCATTTTCTACTTGAAACAATGGTCTAACATAAGCATGGATTTTCTCCTTGAATTGAGCAAGAGATCATATGTTTTTGAAAGAGTTTCGTGGGTACAAAAGCTGAAACTATTTGGGATACTTTTGGGACTTCATAGTCGAGTTTTGGAAATGAATTTTACCTCGTGGTTGTTGTGACAACTCACCTCTCCCTAGGGCATACCCTAAGGTATCAGCGGATCGCCTACCGAACTCTCGTTGGGGCTCACTATAATCAACAAATCCTTTGTAAGAAAATACTTAAAAGTCCACCTGAAACAACATAACGTTGAATGTACTTCATTATATCATTTACATATCTTCACAAGTAATTACATAGCGGGTGGGATGTAGTGAGGGGGGATGGATCTTTTTGGTGGGATAATTGGCTAGGGGACGGCCCACTGGCCTGGTTGTTGCCTGCTAATGCGTCGGAGGCTCGGATTAGGGATTTCTGGAAACGAGAGGGTTGGGATTGGGGTAGGTTGCGAGAGGTGGTCAGGTGGTTGCCCAGATAGTTTTACAAAAAACGGTTCTATTTACGTTTGGACGGGATGAGATGTATTGGAAGGGGTCCGAGGCGGGCACTTTTAGAGTAGCGGACGTCTATAAGATGCTAAATGGAGGTCGGGTTACATCTTGGTTTTTTAAGCGAGTTTGGATGCCAGGTGTGCCATTGAAATTGTCGGCTCTTCTATGGCGAGTCGCCTTGGGGAGGCTTCCCGTCATGGATAAACTATAGAAGTTCAATGTGCATGGGCCGTCGTGGTGCTATTGTTGCAAGGAGAAGCAGTCAGAAACTTTACAACATATTTTTGTGGGTGGCGACATCCCTCAGCAGGTGTGGTGTTTCTTTGAGACATCGCTGGGTATTTCATCGGGGGATTGTGTTGTTAGAGAGAAATGTGTTGCATGGTGGATTCAATTCTGTGGGGCTCCGGTTGGGGTATGGCTAGGTCGTCTGGTTCCAATTGTAATAACTTGGCACTTGTGGAGGGCTCATAATAAGCTTGTGTATGAGGGGATGCAGCCTCAGTTGGCTTCGATATGTGGGGCGGTGTGTGATGATGTGAAGGTAATTATGTTGACTCATTTTCCTTTCTTGGATCGTCGTCTCAGGAGGTCGGCCTGGCATGATTTCGTTGCATTGGTGGGGTGTGTGAAGCCAAAAGTGCGTGGATTGCCGGTTGTTTGGAAAAAGCCACTCACGGCGACTTTCAAGTTGAATACGAACGGCTCGCTTAGGGGAAATGGGCATGGTGGTGGTGGCGGGGTGTTACGGGATAAGGATGGTCGGGTGGTTTTCGCTTTCTCCGAAGCTTATAATAAGGCTTCTGTGTTATATGCTGAGTTTCATGCGTTGCTCACGGGCCTAGAGATGTGTTGGTCGCGGGGCTTACCCCCGGTTCAGGTGGAATCCGACTCAATGGTACTGGTTCAAATACTTCAAGGCAAGGTGGGGATCCCGTTCAAGGTGAGACCTCTTTTCAGAAGGTTGGAGCAGTTCCGGGGATATGTTGCCTCCAGTCAGCATATTTTCCGTCAAGGTAATCTTGTGGCTGATGCTCTGGCAGTAAGGGACGCTTTGGGCCGTTCCGTCATTTATGACTCTTTTCAGGCTTTACCTAGGGAGATTCAAGGCCTTTGTACTATGGATAGACTGCAGGTTCCATCTTTTAGATTTAAAAAAAGGTATACTTGAGCAAGTGTGCTCTGTAGTGCTAGTTTTCTAATACATTGTACTGATTCATAAGTAATAAAAGGGGTATTCAAGCCCTCCCGCCCTTTGGGGCGGTTTTAAAAAAAAAAGAAAAAAAGAAAAAGAGAGAAGAATTGGAAGCATATTGTGATGCTACTTTGTGCAATATCTAAAGATTTATGCATCAAAGATCCACCCAATACCACATGAGAAAAGGTGGCCTCCTATGAAATATGTAACACCTAAAATAGTTTTACCACCAACTATTAGAAGGAAAACTAGCAGACTAAGGAAAAATAGAAGAACACCTGATGAAGGAGCTCCTTCATCTCAACATAAAAGATCTATTGCCTTCGGGTGTTCAAAATGTGGCAGATTTGGACATAACAAGAGAACCTATCAAGAAGTCCTTATTACTGTAAAAATAGCGATCTCTATTTCTAATTTATATCTTAAGGATTTATAAAATATGTACCTGAGCTTGCATTATTTTTTCTGGTTACTAGTCAAAGAGGAAGATTTGGAAGGGGTATTGCTAATATAGGGTTGGCAGGATATGTACTTTGGATATAATTTAGCATTTCATTACACTATTTTTCAGTAAGGATTGCTTAACAAATATGTATTTTTGTCTTGTGATTTGCCAAGATCATGTATAAGGATGTGTACTTGTGGATGTTTCCAGTCAAGGTAGTAACATAAGCATTCACAATCAAGCTACTAGTGCTAATGCTCAAGTTAATTAGTCTGCAAGCACCAATGGTCAAAAAAGAAAGGTACATGATATTAGAATTGATGTTGACCAATATGTTGTGATGCTATGCTAGTTATAATAAGTAACTACACCATTTTTATTATATTTTCAAGGAGGATGACCCTCCATTACTAATCAACAACAACCATCCACTGCAACTGCAGCTGTAGTTACACGAAATAAAGGTGGTTCTCAAACTGAAAGAAGTGTGAGCATTTTTGCTACTACAACTATGGACTCTCACAATGGTAGCAGTAGTTTTAGTATGTGGTTCTATTTGTGTACAGAACTTGAATATCCTATTTTGTCAAAATAAAAATAGTATAAATAGCTTTTTGTGAATCTTAGTCAAATTAAGCTTGTAAGTTCGTAATATTGCAATTCTCACCATCTAGATTACTATTTCTAGACTATATTTTGGAAAGATATGGATTGTAACACCTTGTTGCTAAGTGGAAACACCTTGTTATTGCTATGTACTCGAGTATTGCCCCCATATTTGAACTACTTTTAGATGGCATTTTTATTTATTTGGCAATTGCAATTTAAGCAATAGCATGTCCATTGTTGCTATTGAAATCACTAGAAACTTCATGACTTTTTTTTTTTGTAATTATAAACTACCAATCATATTTGGCGTGTGGACTTGGATACCCATTTTATTAAAACAAAAGAATAAAAAAGAGTACATGAAAAGAAGGGGGACATATAGCCTTTCCTTCTTATATGAAAACGGAAGTTCTTGTCAATTCTAAACAAAGCATGAGACATAGGTGGAATCAAATTAAAATCAGTGTACAAAGTAAAAGATCTACTTTTTGAACCAAAAGATGCAAGAGAATGAGCCACAGAAAAGCCAAGATTTCTATTATGGAAAATGCTTCAGAGGAAGAAACATCAACAGAAGATACTTCTGAGTCTTATAATTCGGACTCTTATTCTGAAAGTTCTGAATCCCAAAGTTTAGAAGATGTTTCATCAGAATCAAGCTCAGAAATCACAAAAATGGTTCCTAATGTTCTCATGACTCGAGAAGCAGAACCAGAAGCAGAGGTTGCTTTCCCCTCAGATGAAGAAGAAGTTGATGAAGAACCACAAAGACAGTCAAAGAATACTAAAAAGGGGAGTGTTTCTATTTTTAACTCTTGATGACATTCCATCACAATGGGAAAAGAGGTTTCAAGAGTTTCAAGCTGGTGAACCCAAGTTGATATGGCGTTCCAAGTTTGGTAGTATCTTAAATGGTATCAAAGCCAAACTAATATCTTCTTAGGGAGGAGGTAATTGTGGTTTGTCTGTAAGTATGTCATTTGATCCCCATCTTAATCTTCCGGTGGTTAGTATATTATTTGATTCCCGTTTAACAACCTCTTTGCCTTCATATTATTATAAATCTCAGCTTAGTAATTGTGGCGGCCTCACTTTCCCCAAAGGCAAACCAGAAGGGTCAGCGGACTGCCTGCCCGGCTTTCGCTGACACTCACTCAATCACTTAACAAGTTATGCGAGTAAATACCACAAAATAACTGGTAATTCATGCTTAGGAAAATTCAAACTTATACATATCCATTTTACAAACCCAAAACTAAGTTCAAACCCTAGAATTTGTAATAATATACAAGTACTTAATATAACAAAAGACTGTCCGCAGAGGTTTTGCCTGCCAAAATCTCAATCACCGAACCAAGCTTTAACCTGGGAAGGGAAACAGTTAAGAGGGGTACGCCTAATGCTTAGTGAGTGTCCCGGTAGCAGTTAATTAACATGTAACACTTTCCCCAAAGGGGCATGTCAAGCATGTAAGCCCGTTAACCGGGATTAATAGTAGTATCATGTAAGCCCGTTAACCGGGATCAATAGTAGTATCATGTAAGCCTGTTAAACGGGATCAATAACAGTATCGTGTATCACGTATTCCACTATTTGTGGACAAGTAAACAATAACACTTTTCAATAAAAGATTACGGTCCGGTACAATCACTGATGCAGCTTTAGTAGTCTCTTGTCACCAGTTCCCTTACTCCCAACTTTCGGGCCCGAACACCAACAAGCAGGAGGCGGTAATACTCATGAGTAAACCTTAACAAGTACCCAAGGTTCGTTAACTTACCCGACCTAGCCCGATGCCAGCTCCAATCAAGCCACGTCGCCAATGGGATTGGGATCCCGGAACAAGTGGATGCCAATTGTGGTAAAGTACACAATAGCACAAGTAGGCATGCACAAGTACTTTTCAAGTTTAGGGCGAGTGTGATAAACTACACACTTGCCCTTTTCACATAATTGATAATTTACACATGTACAAGTAGGCATATAGCGCGTTGGAAACAATTGACAAGTAAACAGTGAAACAAGATGGGTCTCTCACCTGTGGTAGTCTAGATCTGACTGGTCGGTCCGAGTTGGTCTCCTAACTCCTGGACGAGTCCTGTGAGTAATTAGATATTAGGTACTGATTTTGGCTAATTTTCTGGTCTCAAAATAAGTTGATCAACTTATTTCTATTAATAGGTTAACAAATGGATCAGGTTTAGGTTAAAGGTTAGGACACGGTTTAGGGCTCAGGTCGGTATCGGGGTGGCATAGGTCACCGGGTGTGGTGTTGTTAGGTGGTCGGCACAAAATCGGCATGTTTTGTGCATAATCGGCAATAGTTGGCATGGGTTGGTAGGTTCTGGGCACGACCGGCAACGGTCGGCACTGGTTGGGTCTTGTTGGCTCACCGGTGCATATCGGTACCGTTTGGTGCGGGGTCGGTGCTTGCGGGGGCAAGTCGTGGGTGTTTGGCACGTGTTGATCCGTTGTCGTGTGACTCGGGGGTAGTCGGTGATAGTTGGCCCAAGTCGGCACCGGTCGGTGCCGATCGGGGCGTGCCGGGGACGTTGGTGTGCGTCGATTGACTGGGCATAGGGATAGTGTGGAACGGGACGGTCGATTCCTTGCGACCGTGCATGGTCAAGATCCAGATTGTCTACGACTTTGGCCGTTTCAGGTCGTTACAGGTCCATTGGGTGGTTAACGGGTAAGGTTGGTTGTCTCAAGGTATAAATAGGTAGTTTATGGTAGCTGAGAACAATGTCGAGTGGTCGGTGGACGAGTGCACGTGAGTCAACAACTGGGGTCATGGGTGGCTAGGGTTGACGGATGTGGTCAAGTACTGGGCATGGCCGATGCTGCAGGCTAGGCAACGGTCATGGCCAAGGTGTACATCGAGGTTAACGGTTGGTTAGACACGGGTCACGGCTGGCTAACAGTTGCTAAGGCTATTGGTTACTGGTGTCGTATCGTGGTAACAGTTACCTAATCAGGTGTCGATGCTGGGTCTTACCGGCACCAATCGGGTGACCGTTCCGCAGGTTAGGCACGGAAATGGTTGGTTTCATTATTGTGTGTAGGTCGGGAGCTATGGTTGTTGGCACGTCGGGTCCGTTTAGGCTTCCGTTCTAGTTAAGGACTTGGTCAGGGTGCTAGGCATGGCTTGTCGGTTCGGCTAACCTCCATGGGCACGGGTGGTGTCTACAAACCTGAGTAGTCGGTTGCCGTCGGGGTTGGTATTAGGGTCAGTGTTCGTTATCTAACTAAGGCACGTCGGCTCGGGGTTAGGCAATCCGTTAACCGGCGGGGCACGTTGGCTAGGGTCGGTGTGCTATGGCTAGGCAATTTGTTAATGGTTTGGCAAGCTTAGGCTAGGCAATCTGCTAAAGGGTCGGTGCGACGGCTCGACAGTCCAGCTAACGGGTCGCACGGGGGCTTGGCAGTCCTATTAACGGATCGCATGATGTCTCGTTATTTCCTCTAACGGGTGTGCACAGGACAGGCCTATCCACTAACGGATCGCACCTTACGACAGGCAATTTGCTAATAGACGTGCATACGGGCAGCAATGAGGGCGTGCTGACGCAGCTAATCCACTAACGGATCGCATGAGAGCTTGGCCACCCGTCGCAGAATCTTTACCAGGCTGTATCTCAGAATCTGCTCATGCTTTTTTGGCCCATTTTATACCTTTGGAAATGGCATTCAGAGCTCTACATTTTCTTAGAAGACAACATTTCCAGATTAAGGCTACAACAGGTTTGAATTCTAGCTTAAACATTCAGCAAGAACACAATTCAGGTTTAGCAGGTTGAGAAAATCAGTCAACTTCACGAGATTGCTGCAGGTATTAGGAACAAAATATGGGGCCGTGTGATATACCAACAGAAAGCTCTCTGAATCTAGTTTCTAACACCATCAACGGTGCTCAAATATGATATTCCTACAGTGAGATAAAGCCAAAATACCAAGACTGGTTTTGGTGGACTGTGATTACTTGAAGTCTATGTTCTTGGCACAAACGTGGATTTTACTTGTTCTAGGGTTCTTATTTTTGCTCAAAACTCATAACCAACATCCCACACATATATCTCAGCATATATAGCAAGTTTATGAGTATAATTATAGCAGGAATCAATCAAGATAAAGCATCCAAGACATGGTACAAAAGCTGGAATTCTAAACATGCTCAACCGGTAAAAACATCAATTTTCCAGCTCATGAACTAGAAATTTTCTTGTCATGCCATACACGATTTTAAACTTATGAAATAAGGAAAGTTTGCAGCTCATGATACCTCAATTAAATGCAGTAAAACGTTTGAAAGGTGGAGCAAGCAACCCAAGTGAAGTCCAAGCAATCCGGTCAGCAAGTCCAAGCCAACTTCAAGCTTGGTGGTTCTTGTTTTTGTGGCTGTTTTGTAGTAAGTTTTTAAGGGTGTTTGTTGGTTGTTTTCCAGAAAAATTTCGTCCAAGATAAGAGGCAAACAAATGATGCAAAGTGCTGGAATTTCATGTATTTATAGGCTAAGCAACAAGCATGACAAAGCAAGGTGTTTGACAACTCATTAGCCTAGGAATTTGCCAAGTTTCATAAGCATCTTGCTGTTTTGGTTGAAGTTTCTTGAAGATGTATGGCTGTTTTTGTGGCTGAAATTTCATCCATCAAGAGTAGGAAACAAGACAAAAATTTGATATGGCTTTGGCTATTTTTAGCAAAGCCCTTGGCTGCAAACGGTCTATTTATTTTGAGGTCCTCGAACTTCAAGTACGTTTATGCATTGCTCTACCCATGTTTTCTAGCACCTTTTGGAAAATGTTTGCTCATTATTTTAGCAATATAAACAAGTGTAACAAGCGCTATAATTCCAGCAAAATTCATGTTCTACAAGTAAGAGTTTTGCACGAGCAAAATGAGGCGAAAACAGTCATTTTATTGATACAAAACATGCAAGTACATTGATCGACAAGGCATGAATTACACGGGCGCTCACAGTAATATCTGTCATTCCCAAGAATTATTTGGTCCATATAATCCTACTGAGTGTTATCCCCCTTGCGTGATTTTTCAGCATTTAAATATTGAAGAAGCACATAATTATATTTTGTCAGTGCAATATTATTGTAGTTGTCTGTTGGATCAAGGTTTTCTTCAAACTTCATATTTGGTGAGCAAGTGTCGTATATATTTAGATCTTCTGTGGCAAAGAGTTTTTACTATCAGATCAGAAGGTGGTGTATAAATCTTAGTATATCGGATAAAGCATACTATGGCATAAGGGTGAATATAGTAACCCATTGCACAAGCCTACGTCACTGCTCCAGTACCAGATTTAGGAAAAATGAGTCTGTCTAGAACTGCTTCTGCTAATAAGTTGGATTATTTGTATGAAGTTTCTATTGAACCAAAACAGGTTAGTCCTACAGATCTGCCTTTGGTGGATCCATATTCATCATTTGCAAAAAAGAATATTTCTCCCTTAGGCACAATTAAATCTTTAATCAAGCATAGACCCAAGGGTGTTAAGGAATATATTCAGTCTTCTAAATTGGATCAACCTAGAATTCCTGCAACGGGAAAAGAGCAGTTTATCACTTTCCATATTCCATCGAATTTTCCTAATCTATGGAAGCAGTAGGGATACTACACTCATATTCATTTTGGGGTAATCCGGTTCTTCTTGTCCTTTTATGGTAGGAAAGGTGATGCGAATGTACAAGCTGTCCAGGTTTCTTGCATTCCTCAAGTTCGAGTACCTCAAGGTCCAATCACTCGTGCACGTGCTAAAAAGCTTAAAGAGTCATTACAAGCTTTGGTGCAAGCTGCTCATGCGTCATGTGGTGAATCCAAGTTGTTTGAGAGTCTTCAAGTTGATGAGCATCCATGTGTTACCCTACTACAAGTTGATCAAGACTTGGATGCATCGGAGGGTTAATGGAGTTTTGGTGCGCATATCTTTCCTGCGACCAGAAGATTACTTGTCGTCTGGACGCGGGCACGTCATCTGGGCACGTGGACATTCCTGTGACCAGAAGACTACACCTCATCTGGACGCGGGCGCGTCATCTGGGCATGTGGAAATTTCTTAGTTTATCATTACTACTTTTGTATCGTTAGTATTAGTAGGTTAAGTTTGCATTTTCCAAATTGGATTAGGATTTGTGAAGGCTATAAATAAGCCTCAAAACCAACGTTTGAAGACACCTTATTATTCATAAAATTTTCCAACAATTTTGCATTTAAGAGAAAGATTTCTCTTGGCTTCAAAGCACCTTGAACACTTTAGATATTTTCTTGAGTGTTTGAGTTTTGGCTTATCAATCAAGAAACGCACTTGATTGTGGCGCCTTCTACCAAAACCTAGGTTCACTAATTCATTTGGTCGCGGGTTGAGATTGTATCAAGATTGTTCGCACCACAGGGATTAGAGGGGTCTAAGAGGTTTGCTTCTGCTCATCCAAACCTGGTTGTCGAGTTCTTGGTCTTGGGCTATGATGTTCGTCTCCTTGGCGAAGCTCATATCAGTTGGTACCAGAGCTAGTCATCGGTATCCAGGTTATATCCTCTTTTTCTTGTTGTTGTGTCGTCTAGAATTTCTATTCTTCATCTCTTGCTGCCTCTAGTCTTGTGTCAAAATCATGAGTCAAAAAAAAAAAAAAATTTTGTCGCACCTTTCTTAAGGCTGAAGTAAATCGCGGATTGCCTAGCTACCTACAAGTTCTTGGGTGAAACTTTCTTGATTTCGTGGGCCTCTTGGTTGTTTTCTTGAAGCTCTTGAAATTGTTTAAAAAAAAATCTGAGAATTTCTTGAGTTTCTTGAGCAAGAAGTAGCGGACCTTAAACCTGGGAAACTACCCACAAATTTCTCCAGCCTTCTTGTCGTGTTTCTTGAATTGTTGTGGCTGAATTGACCTAGCCAATTACACCTGATTACTACCTTGGACTGATCTTGCAAGTTGAAACTAAAAATTTGGAAAAGTTTCTTGAGTTTCTTGAGCAATAAACCCGTTCTTGAAACCTAGAAATTTGAAGACCAAAATCTGATCTTGCTTCGGTCTGCCCCAAGTATCCTTCATTGACCCGAAGTTTGGCTGGAATTCTTGAAGTTGTGGTGTTAAGGAAACCAAATTCCATTCACCTACCAATTCCTACAAATCCGAAAGCCAAGTGATTTCCTAAAGCCTGAGTTAAAAAGTAGATCATTTCTTTTCCAAATCTGCTTTAGATCCGCAAGTGGGCAAGGAAACCAAACCTGATTTGCTGGCTTCAAAAGCTGTTATACCTTGAAGTTAACCTCCAAAAGCACCTTTCCAAATTGGATTTGAGCATTTACAGAATACATAGACCAAAGGTGAGAAGGAAAGAACCTGAAGCTGACCCGGAGTTCACATAGTTTGCAAGCTTCCAAATTTCAGCATTCCAAATCAGTCGGCCATCCTCCTAAATCTGCTTCAGCCGCATTTAACCAGTATACTCACAATTCCAGATTTCTAATCGGACCCTTAGGAGTTTTCTAAGTTCCTAAACTTCAGCTGTGTCTTAGTCCTTCCTTCTAAGTCGATACCTTACAAGTTTTAACATCTAGAAATCTGTTTTGGGTTGTTGTCCAGTCGTGTTCCTTTAGTTTAATTTACAGCTTTGAGTCACATTCTTAAGTCATCTTTCATCTTGTCTCAACCCATCCCACGTGCATAATCAAAGGCATTTCAATTGGTAACCTACTTCTTCACTTTTGAGGGAATTCTAAACTTTTCAAGGAAGCAAATTGAAGCCTTGGGAAACTACTGGTGAGTGCATTAGAGAGTTTAAAAACACTTGAGTGCAAACATGAGTGTGAGAGCATACACGCAAGGGAGTGTGGTGAGAAAAAAATTTATTTCTTCTTGTTGCTCTTTTTCACTAACTTGCAAGTACTATAAGATGTCGAATGGTGAACAACAACAAGTGACTGATAGTGAACCACAACCACAAGGCATGAACCAGTTAAAGTGGGAAGCCATGTTCAAAGACTTCCAACCGCTCAATAAGTCACTAGAAGCTATCCATGAGAGGATGGACCAGCTAGAACTGTTAACCAAGTCCAAGCAAAACCGAGGCAAATCCTCTAGAGAATCCAAAAGCTCCAACTATGAAGAGGAGGAAGAAGTAAGACCAAGGCGTGAAAGGCGATTTCCAACTAGAAACGTTGATCCATTCTAGAGCATAAAAATTAAAATTCTAGAATTCTATGGTAGATCCGACCCTGAAGCATATATGGAGTGGGAGCGAAAGATTGACATGATCTTTGGCTGTCACACATATTCGGATGAACAAAAGCTGAAGCTTGCCATTTTGGAATTCAAAGAATACGCTATGGTTTGGTGGGATCAATTGTGCACCAGCAGACTCCGGAGTGGTGAACCAGACATCACTACTTGGACTCATTTGAGAAGAATCATGAGGAAGAGGTTTGTACCAAGTCACTACCACCGTGATTTATATCAGAAGTTACAAATCCTCACCTAAGGAAATAGAAGTGTTGAGGACTACTTCAAGGACATGGAGATCACCATGATGCGTGTAGACGTCTAAGAGGATCGAGAGGCAACCATGGCAAGATTCTTGAGTGGATTACGCCCTGAGATAGCTGAGAAGGTGGAACTCCAAAATTATGTGGAAATAAGTGATCTGGTGGACAAAGCAATGAAAATTGAAGAAAGAATCAAGAGGAGGGGTAACAATCAGAATTCATACCAGTTCCTTGGACCAAACTCGAGGTCCAACTCCTCAAGAGTCGAGCCACGATAGAACCAGTTTTGAGGGGATCAGAAATCATTCAATCCGGGTTCTTCTTCTTCGAAGCCGCAAAGGGAAGTGCCCAAGGGGGACTACAAGTCAACCTCCAAGGGGCTTAGTGAAGCTGCCAAAGCACGACCAAAGGATACTCGTTGTTTTAAATGCCAAGGTAGGGGGCATATTGCAAGCCAATGCCCTAACCAATAGACTATGCTCTTACTTCCAAATGGTGACATTGTCACTAATGATAAGGAAGAATATGATGGAATGCCTCCATTGGAAGAAAGTGAGGCTGAGGAAGAAGTGGCACAGGACGAGGAAATTGGTGTAAGCTTGATGGCCAGACGAGCATTGACTACACAAATTAGGGATGACAAGGCTCAACACGAGAACATATTCTACACCCGCTGCCAAGTCAAAAACAAGCTGTGTAGTTTGATTATTGACGGAGGAAGTTGTACCAATGTAGCAAGTGCTCATATGGTGAATACATTGTCACTACTTACCACGGACCATCCACACCCTTACAAGCTCCAATGGCTCAATAACAGTGGGGAAGTTCGTGTATCCAAGCAAGTACTCGTGGCCTTCAAGATTGGTCGATATGAGGACGAGGTTCTTTGTGACGTTGTTCCAATGCAAGCAAGTCACATTATCTTGAAGGGAAGACCAATAAGTACTCTTTCATGCATAGAGATAGGAAAATTACTCTTGTACCCCTAACCCCTAAACAAGTGCATCAGGATCAAGAGAGATTACAAAAGGAATTTGAGCAAGAAAATGAGAGGAAAAAGAATGAGATGAAAGCCGAAAAGAAAGAGGGTAAAAAGGCAGTAATCAATTCGGCTAGTGAGGAAAGAGTGGGAAAAAAATTGAATTTCTTAGCAAAAGCCAAAGATGTGAGGAGAGCTATTAGTGAACATCGCCCTCTACTTGTTCTCTTGAGCAAAGAGGTGATGCTTACTATTGATCAACTTGATACATCCTTACCCTCTCCCAAGTGGACTACCGCCTTTACGAGGCATAGAGCATCAAATCGACTTTGTACCGGGAGCCTCATTACCAAACCGGCCAGCTTACAAAAGCAACCCTGAAGAGACCAAAGAGCTGCAACGTCAAGTTGATGCTTTGTTAAGCAAGGGTTGGGCACGTGAAAGCTTGAGCTCGTGCGCCGTGCCGGTGATTCTTGTACCCAAAAAGGATGGCGAGTGGCGAATGTGCACAGATTGTAGAGCTGTAAACGCCATCACGGTAAAGTGTCGACACCCTATACCTAGATAGGATGACATGCTTGATGAGTTGTTTGGTGCCGTTATATTTACCAAAATTGACCTTAAAAGCAGGTATCATCAAATTCGAATTAAAGAGGGGGATGAATGGAAGAACGCTGATACGATTCTCGCCCTGTTTCAGACGAAACACACGACAAGTTCACAGGATCTAGAAGATTGAAATCGGGTTTAGCAGCGGAAATATCAACTTGATCAAGGGCAACACGAGACCAAGATTGACGGTAGAAGACACCACAATCAACGTGATCTTGATTGATAAAGTCTTTTGAACAGTTAGAATTCCATCTAAGACACTCAAAGGTTGTTCTCGCAAGAACCAAGAGAAAAACTCTCAATATTTCTGAAATAATTCAACTTCATTAACTTAATAAAAAAACGTGACTTAAGTAGCCTATTTATAGGCTTACAAACAAAACCTACTACTACTAGGACACATAAGAAACGACTAGACAAAGAAACCCTATCCAAAAAAGAAAAAGACTGCTCCACGATTGTTGATCAGAAGACTTCAGCTAGTAAGACGTGCCCACGGCTTACTGGCACAAGTTGGATCAGAAGACTCTGGCTGACAAGGCGTGCCCACGGCTAACAGGCGCAAGTCTTCTGGTCAAGTTTTATTAGGTACCGAACACTACCCTTGGTTCTTCTAATGTGCAACATGCACTTTAACCAATTAATCCCACTAATCAAAAGCTAAACTAAATGTACCCTATTGGCCAACATTAGACATTAATCTAGCATGCTGAACATGAAGAAAATAACAAGGAAATAACTTGGAACTCTAATTTGCATCATTCCCCTCCTCTTGAGAGGATTTGTCCTCAAATCGAAAAAGCAAAGCAATTGCCACAGCTCCTTGACAAATCTTCATGACCATGTACCAGGTAACATGGCGTTTGGCATATCCTAAAGATCCACATTGCGACTTTATGCATGGATGCACAAATCAGCGAGTCAGGAAAATTGTTGGAACCATAGATGGGAAAGAGATGCAGCTGATGCAATTCATCTAATGAACCAGACAATCCAGCCCACGGATGCAACTCTCGGGAATAGAATGAAGAGTAGTAGACCGGCTCCTCAAAATCCAGCAAGAAGGATGAGGAATCTTCAACAAAATTTGGGCTGAAGTCTTCAGGAGATACGTCAAAAGAGGCAGGGAGAGAGCAAGTTAAGATGAAGGCTATCATGCCATGAGAAACCTGCACAAGGGAGAAAACACTAAACACAGCAAATGTTAGGGAAATAAGGCTCAAATTAGCCTCATGAATTCCCACTTGCCTAATAAGTAGGACGGGTTGAGATTCCACTTGACCAGCGAGCTTAGCTATCTTTTTCCTTTCACAAATTAGCTCATGCTCCTTCAAGAGCTGCTCTTGGTCCTCGGCAACTTGTTGAGGTGTTAATGGTGCCAACGTGATCTTTTTATCACCATGATAGAAGGAATATCGATTGGCACGACCACTGAAAGAAACATCCTTGTCAAATTGCCACGGCCGCCCTAGGATGATATGAGTAGCTTGCATGGGCACAACGTCACATATGATTGTATCGGCGTATGCCCCAAGACATAAAGGCAAACTTGCTTGTCGATACACTCGGACGTCACCATCCTTTGTCAACCATTGGAGACGATACGGCTTTGGATGTTTTATGGTTGGTAATGCCAAACTCTCCACTAAGATGAGACTTACAACATTAGTACAGCTCCCACCATCCACTATCACACTACAAACCTTATCTTGAACATGGCAGCGAGTATGGAAGATGTTCTCTCTTTGTGATGCGTCCTCATCACGTGCAATGGCTGTTAAAGTTTTGCGGGTCACTAGGCACCCCACATGTCCATCAACTGGTGCAATCTCTTCCTCAGAGTCGCCATCTTCAACCAAAGGTGGCATCCCCTCATAGGCACCCGTCGTGCAGGACAACCTCACCACTATCCAACGTAAGCATGATACGTTGATTTGGGCATTGCGATTGTATATGGCCATATCCTTGGCACTTAAAGCACCTGCGATCACGGTTGCGTGCCTTAGAAGGATCTTGGACCATTGGGACAGCTTTGGACTCAATCTTAGGCGTCAACTTTGGAGTAGCTTCGTGCCTTGGAAGATGAAGAAAAGTCAGTCACCACTTCCTCTCTCTTTGGTTGAGGGTTACGCCAATTTTCAGCTTGAGAGATGGAAGTTTGACGCACACTACCTCCTCTTGAGCCTCCTCCCACTTTGATAGCTTTGTCCATCAACTCCTCTATGTCAAAGTAGTGTTGAAGCTCCACGACCTCAGCAATTTCAGGTCTCAATCCCCTTAGAAAACGTGCCATTGTCGCCTCAGCATCTTCATGAATATATCCGCGCGCATCATGGCCATTTCCATCTCCTTGAAGTAGTCTTCCACCAACATACCTCCTTGAGTGAGCATTTGCACCTTGTAGTGCAAGTCTCGATGATAATACGCGGGGATGAAATGCTTCCTCATAATCCTCTTGAGATCGTCCCAAGTATGGGTGAGTGGCTCTTGATTCCTCCTTTGCTTGAGTCGAAGTTGGTCCCACCAAATGGCTGCATACTCAGTGAATTCCATTACCGCCAACTTCACTTTTTTGGGCCTCAGTAGGAATGACAATCGAAGACCTTTTCCATTTTTCGCTCCCAATCCAAGTAGGCTTCGGGGTCGGATTTTCCTTGAAATGGTGGAATAGTCAATTTAATCCCCTTGATGGACTCATCTTCATGATTGCCCCTAGGTCTTCTATCTCTTGTCCTTTGAACGACCTCATCTTGTTCAGTGTCCTCATTTGAATCACTAGATTCATCCAATCTAGTTTTCCCCTTAGACTTCTTAGAGGCACTTTTGGAAACCTCTAGTTTATCAATACGTTCTTGGACCTCCTCAATTGTTTGCTTGAATTTTCTATTGGAATCGGCAAACATAGCTTGCATTTGGAATGCAAGTTGAGCGATTGTCATCTCATTTTCTTGAGTTGATTCTCCTTGGGTGGACATTTTTCCTTAACCTGCAAAATGAACAACTTGTAATAGAAAAATACCTCACACACTCCCTTACGTGTTTCTCTCACGCTCGTGTATCACTCAAGTGTTTTATTTCACTCTAATGATCTCACCAAGCATGCTCAAGCTCCTTGATTTTCCTCCTTGAAGAAATCAGAATTTTCAAGTAGTTCAAGGCCTTATAATCAGTTATTCACAAGAGTGTGGTGTATCACGGCTAGTTCATCAAGACTAAACTGCTGGAATGTAAAGACTCCAAACTTGGCTGAAATTGAAGGAGCCTAGAACACTCAAAAACGCAATTAAGGAAGCTGGAAGTTAAAGGTAAATGCAGCTAGACAGAATTTGGAAAGTACTCCTTACGATGGACTGTTTTGGAAAGTTAAAACTGGAATTTTGTTCCTTAACCCCAAATCAGGTCAAGCTCGGTTTTTCTTCTCATGTTTAGATTAGGAAACTTGTTTTGGTAGCAAGAATCAAACTTGGAAAGTGGATTTTAGAAACCAAATCCAAATCAGTTTTAAAGCTTCATGGTTTCCTAATCTGTTTTGGAAATAAGCTGGAAATCCGTTCAAGTAGAGAAGCAAGCTGGATTTCCTTTCCAATTTCGGATTTGATAAGCTGTCTTAGACAACTAAAACTGAATTGGAAGGCTGTTTGAGTAATAAAATCTAAATGGGAAATAGTTTTTGGAAGCCAAGTCCGAATCAGGTTTTAGTTTCCTTAATGTCAACCAAACTTTGCTTACTTTTGGAAACCACTTGCAATCTATTTTAACTCAAGTTTGGAAACCAAGTATATTAGACTTGAAGCAATTTGGAAGGCTTGGGTGTACTAGGTTTCTTTAAACATAAGGCTGTGAATTCGGAACACAATTTCAGATCAAACAAGGAAATTTGATGGTTGGTCAGTTGCAAACAAGAACCAGTCTTTCGATTTCCAGATTTCAAGAATGTCAATTCTTGTTCAAGAAACTCAAGAAAATTTCCAGAATTTGATCACAAACTTCAAAAGGTTCTAGATGCAAGTCACAAGATTTAAAAGCTTCAATGTTTCAGCCCCTACAACTTCAAGAAAACAAGCACACAAAGGCTGGACAGTCCGCAAGGGAATTTCCAGCTTTCAAGAATCAACACGACAAGTAAGTTTTTTTTTTTTATATGAAAACAGCAACGAAACACACAACACAAGACACAAAATAAGACACAAAACTGAATGAAATAGCACACAAAAGACACGGAATAAGGCTGGATAGAAACGAACCAACAAACCCTAGCGACTAACCAACCCTAGCGATAGAAGAACACAAACCCTGGTGGCTGCTTGACTTCTTTTTTTTTTCTTTTTTTTTTAAGGCTCAAGACACAATAACACAAGAAAGACAAGACCAACAATCAAGAAACTAGAGATTAAAGTCGGATGAACAGTGAATTCGGATGAACAGTAATGCTACAGTAATGATGAACAGTAGCGTTTTTTTTTTTAAAAAAAAACAGATTTTGACGCAAGGGAAAAAAATGGAAAATAAACAAAAACAAAGGGATATAACTCGATACCTTCAACTAGCTCTGATACCAACTGATACGATTCTCGCCCTGTTTCAGACGAAACCCGTAACACGACAAGTTCACAGGATCTAGAAGATTGAAATCGGGTTTAGCAGCGGAAATATCAACTTGATCAAGGGCAACACGAGACCAAGATTGACGGTAGAAGACACCACAATCAACGTGATCTTGATTGATAAAGTCTTTTGAACAGTTAGAATTCCATCTAAGACACTCAAAGGTTGTTCTCGCAAGAACCAAGAGAAAAACTCTCAATATTTCTGAAATAATTCAACTTCATTAACTTAATAAAAAACATGACTTAAGTAGCCTATTTATAGGCTTACAAACAAAACCTACTACTACTAGGACACATAAGAAACGACTAGACAAAGAAACCCTATCCAAAAAAGAAAAAGACTGCTCCACGATTGTTGATCAGAAGACTTCAGCTAGTAAGACGCGTGCCTACGCTTACGACAAAGTTGGATCAAGACTCGGACAAGGCGCGGCAAAAGTCTTCGGTCAAGTTTTATTAGGTAAACACTACCCTTGGTTCTTCTAATGTGCAACATGCACTTTAACCAATTAATCCCACTAATCAAAAGCTAAACTAAATGTACCCTATTGGCCAACATTAGACATTAATCTAGCACAAGCTGAACATGAAGAAAATAACAAGGAAATAACTTGGAACTCTAATTTGCATCAAACGCTTTCAAAACTAAGTATGGGTTGTATGAATGGTTGGGACCAACGCCCCCAGCACCTTCATGCGTCTTATGAATCATGTGCTACGCCCATTCTTAGGAAAGTTTGTAGTGGTTTATTTTGATGATATTCTCATATATAGCAAAGATTTGAATGAACATCTAGAGCATTTGAAAGCTGTTTTTGATGTACTTCGACGAGAAAAGCTTTATGCCAATATCAAGAAGTGCACGTTTTGCACTGACAAGCTTGTGTTTCTAGGTTTTGTAGTTAGCTCACAAGGTTTGCAGGTAGATGAAAGCAAAATCAAAGCTATCCAAGAATGGCCAACGCCTACTTCAATTGGAGAGGTTTGAAGTTTCCACGGCTTGGCAAGCTTCTATCGGCGCTTTGTGAAGGATTTCAGCTCCTTAGCCGCCCTATTAACTTCAATTATCAAAAAGAATGAGTCATTTCGTTGGGGGGGAGGCCCAAGAACAAGCTTTTCAATCACTTAAGCACAAGCTCACACACACCCCTGTACTTTCCTTACCTGACTTTTCTAAAACATTTGAAATTGAATGTGATGCTTCAGGTATTGGCATAGGAGCTGTGCTCATGCAAGAGGGCCGACCGGTGGCATATTTTAGTGAAAAACATAATGGAGAATTACACCACTTATGACAAAGAATTGTATGCCCTCATTCGAGCCCTAGAAACGTGGCAGCATTACTTGAGGCCAAAGGAGTTCGTGATTCACACGGACCATGAATCATTGAAGTACCTAAAGCTCAACATAAGCTGAGTAAGAAGCATGCTCGCTGGTGATGCAAACCCGAATCTCCAAGCTCCCGCTCTTGAAGACACGAATTGGCGACGCAGCGGAATGATCTATCTTGGACAGGTTATGGATACAAAAGGATGGAAATCCTACGACCCCTCTAACCCTCGAGATTGCAAACCTACGAATTGAATCTCAACCCACAATCTAGCAATTAGCCAAGGAATTTGGTAGAAAGGCCACAACTCAACGCGTTCTTGAATTGATAAGTTCTAAACTTGAACAAAGGAACTCATTCACTTTGTATCAGGGTCGAAGGAACAAGAAGAGAAAACTCTCAATGTTATTACTCAAAGTCTTATGAAAATATTGGAGAAGAAGGCTTATTTATAGCCTTTACAAACACTCAAAATCCTATTTAACTTGGACTCAAAATACCTAAAAAACCTAACCTAACTAGAATAGGCCAATCATGGCTTTATCTTTAGGAAACTACTAAATAACAATTATTGAATATATAAGCTACCAAAATTCGTACATCATGACAAAGCCTTGGTCCGATATTATTCCTACTAAAATGACTTAAGGAAAACACAAGAAATTTAGACAATTGTGCCCTTGTTCTAAAAGACTTCAAACGGTAGCTTCATTCTTCAATTTTGAAACAAAGTATAAATCTTTGATCCAAGCCTTGTTCAAAGGAAGGAATCTAACGACCGTCTTGGAGCTTTAATCCCCCTGGATAAGAATATAAGAAATGATCCCAAATCAAAGCGTCCATCATTCCATTTCTCATCATTCTCAAAGGCGATTTGTCCCAAACCGAATGATCGTTTGCGATGGAGAACCTCAGGCCATGTGTTGATGAATGCGAGCCAAGAAATATGCCTTTTAGACAATCGGAATACAAGCCAGCATGCATGCTTCAGCTCACACGAACTTTGGCAACAGCCCATCACAAGTATACCTGGATCAAAAACGAAAGACGAGGAATGAATGAATGATGAGGAATGAATGATGGGCTGCTGCCAAAGTTCGTGTGAGTTGAAACATGCATGCTGGCTTGTATTCCGATTGACTAAAAGGCATGTTTCTTGGCTTGCATTCATCAACACATGGCCTGAGGTTCTCCATCGCAAACGATCATTCGATTTGGGACAAATCGCCTTTCAAGAGGGGGGGAATGATGAGAAATGGAATGATGGACACTTTGATTTGGGGTCATTTCTTATATTCTTATCCAGGGGGATTAAAGCTCCAAGACGGTCGTTAGATTCCTTCCTTTAAACAAGGCTTGGATCAAAGATTTATACTTTGTTTCAAAATTGAAGAATGAAGCTACCGTTTGAAGTCTTTTAAAACAAGAGCACAATTGTCTAAATTTCCCGTGTTTTCCTTAAGTCTTTTAGTAGGAATAATATCGGACCAAGGTTGTCATGATGTCCCAATTTTGGTAGCTTATATATTCAATAATTGTTATTTAGTAGTTTCAAAAGATAAAGCCATGATTGGCCTATTCTAGTTAGGTTAGGTTTTAGGTATTTTTGAGTCCAAGTTAAAGTAGGATTTTGAGTGTTTGTAAAGGCTATAAATAAGCCTTCTTCTCCAATATTTTCATAAGACTTTGAGTAATAACATTGAGAGTTTTCTTTTCATGTTCCTTGGGAATCCACCCTTGATACAAAGTGAATGAGTTCCTTTGTTCAAGTTTAGACTTATCAATTCAAGAACGCTTGAGTTGTGGCTTTCTACCAAATTCTTGGTTCACTTAGATTGTGGGTTGAGATTCAATTCGTAGGTTCGCAATCTCGAGGGTTAGAGGGGTCGTAGGATTTCCATCCTTTTGTATCCATAACCTGTTCAAGATAGATCATTCCGCTGCGTCGCCAATTCGTGTTCTTAAGAGCGGGAGCTTGAGATCTGGTTCAGATCAGTTGGTATCAGAGCTTCTCGCTCTGAACCAGGTTAATATCCCTTTTTTTTTCCTTGTTTTCCTCTTTGTTATAAAAAAAAAAAAAAAATCGTATCTGTTCATCGGGTACTGTTCATCATTACTGTAGCGATTACTGTTCACCCGAGTTTGCTGTTCATCCGAATTTTTCTCTTGTTTTCTTACTTGTTGGTCTTGTGTTCTTATGTCTTGAGTCTTGAATAAAAAAAAAAAAAAATCGTGTCTTGTTATTCTTGTGTAATCCGTGTTTTGTTTCTTGTTCTTGTTGTCCGTTTCTTTTGTGTCTCATTGCTGTCCAAATTTCCTGGTTGTCCTGCATCACTAGTGAGTCATGGTGAAGTCTTGAAATCTGGTCATCTTGAGTCATCTTTGTTGTTAATTGCTAGTTCAAGTTGCTTTGCAATTCTTGTGGTAATTCTTATGCTCATATCTACTATAAAGTCGTCTTTGTTTGTTCTTGTTGCTGGTCCGGTTTGCCTAGTTATCAAAGGCTGATCTTGTGTCCAATTGCTGGAAAAATTGTGGCTATTCTTGCTGAAATTATTGGTTCTTGAACTTACTTTGTGACTACCTTGGAATCTTAAGACAAACCCTAGTTCTTGAACAAGTCTTGAAAACAATCTTTGAACCTTGGGGGCTGTTTTTCTAGAAGTTCTTGAAATCAATTGCAATAAGTTGAATTCTGGAAATTCCACACTTGGATCCTTGAAATCTGAAAGTAGTTCAAGTTGGCTGAAAAAAAAAAGGAAAAAAAAACATAAATGAAAGAAAGAAAGGAGAAAGTCAATCTGTTTTTCTTGAACCTTGCTGAAATTGAATCTGCCTTGCTTGTTGATCTAAATCCTTGTGTTGCAATTGTTGTTCCAAGCTTGAACTACACCATGGGGGTTGTTAAAACATAATTGCATGCTTTGGGAAGGTTAAAAACGAATTTGGAAGTTGAAAACATAAACCAGAAATTTTAGTTTCCAAATTCCAGAAATCCTATCCAAGCTTGAAAAGGTTTCTTGTTGTTTAAAGATAATCCAAACCGGGTAGGAAACCTTCTTAGATCCCGTGAGACAGCCTTCCTAATCCCTAAACAACCACAAATCCTATCCAAGAGGGATTAAAAGACCACAGCAACCAATCCAAAACAGCCTTGGAAACCTTTTTGCACTGCCTTGACTACCTTGAACCTAAACTACCTTGGATTGAAACTCTTTTGGGAAACCAAACTGCTTGACCAATTAAGCCACTAAGTCCACGTGATTTTGGTCCTATTTTCCAGCATTTGATTGAGTCTTTTAACTTGTTTTATTTTCGGTCAATTCAGTTTTCCTTTGTCTTTACAAATTCAAGTAGAAGTCTAGTTAAGCTTCCTAAAGTTGTCTAGCTTCCTAAACTATTTTTTTCTTAGTTTCCCTCATTAATTCCAGCTTCTATTTGTGCCTTTTCTCTAGTCTTATTTGTCCATCTTGTGAGTCATTAGTCTTGTCTTTCTTGAGTCAAAAGTCTCTCCCGAGTCAAAATTTCATTAGTGCCTTCAAATTCTTATATGTCGTCACATGCCAACCGGATTGAATTGATTAGTCTTCTTGAGCAGTCGTGAACCAATTCATATTGTCTCAAGGATTGTGAACAAGGACTTGAAAGAGTTGGTGAGATTATTAGAGTGGAATTTGAGTGCATAGACGAGAGTTGAGTGGATACACTAAGGGAGTGTGTGAGGTTATTATCTTGTATTTTTTTCTAACCTTTCTTTGCAGATTTTATCACCATGAGGCACAATCCTCTAAAGGAGTTGTTGAAGAAATTCCATGCTCTTCAACAAGGTACCAAATCAGTGAAGGAATACTACAAAGAGATGAGATCCATTATCCAACAAGCTGAAATTGTGGAGGATTCCTTTGTTATTGATCACTTTTTGGATGGATTAAATGATCAAATAGCTAGGCATCTTGAAGTGACTAATCGTATGGAGTTGTATGAAGTTGCACATGCTGCTATGGACATTGAAGAGAAGCTCGAGAGGAGACGTCAAAGGAAACTTTCTTTATGGCCAAACGCGTTTCACGGAGAAGCATGAGCAAGAAATTAAAGAGTCACGTCAAATGTCCAAGAACGAGCCTTTGATGGGATGATTTGAGCAACTATTGGATACCTATGTAAAGTCGTATCTTGAGCATGAAAAGAAAAAGCTTGCACTGTCCACTGCACTAGCCGCTAGTCAAAAGCTAGTTGGAAAGGATTTATGTGAGGAATATGAAGATGTACAATCCGAGTGTAGTGTAAATAAAAAGGAGAGTGAGTTGAGTGAAGAAGAAAAAGAAAAGAGTGCACGTGAGCTAATTGTGAGTGGAAAAATAAATGAGCGTGAAAGGGCTTATTATTTTTCTAACAATCTTAACTTTATTTTGTTTAGTGTTAATGGTCTTTTTCAGGTACAACAAGGTGAAGTAAAGATGGTTTTGTTGTAAAGCCATTGCAAAGTCTTTAAAAGGAACCATGTTCTTTCGAGGCATTGTAAATTTCTACATTCACCCCAAGAATTGAAGACCGTTTTCACCAACCAACCTTTGAGTTTGAAAGGGAGTTTTCAATCTTATCCTCTAGTTCATTCTTTTGCATTTGAAAGCCGTGCCATTTGTTTGGATTGTGTAGATTGTTATGATAGTCCTTTGAGTCATTCTTCTGATGTTGTTGATCATGCTTGTTGCTTATGTTTTGTCAGTTATTTTGATAATTATTTGAGTCATTGTGAGAGTCCTATTTTTTTTAACTGTGAGTGTCTACCATTGAGTTCTTATGAGTTGTCTATTCTAATTAATTCGTGTGGTTATTGTGTTAGTAGTGATGATGCATATTTATTTAGTAAGTTTAATGTGTCTAGATTGTGTTGCCGCCTAATGATGCATGGGGTACAAACTTTTCCTACTTGTTATCAATTGGGTAAAGTGGGTAAATATCTATGTTTCCTCATCATTCATTCCTCGTCTTTCGTTTTTGATCCAGGTATACTTGTGATGGGCTGCTGCCAAAGTTCGTGTGAGTTGAAACATGCATGCTGGCTTGTATTCCGATTGACAATGATGAGAAATGGAATGATGGACACTTTGATTTGGGGTCATTTCTTATATTCTTATCCAGGGGGATTAAAGCTCCAAGACGGTCGTTAGATTCCTTCCTTAAACAAGGCTTGGATCAAAGATTTATACTTTGTTTCAAAATTGAAGAATGAAGCTACCGCTTGAAGTCTTTTAAACAAGAGCACAATTGTCTAAATTTCCGTGTTTCCTTAAGTCTTTAGTAGAATAATATCGACCAAGGCTTTGTCATGATGTCCCAATTTTGGAAGCTTATATATTCAATAATTGTTATTTAGTAGTTTCCTAAAGATAAAGCCATGATTGGCCTATTCTAGTTAGGTTAGGTTTTAGGTATTTTTGAGTCCAAGTTAAGTAGGATTTTGAGTGTTTGTAAAGGCTATAAATAAGCCTTCTTCTCCAATATTTTCATAAGACTTTGAGTAATAACATTGAGAGTTTTCTCTTCGATATACAAAGTGAATGAGTTCCTTTGTTCAAGTTTAGGCTTATCAATTCAAGAACGCGTTGAGTTGTGGCACCTCTACCAAATTTCTTGGTTCGCTAGATTGTGGGTTGAGATTCAATTGCAATCTCGAGGGTTGAGGGGTCGTAGGATTTCCATCCTTTTGCATCCATAACCCGCTCAAGATAGATCATTCCGCTGCGTCGCCAATTCGTGTCTTCAAGAGCGGGAGTTTGGAGATTCGGGTTCGCATCAGATATTTACCCACTTTACCCAATTGATAACAAGTAGGAATGATAACAAGCATGAATGATGAATTGATAACAATTCGTGTCTTCAAGAGCGGGAGCTTGGAGATTCGGGTTCGCATCAGCGGAATGATCTATCTTGAACAGGTTATGAATACAAAAGGATGGAAATCCTACGACCCCTCTAACTCTCGAGATTGCGAACCTACGAATTGAATCTCAACCCACAATCTAGCGAATTAGTGAACCAAGGAATTTGGTAGAAAGGCGCCACAACTCAACGCGTTCTTGAATTGATAAGCCTAAACTTGAACAAAGGAACTCATTCACTTTGTATCAAGGGACGTTCCCAAGGAACAAGAAAAGAGAAACTCTCAATTTTCATTAATCAAAGTCTTATGAAAAATATTGGAGAAGAAGGCTTATTTATAGCCTTTACAAACACTCAAAATCCTATTTTAACTTGGACTCAAAAATACCTAAAAACCTAACCTAACTAGAATAGGCCAATCATGGCTTTATCTTTTAGGAAACTACTAAATAACAATTATTGAATATATAAGCTACCAAAATTCGGACATCATGACAAAGCCTTGGTCCGATATTATTCCTACTAAAATGACTTAAGGAAAACACGGGAAATTTAGACAATTGTGCCCTTGTTCTAAAAGACTTCAAACGGTAGCTTCATTCTTCAATTTTGAAACAAAGTATAAATCTTTGATCCAAGCCTTGTTCAAAGGAAGGAATCTAACGACCGTCTTGGAGCTTTAATCCCCCTGGATAAGAATATAAGAAATGATCCCAAATCAAAGCGTCCATCATTCCATTTCTCATCAGCTGGATAACATTTGTCGAGTCCTTTCCATATGTTATAAAATACAAAACCGGTAAGACAAATGTTGTAGCCGATGCACTCTCTCGTAGGTACACTCTAATCTCAACTTTAGATGCTAAACTCTTAGGTTTTGAGTTGATAAAGGAGTTGTATCCTTCTGATGCTGATTTTGGCCATATCTATGAGTTGTGTACACATGCCGCCCGTGGAAAATACTATATTGTTGATGGGTATCTATACTTTGCTAACCGCCTGTGTATTCCCCAAGGATCCATTCGAGAACTACTGGTTAGGGAATCACATTCGGGTGGCTGGCGTCACTAAAACTCTTGCTATCTTGCAGGAGCACTTCCATTGGCCACACATGCGCCGTGACGTGGAGAAGATGGTGGAACGCTGCATTACATGCAAACGTGCAAAGTCAAAGGTTCAGCCGCATGGTTTGTACACACCACTACCTATCCCTACTGCACCATGGATTGACCTTTCTATGGACTTCATTTTGGGGTTACCAAGATCAAAGAAAGGTAATGACTCTATCTATGTTGTGGTTGATAGGTTTTCTAAGATGGCACACTTTATTGCATGCCATAAAACTGATGATGCATCTCATATTGCTAACCTATTTTTCAAAGAAATTGTGAGACTACATTGCATTCCTAGGACCATTGTTTCTGATCGTGATGTTAAGTTTCTTAGCTATTTTTGGAAGACATTATGGTCAAAATTAGGCACTAAATTGTTGTTCTCTACGGCTAACAATCCTCAAACTGACGGCCAAACTGAGGTGGTTAATCATACATTATCTACTTTGTTATGTGCTATTATAAAGCAAAACATTAAGACATGGGAAGAATGCCTACCTCATGTAGAATTTGCTTATAACCGTACTGTTCATTCTACTACTCATTTCTCACCATTTGAGATTGTTTATGGTTTTAAGCCGCTAACACCTCTGGATTTAGCACCTTTGCCTACACATGAGCGTGTTAATCTTGATGGTAAGAAACGAGCAGAATTTGTTAAGCAGCTACATGAGAAAGTACGTGCCAACTTTGAGAAGCGCACCAAATGGTTCAACAGGCAAATAAAGGTCGTCAGAAGGTCGTCTTTGAGCTTGGTGATTGGGTGTGGTTGCACATGCATAAGGAATGTTTCCCTGTTCAATGCCGCAACAAATTGCTTCCAAGAGATGATGGGCCGTTTCAGGTGGTGCAGCGCATCAACGACCACGCCTACCAGCTTGATTTGCCAGGTGAGTATGGTGTTAAATGTCGCTGATTTGAGTCTGTTTGATGTAGGTGATGCCCATGATTTGAGGACAAATCCTTTTCAAGAGAAGGGGACTGATGCGAATGTACAAGCTGTCCAGGTTTCTTGCATTCCTCAAGTTCGAGTACCTCAAGGTCCAATCACTCATGCACATGCTAAAAAGCTTAAAGAGTCATTACAAGCTTTGGTGCAAGCTACTCATGCGTCATGTGGTGAATCCAAGTTGTTTGAGAGTCTTCAAGTTGATGAGCATCCATGTGTTACCCTACTACAAGTTGATCAAGACTTGGATGCATCGGAGGGTTAATGGAGTTTTGGTGCGCATAGCTTTCCTGCGACCAGAAGATTACCTGTCGCCTGGACGCGGGCACGTCATCTGGGCACGTGGACATTCTTGCGACCAGAAGACTACACCTCATCTGGATGCGGGCACGTCATCTGGGCGCTTTGAAATTTCTTAGTTTATTATTAGTACTTTTGTATCGTTAGTATTAGTAGGTTAAGTTTGCATTTTCCAAATTGGATTAGGATTTGTGAAGGCTATAAATACGCCTCAAAACCAACGTTTGAAGACACCTTATTATTCATAAAATTTTCCAGCAATTTTGCATTTAAGAGAAAGATTTCTCTTGGCTTCAAAGCACCTTGAACACCTTAGATATTTTCTTGAGTGTTTGAGTTTTGGCTTATCAATCAAGAAACGCACTTGATTGTGGCGTCTTCTACCAAAACCTAGGTTCACTAATTCGTTTGGTCGCGGGTTGAGATCGTATCAAGATTGTTCGTACCACGGGGATTAGAGGGGTCTAAGAGGTTTGCTTCCGCTCATCCAAACCTGGTTGTCGAGTTCTTAGTCTTGGGCTACAAAGTTCGTCTCCTTGGCGAAGCTCGTATCAAAAGGTCTTCCAGTTCATGCTCGTCTTGCTTTGTTAGACAGTATATTTGTTAAATATCAGCATGCTTGTATTGGAACTATTGAAACAACTTTAAATGCTGGTACTGTGTTCGTCACTTTATTTCCAAATTTTAACATGTCACTAGATGATCCATATTTGCTGAGTGCTCTTAAGATTCAAGTACAGATAGCAGGTGCAGAGCAGGTCCCGGAAGCTATTGCAGCAATTTTGTACTACCAGATGGCTTACCGAGTACAAAATCATGCCCTAGACCTTACTCTCCCAGGAGGGGAGGATGCCTTGTTGATTAGGGTAGATGAGCAAAAATACTGCTACTTGTACAAGCATTCCTAGACAAATTCCCAGAGAAGAACTGATCAGGCTTCTGCCTGATACTTGGATAACTGATTATGAGAGATTGAATCAGTCTACCAATTGTCTGGTTGAATCAACAAGTTCTCAAATTTCATCTAGATCTAATGGATCAGTTGCTATATCCTTTGACCACTCCCATCTAAAAAAGTCCAGAGATGTCCCCAGGATCATGTCAATATCTATTCAAATTCCTATGGACACACCTGTCCCATGGAGAAAACCAAGGGAGTCTCTAATAGACCTTATTTCTCATTTTAATTCCGAAGGTCAGTCTGTTTATTATTTCCAAGATCCATTCTCGAGGCATACTTATTTTGATATTTGTTATTGTAGGAAATGCATAAAAAGGAAATGTCCTGAAAAAAGCTCCAGTTGCTGTTCAGATACAAAGGATGCTGATGTTGAAAAGAAAGAACCACCTTTTACTTCATCCAGAAGTAGTTTTGATGGCTATGCTGTGCCATCTGAATGGGTTGAAAAACCTAAACCCAAGAAATAACTTCCTTTGTATTATCAAAAGTGCTTGGAAATTCTTGATCAAGAAGGATTAAGAATTAGACCAGAAAAACTGAAACCTATTCCTCAGATTTGCATGTTCAAACTAGAGGATTTTCCCTCGCTTCAAACCTTGACAGCTCTAGCCATACTCCAAAATTTCAGAATGCTCAGACAACGGTCCTACCATCAGGGCAAATTGCTCCAATTAACAGAACTGAAGAAGTTCTTAATTGGCAGTTAGAAAATGCAATCTACCAGAATAAAGGTCTTTCCTTGATTCATGAAAAGGTTACTCAGGTCTCTACAAAAATTTACTCTTTTAGGGATGAATCCAAAAAATAGAATTCTGAAGCCCAAAAGATGATCAAAGTCTTAGAAAAAAGACTTGATGAAGTTCATCACAGAATTCCTGAAATTGGAAAACCACTGTACCAATTCCGTGAGCAAAAAGAAAAAGATATTGAGTATTTAAAAAGGCAGATTGATAGCTTGAAGACAACTGGAAATCTTTCTTTCGAATCTGTCCAAAAGCCACAAGATGATTATTTGTCTCATTTCGGAGCAAAGCCATTAAGAGAAATGGCTTCACCATTTCTTTTTAGTGCCATCCCATCTTTTCTTCCTACCCCAGTCCAACAAGAAAAACCTCTCTTCTCAAAACTATGCTAAATGGATTAGAGAACAAAGAGAGATAAGAAGGAAAGCTGAAAGGAAGAAAAGGAGAGGACCAGACAAGAACAGAGAAAGTTGGATAAAGGAAAAGAGAAAGTTGAATCCTCAAAAGAAAAGATAACCAAAGATATGTTTATGTTTTCTCAGAAAACTAATCCTATTACTTCTTTCTTGCAGGAACAAGTAGAAGAAAGTATACCCAAGATCTCTATTATGGAAAATGCTTCAGAGGAAGAAACATCAACAAAAGATACTTCTGAGTCTTATAATTCGGACTCTTATTCTGAAAGTTCTGAATCCCAAAGTTTAGAAGATGTTTCATTAGAATCAAGCTCAGAAATCACAAAAATGGTTCCTAATGTTCTCATGACTCAAGAAGCAGAACCAGAAGCAGAGGTTGTTTTCCCCTCAGATGAAGAAGTTCTTGATGAAGAACCACAAAGATAGTCAAAGAATACTAAAAAGGGGAGTGTTTCTATTTTTACTCTTGATGACATTCCATCATCACAATGGGGAAAGAGGTTTCAAGAGCTTCATGCATGAATGACTGTTAGAAATCTTACAGTTGATTCACCATTTGATATTTTAAGTGAATTCACAGCACACTTTGCAGGAATTTTAAAAGATTGGTGGAATTCACTTGAGACAATGATAAAACCAGACAAGATTTTTCTGAAGCAATTGAAATCATGAATATTACATTTTTGGAAAGTTCTGGTGAAAATAAAGAACTCAAAAGAAAAGAGTTTTTTCAAATGAAGTGTCAATCTTATGAACGAAAAGATCTCAATAAACATTTCAAAAGAATGAGAAAATTTTTTTATGTTCTTGGGGCTGACATAAATTTGAAGCAAGCATTTCTTACATCACTTCCTCATATTCTGTCCAATAGTGCTGAGATATATATTCATAATAGATATGGTTCTATTTTGAATCTCACTGTAGGACAAATTTGCCAAGCAGTTTTCTTATCCCTTGAAGAAATTTGTAACAAGAGAAAGGTGATAAGAGAATACATGAGAGGAGATGTCTGCATAGATCAATCCTGTAGAGAGCCAAAATTGATTATAAAAGGAAAATGCAAAGCCTGCACAAAGAAGAAAAGATTTTCTAATAAATTTTCTAAGAGGAAATTTAAGAAAATCAAAACAGTAGGAAAATTCTACAAAAGAGGAAGAAAATGGAAATTCTTCAAGACAAAGCAAAACATGGATAAATCATCAGACAGATGTTTCATTTGTGGACAAAAAGGACATTATGCTTCTAAGTGCCCACAAAAGAAGAGAAGTCTCAATCTTATTCAGAAAGTCTAGGATGAGCTTAAAATCCCTGTTCTTAATGAATTAGAATATGTTTTTTCTGAAGAAAATGAGCCTATTGATAAGACTATTTTTGCATTGCAGGTCCAAGAACCCAAGAATCAATTCCATTACATGCAAGCAGCTAAGACATGTCCTCAAGCATTACTTCATATCTTAAAGTCAAAGTATGATAAACCAATCCCGGTTATTGGTTTCTTTGACTCAGGTGCAGAAATGTCCATCCTCAATCAAGAAATTCTCCCAGATGAATATTGCAAAATATGAATCACATGTTTTCAGAGCCGTCAATATTGAGTTATTTGAAACTAACAAGGTCACAAAAAATCCAATCACTATCAGATTTTTACCAGATTGTGAATTAAAAACTCACATTCTTGGAGGAAAAATGCCAGGAAAAGATCTGATTATTAGATTTGACATTTATGAAAAGGATTTGTATGTTTTAAAAGCAAAACGTATTCAGTCAAAAAAATTCTTCAAACCCTTCACTAATATCTAAAACCTGTTCATATATAATTCCACATTGTCTAAAAAGTTCAAATTGAAAAATTCAGGGACTTTATTTGATATGATCCATGGCTGCCCAAGATGGAGGAAATCATGAAAATTTTACAAGTCCATTAGCTTTGAGAGTTGGGTCTAAGTGCAACAAGTCCAAAAGACACCGCCGACATTCCTGGATCGAAAGCAAATTTCCTACCGCGACCAGAAGGTAGCATCGCGATCTCGCATCTGGATCCGCGGATGCTTGCTTCGCGGATTGGTCCATGGATGGTGGAAATTTAGCTTCGGATCATGAGGTTCGTGATACGCTGGAGTCGACTAGCGGATCGGTCCGCGATTCTTGCGTTTCTGAACTTTTCTTGGCTGGCCCACTTGTTGCACTTCTCCAAGACCCAAAAGGCTTAAGGGCTTGGATCCCCGACTCAAAGCTAATGGACTTGTAAGATTTCCAACGATTTCCTCCATCTTGGGCAGCCATGGATCGTATCATTAGTGTTAATCAATCTTGTCCGGAAAATCATGTGGAATTCATGAAAAAGTGTGATTAAACTTTCATTTTTCAAAACTGAAGAAGCCAATCCAACAAAAGCCAGCCACCCTGGAATGAACCCTGACCATTCCAAACTTGCTGAAAAGGAATGTCTAGAACTCCTTGAATTTGATCTCATCGAAATTTTAGATTCGCAGTGGGCATGTCAAACCTTTTATGTTAATAAGCGATTTGAACAAGTTCGAGGGAAAATGAGTGATACGAACCCAACCTTGATTGGAAGAACTCGTAAAACCAATTCCCAGATCTAGACAATAATTCCCACGTTTGGATTGATGGTAGACCACGAACCCCTTAAAACCCTTGATTCTAGAACTAAGATTAATTTCTTAACCCTCGAAGAATTGTTAAAAGGAACTTGTAGTGTAGGTAGAAAGGCGCCACAAACAAGTGTGATTCTTGCTTGATAAGCCAAAAGAACACTTAGATCTCAATCTAAAGTATTCAAAGGTTTGCACAAGGCACAAGAGAAACTCTCTCAATTGTTGAAATTTGATGTCTAATTCAATTGTGTTAAACGTTTGAGAAGAATGGCCTATTAATAGGCTTACAAACAAAATCCTACTAAACTAAGGAAACCTAGTGACATAAGGAGTCACTTACTAACTAAAAGTAAAAATAAATTCTTAGGCATGACCATTAGGCGCGGGCACGCCTAACTAGCGGCAACGCTTCTACCAAGATACTCCTTAGGCATGACCACTGGGCGCGGGCACGTCTAACTGGTGGCAACACTTCTGCCATAGCCGAATGTTGCAGCTAATTATTTAAAATGAAAAATTACATAGAATAAGTAACTACGAGCTAGAGGTAACATCCACAATAGCCCTCATAGTGACTCGGTGTGTGCACTTGAAGCATATGGATGATGGCTTGGCCTTCTTGGAAAGTCCCAACGCCTTCCCGGGTAGCACAAATGAATGCTTGAATTGACTCTCGCATCCTTCGAGCACGCGCACGAGTCATTGGCTCAACACTCACAAGTGGGGCTAGAGGAGAGGTCGCCCATCCCCTGAACTTGTGTGTAGTCTCGTGAGCTGATCCCTATCATTCCTCCTCTTGAAGTCGAAGTTGTCCTCAAATCGAGGTCATCACCCACGCCAAAAGGAGACAAATCAGCAACATTGAAAGTGGAATGAACACCATACTCACCGGAAGCTCTAGCTTGTATGCTTATCATTGACTCTTTCCACAACCTGGAATGGTCCATCACCAGAGGAGATAACTTGCTACGCCTTTGTGCCGAAAACGCCCCTTCCTCATGTGCAACCATACCCAATCACCAGGCTCAAACATTATTTTACGCCGTTTTGTTTGTTTGTTGAGCAAAACCGCTCGTTCGACGCTCTATATTCAAACGCTTTCATGCAATGAGCGAACCAAGTCTGCCTCTTCTTACCATCTAGATTAGCTCTTTCACTCAAAGGTAAAGGCATTAAATCCAACGGAGTCAAGGGATTAAATCCATAAACCAGTTCAAACGGTAAAATCAGTGGAATGCTTAGACCTATTATATGTAAACTCAATGTGCGGTAAGCATTCTTCCCAAGTTTTCAAATTTCTCTTAATTAATGCACGTAACATAGTAGACACTGTACGATTCACTACTTCAGTTTGTCCATCGATTTGAGGATGACTAGAAGTGGAAAATAAAAGTTTAGTGCCTAATTTAGCCCAAAGTGTTTTCCAAAAGTAACTCAGGAATTTAACATCCCTATCAGACACTATTGTGCGTGGTACACCATGTAGACGAATGACTTCTTTAAAGAATAAATCAGCAATGTAGGGTGCATTGTCAGTTTTGTGGCATGCAATAAAATGTGCCATTTTAGAGAACCTATCCACTGCCACAAAGATAAAATCATGACCCCGTTTGGTCCTAGGCAAGCCAAGTATGAAATCCATAGAAATATCAACCCAAGGTTCACTAGGAATAGGTAAAGGCATGTAAAGGCCATACGGATTTACCTTGGACTTGGCACGGTGACATTGGATGCACCTTGATACTTCACGTTCAACATCTTTACGCATCCCTGGCCAATATAGATGTTCCTGCAAGGTAGACAAAGTTTTAGAAACACCAAAATGGCCCATTAGACCTCCACTATGTGATTCCTTGACAAGCAATTGTCGAATGGAACACTTAGGAATACACAGACGGTCTAAGTAGTATAAAAACCCCTCGGATAGGTAGAACTTGTCATGACCAGCCCTTTTACAAGTCTCAAACACAAGCTTAAAATCATCATCAGTAAGGATAAGCTCAAATCCAAGTAACTTAGCATCAAGAGTAGTAATTAGAGTATACCTGCGTGACAATGCATCAGCTACTATGTTGGATTACCAGACTTGTATTTGATGACATATGGAAACGTTTCAATGAATGAAATCCACCTCACATGTCTCTTACTCAGCTTGTTTTGAGCCTTAAGAAACTTTAAAGACTCATGGTCGGTATGGATGACAAATTCTCTAGGACGAAGGTAATGTTGCCAGACTTGAAGAGCTCGAATTAGTGCATATAACTCCTTGTCGTAGGTGCTATAGTTCAACGTGGCTCCATTCAACTTCTCACTGAAGTAGGCAACAGGTCGTCCTCCTTGAATCAATACCGCGCCAATTCCAATACCTGAGGCATCACATTCAATTTCAAACATTTTAGAAAAGTTAGGTAAAGCTAGAATAGGTGCATGTGTGAGGGCGTGTTTAAGAGAGTTAAAGGCAGTCTCTTGCTCTTCACCCCAGTGGAACGATACATCCTTTTTAATTATGGAGGTGAGAGGTGCAGCAAGAGAGCTAAAATCTCTTACAAACCGCCGGTAGAAGCTTGCAAGGCTGTGAAAGCTTCGGACTTCTCCCATTGTGGTTGGCCGAGGCCATTCATTGATAGCTTTGATCTTGCTTTCATCTACCTTGATACCTTGCGAGCTTATTACAAATCCTAGAAACACCAATTCGTTAGTGCAAAAGGTGCACTTCTTAAGATTTGCATGAGGCATTCTCCACGGTTAAGCACATCAGTACTAACTTAACATGTTGCACATGTTCCTCTAGGCTTCTACTATAGATAAGGATATCATCAAAATAGACTACTACAAATTTCCTAAGTATTCAATGTAGCACATGATTCATTAAACGATAAAAGTACTAGAGCATTTGTAAGCCCAAAAGGCATAACTAGCCATTCATAAAGACCATATTTAGTCTTAAAGGCAGTTTTCCATTCATCACCTTCCTTTATCCTTATTTGATGATAACCCGATTTAAGATCAATTTTTGTGAAAATAACTGCTCCATAAAGTTCATCTAACATATCATCAAGTCGAGGTATAGGATGGCGATACCTAACCGTGATAGAATTGACAGCTCTACAGTCAGTACACATCCTCCACGACCCATCCTTCTTGGGGACCAAGATGACTGGAACAGCACACTAGCTCAGGCTCTCCCTTGCCCATCCTTTGCTAAGAAGCTCCTCTACTTGCCTTTGAAGCTCCTTAGTCTCTTCAGGGTTACTCCTATAAGCAGGACGATTTGGCAACGGTGTTCTGTGTATGAGATCAATTTGATGCTCAATACCCTTATAGGTGGTAAACCACTTGGTACATCTTCAGGAAACACATCTGTATAATCCTACAAAAGAGCCTTAAACGAACTTGGCAAAGAAAGATCAATATTGTTAGTATCATTGGACACTTCCTTGCTATAAAGCAATAACAAATTTTGGCCACTATGAAATCCTTTCCTCACATCTCTCGGCTTTGCAAAGAATAATGATTTTCCCTCAGCTTTTACCTCAAAACCGCTTTTAACAATTGCCTTTTTCCCCATTTTGCTGGATTTCTTCTTCTTTTCGCACCGATTTTTCAATTTTCTTTTCTCCTCACACTTCTCAAATTCTTGTTGAAGTTTTACTTGATCTTCATATACTTGTTTGTGTGAGTGGTGCAAGGGTAATCTTTTTACCCTTATGCAAGAATGTATACATATTGGTACGACCACTATGACTAATATTTCTATCAAATTGCCAATGGTCTACCAAGTAAGATATGGCTAGCTTGCATTGGTACAACATCACATAACACGCTATCTTCATAGTTACCAACTTTAAAGGAAACAAGTACCGTTGAGTGACCTTGATATCTCCCAGCTTGTTCAACCATTGAAGACGGTAGGGTTTGGAATGTTCACGAAGCTTGTAGTCCTAATGTTTCCACCATGACAGCACCTCATGACATTGGTACACTTCCTGGTCGATCACCATGCTACAAACTTTGCCATTAATGAGGCATCGAGTGTAAGATGTTCTCCGCTGGACGCCTTCCTCTTTGACATGAGTTGCAAGTGCACGCCTTGCAACCAGCCCTAATCCCACTGCACTCCATTGGAATCTGAATTTCAGCTTGCCTTCACCTTCTCCTCTTGAGTGGTGGCATATCCTTGTATTCTTCCTCCTCATCGCCGGTTATAATTTCACCGCTTGGAAGGATGATCATAGCTCGCTGGTTAGGGCATTCGCTTGCAATGTGACCTAGCCCTTGGCATCTCCAACACTTGGTATCTCGATATCTAGGCTTTGGAGGTGCGCTGGCAGCTTTAGGAGCTAACTTTGTGTCACCCTTGGAGACCTCGGAGTTAGCTTCAAATCGCTGCCTTGGAGCTGGTGTTGCTCATGGGTTTGAACCCCTTCTAGGCTGTGTTGTTGCTATAAGAAGAGGTCGGTATAGCTGGTGCTCGTGATGAACCCCTCCTCTTAAGTCGGCCCTATCTTAAGAGCTTTTTCATACATGTCACGCTAGTTCAACATAGTGGTGCATCTCCACTTCATCCGATTTCAGGCTTTTAAACCATTCAAGAACGTAAGCTCCTCACTCTTCTTCAACATCGGCTCAAGCATGATCATCTCCATCTCTTTGAAATAATCCTCCACGCCTCCCCGAGACAATGTTTGTAATTTGTGGTACAAGTCCCGTGGTAGTGACTTGGTACAAAGCGCTGGTGCATCATTACCTTAAGCTCACCGTGTAGAAATGGTGGTGCTTGACTTCACTTTCTACTAGTGGTAACTTGTCCCACCCGTGACGATTGTAGTCTCAGAATGCCATAACGCCAATTTCATTTGTTGTTCATCTCAGAGTCATGGCAATCAAAAATGAGGTCAACCCTCTTCTCCCATTCGAGATAAGCTTCAAGGTCAGAGCGACCTTGGAATGGTGGTGGTATTTGCCTTCAACTCCTTGATGGTCTCTCCCTTGACTTAGACCCTTGCTTATGCTTCCTTGGCCTTTATTTCATCCTCTTCACCGATTCATTTGAACTTTCAGATTCATGGTAGCTTTTGCTTCGCCTTTGCTACCTTTAGAGCACTTTGTGGAAGCTTCCATTTTGTCCATTCATTTTGAACCCTTTCCAACTTTTGTCCATGATGCGTTTAGCTCCCCTTGAACGATTCGCCCACGCCTTAAATCAAAGTCAGAGTTATCCCCAGACATCCTTTATTGTGCTTAGGTAAACCTGCAAAGAGTTAGTACAAAAATAATAATAATCCTCGCACACTCCCTTAGTGTTTACTCTCACTGTGTTTTCACTCAATTACACTCTAATGAGCTCACAAATTTCCCAAGATGCCTTGATTTTAACCCTTGAAGAGGTTAGATCAGTCCTCACAATGTAAATTCAGCTATCAAAGAGACACACAAGTTTGTGTGCTTTTGTACCTTTTTTTTTTTTGACTCACTAACTGATTTCTGAGAGACTCACAAGCACAGAGAATGGAATGGAAAATTCCAGACTCAAACAACTTAAAATGACTTTGAAAACGGACTCAAAAAACAACCCTAGTCTACCCACACTTGGACTGAATTTCAGAACTAACTAAACTGAATTGGGGCTGATTTTAGACTCTTAAATCACAAGGATGATAACTGGAAAATGAGGTATAAATTCGTGAGAATTGCCAGAAAATTGTGGAACAGATTTGAAGGAAATTTCGGACCAACAAGTTGCAATTTGGAAACTTGTTAGGTCGGTTGGTGGTTTGGAGAAAGGCGGCTGGAATTTCTATTTTTGGAACAGTTTTTGTGTTTAGGAAACTTGATTTCCTAGATGGATTTAGGAAATCTGGAATTCTAGACTTAGTTTCCAAAAAGGATTGAGTTTAATTTAGATTTGGAAACAAGGTTTGGAAACAAGGGGAACCAATCTCACTTGGAACTAGCTGGACAACTTTATGTTGCTCTCGGCTGCTTGTTCTTTTTTTGCTCTTTTTTTTGCAGCAATTTCAGCAATAATTCACCCCTCCAGGGATCAAGAATTCGAGATTTGTTAATCAAGAATCCAAGGCCCTTCAAGATTAATGCAAGGTTTGTCCAACTTGAAGAATTACTCAAGCTTTATTTCAAGAACTTCAAGATTCAGGATTTTGCTTTCAAGATTCGGTTCTTTTCCAGAAATTTGATTCACAAAACTGGTCAAGACTTCAAGCCAAAAGGATTAAAGCGGTTTGGCAATTCAAGGTGATGATGGTGCTAATTGTTTTGACACCACAAACAACAAAGAAAACTCGACAGCATGCAAAAGCTTTTAAGCAGAAACAGCAACAAGAACAAGTTCACAAGAATTAACAAGCAAGACTCGACAAATTTGACAAGCAAGAACGAACTCGAGAAACAAACTTGATGAACAAGACAAACAAGAAGACCAGATTTGGGAAGACTCAAAAACGAAAATTAAAGAAGGATATAACCTGGAAAATTGTCGACTAGCTCTGATACCAGATGATACGAACCCAACCTTGATTGGAAGAACTCGTAAAACTAATTCCCGGATCTAGACAATAATTCCCATTTGATTGATGGTGACCACAACCCCTTAAAACCCTTGATTCTGTGAACTAAGATTAACCCTCAAGAATTGTTAAAAGGAACTTGTAGTAGTAAAGGCAAACAAAAACAAGTGTGATTCTTGCTTGATAAGCTAAAAGAACACTTAGATCTCAATCTAAAGTATTCAAAGGTTTGCACAAGGCACAAGAGAAACTCTCTCAATTGTTGAAATTTGATGTCTAATTCAATTGTGTTAAACGTTTGAGAAGAATGGCCTATTAATAGGTTTACAAACAAAATCCTACTAAACTAAGGAAACCTAGTACATAAGGAGTCACTTACTAACTAAAAGTAAAATAAATTCTTAGGCGGACCATTAGGCGCTGCACGCCTAACTAGCGCAAAGCAACGCTTCGCTAAGATATGACCACCATGGGCGCCACGATTTAACCGGTGGCAACGCCGCCATAAACAATGTTGCAGCTAATTATTTAAAATGAAAAATTACATAGAATAAGTAACTACGAAGCTAGAGGTAACATCCACTAGCCCCTCATAGTGACCGGTGCACTGAAGCATATGGATGATGGCTTGGCCTTCTTGGAAAGTCCCAACGCCTTCCCGAGTAGCACAAATGAATGCTTGAATTGACTCTCGCATCCTTCGAGCACGCGCACGAGTCATTGGCTCAACACTCACAAGTGGGGCTAGAGGAGAGGTCGGCCCGTCCCCTTGAACTTGTGTGTAGTCTGTGAGCTAATCCCTATCAATGAGGCTTGTCATCAATTACCAACCCTTGAATTTATTCTTGGCCGATGACAAATTTCCCATTCCAAATAGACATTCTCTGTTTTCCCAGCTTGCCAAAGAAAAATGGTTTTCAAAGTTTGATTTAAAATCTTTTTTAAGGTAACTTGAATATACTAAGATAGTATAAAACTGCTTTTTGTATACCGAATCATCACTACCAATGGAAGGTAATGCTATTTAGTTTGAAGACAACACCTTCTCTTTTTCAAAAAGCTATATTGATGATATTTTATTATTTTCTGAAACATTTGAGGAGCATATCTCTTTGCTCTACAAGTTTTCTGAAATTGTTGAAAGTTTTGGAATAATGCTTTCTGAAAAGAAAATGATGTTGTGTCAACAACAAATCAATTTTCTGGAATGAAAATTTCAAATGTGAACTTGTGTTCCTGAAACTCATATTGAGATGCTATCAAACATTTTCCCCAACAAGATTTTTTCACCAAACAAACGCATAGCCTTGGTATTGTGGAATTATGTTAGGGATTTTATCCCTAATGTGTCACGACATACCCGTCCTTTGTATGACCTTCTCAAAAAAGAATCCACCTTCGGGAAAGATCAAACTTATTGATGAACCACAACACGCTTGACGACGAACAACACGAAGCTAGATCCTAATATTGGTAAAACAAAGTTGGAACACAATGAAGACCTTCACCCTGAGCACTTGGACAATGAACGTTGGTCTAATGGTAGACGCCACAATTCAACGTATTCTTGAATTGATAAGTCAATGAACCCCTAAAGAGAGCTTTAAGGTATTCAAGTCGTTTCAAAGAAGCAAGAGAAGTGATAAACACTCAAAAGCAATTTGCTGAATATTCTTGTATATTAAGATCGAAATAAGGGTGGCTTATTTATAGCCTACAAGACACAAAATCCTAATCAAACTAGAAAACATAAATTCGGCCAACCTAAGGTTTAGGGAAAACCGAATTATAAATGAAAATGGAAAGCTAGGGTTTAGGAATCTACTAATAATCCTAACACTAAACAACTTAGGAAATTACTTTAAAGAGGCATGTGGTTAAGGTGAATATAGAAACTACTTAACCCATGCTTTATTGGACTTAACAAAAACTGAAATTTGACTTCCATATTTGGACAAACAAGGCCTTGACCGAATTGGACCAAAAGAAACCCTAACTCAAGCCTACTTCTTCAATGATCGAACTTGGGCCCTCTTCAATGCTTAGCAATGTAACAAACGGGCTTGACGTCTCATCCAAGTTGTGAAGTGGCTTGGTTTGATCATGGACTTCACGAACCAATGCAACCAACTCCTCTTTGAGCCTTTTAGCTCTTGCAAAGTGACTTGAAATGAACTTGACGATCAACCATTCCTTGATTCGACCTCCTTTGGTTGGATTTGTACTGGGATGATCCGCATCATTCCCCTCCTCTTGAGAAAGATTTGCCCTCAAATCTTGTTCATCCTCTGCAAGAAATGGACTAAGGTCGGAAACATTGAAAGTAGCACTAACTTGTAGGCGTAGAGAGACTGTTTTCTCTCTCTCTCTCTCTTTCTCTATTTTCTTGTTTGTATCGTTTTCATACTAGGGCTTTCTCAATCACATTATGATACATGTCGCCTTCCTTCAAGATTCCTGATGGGGCAACAGATGTCTCCCTCATTTCAGAAGAAGTCCTTTTCGTCTTTGTTTGCTACATCCGTGTCGTCTCCCAAAGTGTTGGATGCTTAAACCATCACCGGAGAGAGTGGAGTCTCATGAGCTGTTTCTCCATGGTGATAAGTTATGTAAGCAGCCCCTTCCACTGGCCTTGGTGGGGAAGTTTTCACGGGGTCGTCCTACAATGGAAGTCATCCGGAAGTTCTTCACTGCTCTCGATCTCAAGGGATCAGTCTCGGTGGCATTGCTGGACGCTAGACATGTGTTGATCAGACTGCAAGTTGAACATGATTTTCACCGGGTTTGGGGGCGAAATCTATGGTATGTCAATGGGTGCCCGATGCGGGTTTTTAAGTGGTCAAGCTCCTTTCATGTTGATAGAGAACCGTCAATTGTCCCTGTGTGGTTTTCGTTGCCCAAACTTCCCATCCATTTTTTTCAAAAAGAGTACCTTTTCCATATTGTCTCTTGCTCATTGGTTGTCGCTGTCCTACAACATGGATCCCCAGAACTATGGGGCACCCAGCCTAGTGTTACCTGTGTGCAAAGCTGGAGATTGATCTCCCTAACCAGGGGAAGTGCCAATCGCGGTTTGATTGGGACCGCGGGATGGTATTCAGCATTTTTTGGCAGCACGGGTTGGTTGTTAGTGATATTCCTCAATATTGTCATCATTGTTATCACAAGGCCAATAGCTTGATTGCCATTTGCTGCACCAGGTTGGTAAGGAGGGTAGGGTGGCTTCCCAATCTGAGAGCCTGGGAGGCCCCGGGACAGAATAGGGAGAGGGGGAAAACCTCCTGAATCCCTACTGGTCGGGCATCCAAGTCTTCCCCTAGGCAAGAAGGGGAGGAGCAGCAGGTGGTGCAGGTACCAGCGGTCGCTATGACTGTTGCAGCAGAGCCTTCACGGCCAAAAGGTAGTGTTGAGGGTGCTGAGAAGATGATGTCTCCCAGACCGAATTCCCGTGCATTGATCCGATAAATATGGTAACTGAAGCGTGAGCTGAATAGGGGTAGGTGCTACAAAAGGAGATTGAACGTATTGCCCGTGTGTGGTAGTTCAGAGTGGCGAGCAACACTAAGGTTGGATTCCGTGCAGAGTCCCTCTGTACTGCATTTCTCGCCCGCCAAGTCTGGTGGGGGTGCGGAGGTTGTAGGTTCTGGGGGTTTTGGTAGAACGTTTAATCGATAACAGACTGAGCGTGTGCATTGGTTAGAAGTGATGTGATGCCGCTTCACGATTCATGCACAGATAGGGCAAGAGCCAGGTACGGTTGATCATATGTAGAAGACGATGGTAGTAGAAATCGGAGAGGATGGGATGAGGACCCGAAGTATGCAATGATTGGGCAGTTGAATCTCTCTCGTCGCAAGGTTTCACATCAGTCGCTAGATGATCTCCTCACCGTCGCTTGAATTGGCTTAGCTCACGCCATGAATTGTATGGAACATGTACGTGAGGTCTTCCTTCAAATGCTTCTACTTATCTAGTTTAAATGTTTAAAGTATTGTTTTGAATGCTAGGGTAAATGCACGTAAACACCCAACCTTGCTAGATTAAGGCTGGCTTCTGGCTTGCCATGGGTTTTCATGTCTAGCAATCGCGGTGAACTGCTAGTAGACTCCAAGTTTTCTTGAGGGATTGTCATTTCGTCGTCAAGTTAGGTTTTGATTATGCCTTAGCAAATAATGAAGGCCGGTTATGGCTGCTCTTTGATGATGTATGTGAGGTCTCTCGCCTGTTAACCCGCCCAAATCACCTTTTGCCAAAGTGACGTATGGGACCCTTTGGTACCCATTTGTTGCTGCCTTTGTGCATGCTGCTACGATTCTCAGGACCCTGAGCATCCCAGAGGTCAATATGGGGCACACTGGTTTTGCTGATTCATCTGTCCCTCATTAAGGTTTAAGATTTTAATGTGGTTCTCCCAAAACACCGAGAGAAATGGGGAACACCATTTCCATATATATATATTACATATATTATATATTAGCCATATATAACAGGTCGTGGAAGCTGGAGTTCCAAAACTATACACCGAGTCGGTCCTGAGTGGACGGTGGCTCATTGGTCCCAGATCACACGGTGCAACAAATATGCACGGCAGATTTGGAAGCCGGGCTGGACCGACATGTTGATCAACCGTAAAATGGATGGAGATAAAGTGGCCCTCATGGGTGGTCCATCATCTAGTCGACAGGGTTTAGATTCCATTCCGCCGTCGCTCACCGACCTGAGCAAAATCCCAAGTGTTTCATTCTCTAATGCTTGGGTGTCTCATGTCGATTACCTTCAGGTAAAAGTACATTGGGAGGTTCCGTGTCGGCCATCACCACGCGTCAGATTGCTAGCAAGTCCAGATCAAAGTTATAGACATGCCATTGGACGGTCAAGAAGAGTTTTGGTAACATCGTGGATAGGGTACGAGAGGGTCAGAAAACTGGTGAACGGACAGATGGACCTAGAAATGAAAACCCGGTTCACAATCGGTTGAGTTGCCCGCTACTTAAGAGAAGTTTCATGGATTGCACAGGCTCCAAAGCTTCCTCATGCCGTAAATCCTGGGCGTAAGGTAGCGGAGGGGATCGCCAAATGCATTTTTTCATGCCCAAGCGTGAAGGCATGTCGTTGCAGGATGTTCATCCACTGGATTAAAGACACAAGGTAGTGGATTGAGGATCCAGGAGGAAGCTGTGAGATTTTTCTGCTGCTTCAGCACAGAGGATGGGATTGGACATGGTCAAGTGATTTTATTCATCGTGTTATCCCAGCCTATGGTCTTGATGCAGAATGACCATTTAACAATGTTGCCAACGGAGGTGAGGTTAAGGCCTGCGCTTCATTGATGGGATTCAGCCCGTGGCCTGGACGGTTTTTCTAGCGCTTTTTTTACCTCTGCCTGGGACATTGTGGGTTCAGATGTGATGCTGGCGGTGCAGGAGTTTTTTGTGGTAAAATTGTCACAGGTTTCACATGCGACTCTTCTGGCATTAACCTGCGATTAACCGTCCCCTTGCAGAAAGCCTCGTCCTATTAGTCTCTGTAACGTGATCAATAAGGTTATTTCCAAGGTGTTGGTGTCAAGGTTGGAAACGGTTTTATGTAACATTATCTCCCAGCAAAGTGCCTTTGTTAAGGGTCGACTCACTTCGTGATAACATTCTCTACTGGGCAAATGGAATGCGTGTCGATTAATAAGCATTTCGTGGGTTAAACTTGATGATGAAGCTGATATGGCGAAAGCTACATCGCTATCATGGTTTTCCCACTTCGTGGTTTGATTGATATGATCTGCGGGATGGTCTCACAACCTCCTTGGCTCTAGTTAACGGTCAGTGGCAGGCTTTTCCCTCGCCTGGGTTTCCATGCAGTAGAGATCCTTTGTCTCCAGCTCCAATTGCCATTAAAATGGAGGTTTTATCTCAGTCCCAACGATCACTGGAGGATTTGGGTCTATGGATCGATTGATCTTGACAGTCGATGATAGACGGATTGTTGACCTGATCAGGGACGACAGATGGTGGCGATTTTAGTTAATGCTTACAAGGAAATGCCTGTCACAAGGTTCAGGCCAAGAGGAGAAGCATTTATGCTATTAAGTCGATGACCTGGTTTCCTAAAAATTTGCTCTGAATACCCTGTCTGCAGCCCTTAAAGTACATTTTGTGGGTATGTTAGAGAAAATAGCCAAGAAGAATTATGATGGTAGTAAGGATTTCGGGTAGGGTCATTACTGATCAAATCGGTTTTGTCATCATTCCCCATGCATATTAGTGCCTGGCTTTGTCCCCAAGTAGTGTACTTCAGCAATTGGAAGCTCTGCTTTGCTAATTCCCTCAGGGGCATTCCGAAAGTAACCAGTTTTTCACTGGTCGTCGCGGGGAAAGATGTGCCATCTAATTGAGGGAAGTAAAGGGTGTGGATTTGACCATGAAGCCAAACCAGCAGGCTCTTTGCATGCAAACTTTGGTGGAGGTTTAGGCTAAGGTCCCATCTTTGTGGAGCGATTTCATGAAGGCTAGATATTGTCCTTCCAAGCATCCTAATGAGGTGGTTTTGATGCCAGCCTCATCAGGTATTGGAAACGTGATGCCGAATGCAGACACGTGGGAGTCTAATCTGTGTGGGATTTGTCCATGGTTCTTGCTTTGCTGGGATAACCTGGTCTAAATGGGCCAACCAGTACTGGAGGTAATGATGGTTTGACGCCCATGCCAGCGGGTCCTCGAGTTCTCGGAAAGAGGATCGCTGGGATATGGTTCATTGTCTGGTGGTCCCTAATAGGCTTAGGCTACACCGTATGGATGAGGTAGTCGGGAAAGAAATGGGATGAACTCCTGTGGGCTCTTAGTAGGCTCGGGTTTGAGCTAAGGTCTGATGACGAGAGTTGACATCTAGACCTAATATCAAGTTGAGATGCTAGACTCCTCACCTCCAACCCAAAGGAACTACCAACCTTGTCTCTTAATCTCAACCCACACTACAAAAAAATCAAACTTGAGGGAAGGCTTGCATCCAATCCTCTCTCTCTCTCTCTCTCTCTCTCTCTCTCTCCTTCAGGGTTTAGTGTCGCCTTGTAATGGTACAGAGTCTTCACCATCCCGATGGTGAAGGCACAATGAAACCACTCCGCTTTCAAACGAATCCTTTTCGCTTTTGCGTATATAATAAACCAGTTCTGGAATTTTGCATGAAGGCCACTCATCGTATGAAATTGCTTGGTCTCAAGGCCACTGATATGGTGGTCGGTCATCCCTCCTTCCGCTTACTGGTGGGCAGTTTTCCATGGCACCCAAGATGCAAGAGATCGTGAAAATTTTCACATCCTTGATTTTGGCTGAGGCTACCACTGGCTATTATTCCATTGGATCTCTGCATGTTCTGATTCTGGATTCGGCAAATAGTTGACTTTATCGGTTTAAGTAAGAAGTATCCGGTACGCTTATGGAATCCACGCCTTTAAGTGGTCCACCATCCATTGCTGATCGAGAATCGCCATTGGTACCCGCTTATTTAATCACCAAAAGCTTCCTGCGTGGTTCAACAAACAATGTTTGTTCCATTGTCATGGTTTGACCACCGCTTGTTGATGCTGCAACGCCACTGACCAGCCAAACTAGCGATGGTACGCGCTGGGTGGATCTACTGCGGCCCTGGTCAGCCTAGGGGTCCGTGACATGGGTGACAATGCTTCCCCAGCCTCTACAAATGAGAACTTGCCTGGTAACGCCTATATTGTTTCTTACAAGGCCACGTAGAGAGGAATGTCGGTGAAGAACTAGCAGCTCATCTCGAAATCATATGAGAGGATCATTGCATAATCAAAGAATCTAGCCGGGAGGAAAACAAAGTTCAAAATTACACCGATCGGAGCGACTAGACTAAAGTGTTTCACCTAAGAGATGGAGTGGAAAAACAAGCATGGAGGAAAGGGTACAAAGAGGGTGACCAGTATGGCTCTGATTTATGCAGCGACAAGCCGAGTAAAGGGATTTTAGGCTGGCTGCCATGATGGAGGCGTTGGTGACCGGACACTGTGACCGTGACACCGCACTGGTCCCGGTTGCTCAAGGGTGATCGGGCCAGGACTCCTGAGCAACAAGAGGTTCCCTCGGTACTTGCCTCCGCGTGACTGTAAAGAACCTGCAAAGAGTTCTGTCCAGCTAGAATGGGGCCAGGCCAGCAGCAAGCTTAATTGTTTTAGATAAGGCACGGAGACTTCACAAAATCTTGATAATGGTGGACATTCTGAGATATGCATAGCGGAATCAACTGAGGGAATGCATGTTGGTCGGCGAGGCGGCATATGAATGCTAGCAAGGTCCGATAGAACATTGCCGGTATGGTTGCCGAAGCCGCCTCTGAGCCAGAGGAGACGGGTGCGGTGGAGGAGATGCAACCAGGGACGGTGGTACCTTAGTCTTTCTCCGCTGAAGGCTCTGCAGTATTGAGGATCCAATCAAGCGCCCGGGGAGGTTGATGGTCTCAAAGATGGTTGGCAAACAAAAGGCCCAGTCCAAGAAAACGGGCTCCTATGATCACTAGATTCTTCCCGGTATTTAATGTTTAATTTAATTTTTTTGAACATTCGATTTGTAATTCGCTTCATTGCCTCGAAAGTAAAGAATTTGCTAAAACTCATCATATAATGTTGTTAGGGACTATGAGCCTTATCGAGTATGGCAAATTACAATTTGTTAAGCATGCTGAAATTTGATAACGCTTGTCAATAGTGCTGGGCGGGTTTGGGTGTTATATTGAGATTGTTTAGTGGCAAATATCGCGTACAGCCAAGTCATTCTAGCTCTGGAAATGTACCATGCTTCATTTGATTGCCGGTTTTTGCTGTTGGTTATTCATGCCGCCATGATGGGATGGAGCGAGTTGTGGCCGCCTGTTGGTGGAATTGAAGGGTTTGGGTTTGCCGCTAACATGATGGGTGATTTAATGTTGTAATAAACCAAGATGAAAGTTGCGATGAGGCCGCTTATGGTGTCTGAGGCTATTAATTTTGACTTTATGGATGCAATGGAGTCGGTTGATGCTGGCTTCTCCGTTCAAGATTTACATACGGGTAAAATAAGGGGAGGACGAGCTCAATCTAGAAGAGGTTAGATTGGGTTTGTCAACAATGACCGGCTCAAACTTGAGGCGAACTCTCAAGACACCGGGCAAGGCTTATCCTGATCATTCTTGTCGATCTCTTTTGCACCGACAAGCTCGGGTCCTAAGAGCTTCAGATTTTGATGTTTCACACGATCCGACCTTCTTGATGAAGTAGGAGGCTTGGCTGCACCTTCGGCTGGTCAGTCCACTGGATTTTATGTAAAGTCTGTGTGGTCGAAGAGTCATTTATCTAAAATGGAATCACGAGGGTTTTGAAATGGCTCGATCGGGTTCGCCTCTCAAGAAGCAGAGTGATGCGGATGAATTGGCTGTCCAAGAGAATCCGTACCAGCGTTTCCACCCATCAAGGCACATCCTTGAAGAATTGTTACAGAAGCAGCTTATTGGAAAGTATGTCACCAAAGTTTTCAAGGACGGGATGCTAATTCCAAACTTTTTCACCATCGGTACCGGCAACGGCAATCCATACGCTCATTCACCTGAGTGTTTGATGGAATGGGAATGGCTGAGAGGCAGATGGTAAGAGCCCCATGGAGTTTTCGTAATTTGCCAGGGAGGAGGCGGAATGTTGCAATGGAACACCCACCCTCATGATTCCACTATGCTCTCTCACGACAACGAGGAGTTGGGAACAGCCCTGAGGAGGCAGGAGAAAGGTGGTTTTCCGTGATAGCTGGGAGAGCTGCCCTGTGTCTAGATGGTTTTCCGGGTCATTCTTTCATCCTCTTTGGGATATTATTGGGAAGATTTGTATCTTCTTGTTTTGGATTTCTGCTGGTTCGATCTTCCATTGGGAGTGACATCTACGGATTGCGCTGCCCAAAGTCTCTGAGCTCCCAAGACGCCTATGGATTATCAGCCAATCAGTCAGCGTGTAATTTTTTTAATAAAATTTGTCTGCCAAATATTGTCGACTAATACGGTCGGAGGTTGCTTGCCTAAGATTATTTCTCCAAAGAGTGAGTGGATTTGTCGAGGAGGAAGAATGATTTGGATAACGCTTTTGTTGGCTCGTGAGATGGTTTCATGTATTGGCCAGGGAAGAAGGTCAGGGTTTAATGGAATATTTGCGTAAAGCTATCGATATGGCAAAAGCTGTGATGATAAGGTCTCCGATTTTCTTGTTGCAAGTTTATGAGATTTGGGTTTGAGAAGTGTGGGTCGATATGGTTTGAGGTTGATCTCAGATACTGCTATTTCCGGTGTTGGTAAATGGCAAACCTTGTGGGTTTTTCCACTCAACACGCCGCCTTAGATCGCTACAGACCCTCTGTCTCGGCCTTGTTTGTTATTGCAAATGGAGGTTCCGTCTGTAGAAGCTTAAACTGCATTACTTCTAATCCCAAGTTTGTCCCATCTACTATGTAGGTAGCGGGCTTTCGGTCCACACACTAGCTTATGCACGGTGATTATTATTTTTTTGAATGCGTAGAAGACTTCTCTAAGTACGTGATGAACATTTTGGGGTCTTAGAGAAGGTGCTCGGGTCAATTGGTGAATCCTTCAAAGCAGAGTTGCTTCGGTTGGGAAACGGGTAAGTCAAACAAGAGGGAGGTGATTGTACGTGATGAGATTCGCCATCGAGATTTCCCATTACTACACCTTGGTTGTCCTCTTTTTGTGGGACGGAAGGTACGCTTATTTGGAAGCCTAATATCTAAGATTGCTGCGCGTATTAATGCGTGGCAGGGCAAGTGGCTTTCAAAAGGGGCGAAGATTGTGTTGATTCGGCATATGTCCTGGCGTCTATGCCAATTCATTTGTTGGCAACTTAGACCTCCTACAAGGAGTGATAGATGATATTGAGAACTATTTTCTTTGGGATCGAGTTGAACAGACGGCACGTGTATTAAGTGGCATGGAAGAAATGTTGTGGTCCGTTGCAAGAAGGTGGTTTGGGGTTTCGGCCACCTTGGAATGTTGCGGCTTTCTTGGGTTGTGGTGGTTTTAGGAAGGAGCGAGGTCCACAACGTAGGCTCGGAGTATGAAGGAAAAGTACTTTGGGGAAAGAATCCAATCAAATGCGCTTGATCTCGGAGGAGCTGGAAGTAGTGTCGTAGGTTGCTACGCAGTTAGACCACATGGAGCTACATCCGGTCCGTATGGATATTTCTATGGGGTGGATTTCTCGGTGGGATAATTGAGTGGGCTGGGGCCTTTGCATGGCTGTTCCCCATAGTTAGCATCGAGGCTCGAAAGCTATGCCGGCACCGAGTTGGACCCTTGAATGGGCGGTTAGATTGACTTCGGTTGCCCAGTGGCCAGGTCTAGCTCAAATTCAAGCTAGGACATTCGCTCTAGATGGGGAACCGGATGTCATGTTGTGGGATCTCACTTCGAGTGGCGGATTCTTTGTGAGGTGCTGTTCCCGCTTGTCGGCATGATTCTGGCCTGCAATAATTTCGATTGTATGCTCGGTGTTGGCATAGCTCTATCCCAGAAGGTTTCATTCTTCCCATGGAGCTTGTTTCACGCATAAGTTGCCTCTAGATGATATCTTGTGTTCTTTGCATATTGCTGGCCACTTCTTTGTGGGTGTTGTGATTCAACCCAGCAACAGAGTCGTTAGATCATGTTTTTCTCTTTGGGGAGCTGAAGCTGACCCTGAGTTTTGAAGGTTCGTTGGGGTCTGGTGGCTCTGAAAAGGTAATGCAAGATGGATGTTACGAGGTATTGCGAGGCAAGATAGTTTTGGAGACGGTATCGGCATGAAAAATGTCTCCCCGCTTTGATTCTATGGCGACTATGGGTGGCTAGGAACAAGTGGAGATTCGAGGGAATTCGTCTCTCGGCAGAGCAGGTTCGATGGGCTATAGTGCATGATGTGTAGGATGACTGCAGGGTGAAGTTTCCTAGATGGCCTAGGCGGGCATTGGATTGGCACTGCTTTCAATTCTAGGTGGTCTCCCGTCCCAAGTCAAGGTTACAAGGTGTTATGAGTAATTTCACTCCACTGGTTTGTTTTAAATTAAACACCTGGATGGGTGGTGATTTTATCTAAGGAGTGGAGGAGGTGGTGTGTTGAGAGAGATAGGCGGAGAAAGTTCCTCCTGCGGTTTTATCGCGACAATTTGGGGATGTGGATCCTTACTGTGGAGGAGGCTAAAAGCAATTCGGTATGAGGTCCGCACCAAAGTGTATATTGTCGGGTTGGGTTATGAGAATATCGTGGTGGGGTCGGACTCGTGGTCTTAGATTAATCGCTCCGGGACTTAGGGCTATTCCGTTTGGGATCAGGCAGGTGGTTCGGGAGATTCAGAGTGTCAAGCTGGTGGTTGAGTTTCAGCATTCCTGCGTCAGGCAAATATGGTGGCAGATCTGCTGGAATCTTGGGGTTTCTTCCTCAGGATCTTCTTCTCTTGGCTGACACTTGCCACCTTTCACTCATGCGTAGCTTATTAGCACTAGATCAAAGTGTATGTACTTTTCACTTTTCTGTCAAGTTCTAAGCTCATGTATTTTCAATTGCTCTTGGTTTTAATAATATGGGTGGTCTAGCCGCCAGATATGATTGGCGATTTTAAAAAAAAAAATCTCAGCAGTAGAACAATAATTAGTGAACCAAGGCTTTGGGTAGAAGGCATACAATCAAGTGTGGTTCTTGATTGATAAGTCACTTGAACACTCAAGCTTTCTCAAGTATTCAAAGAAGAATCTCTTAGAAAAGAGACATGCTATTCTCACAAGAATAAGCTGAATTTTTGATTGATAAACTTGTTGAATAATTTGTCCAACATAAGGCCTATTTATAACCTTGTAAAACTAATCCTACTACTACTAGAAATCAAATAAACAAGCGGCTTGGTCAATCCCTCAAGGACTAGGAAACCTAGTTGACCAATACCCTAATTGAGCTTAGACCAATTTGGTCAAAGCTTTATTTCTAACAAGAATGTAAACTAAATTCTAATGATAATTGGACTTAATTAACCAAGCCAAGTTAGCAAGGTAATTACATTACACCAAATAACTAACAAAACTTAACATAAAATATGAAGCCTAATTAACCATAAATCGGTCCGTGCTTTAGGGTTGATCCTCCAATGCAAGCTAATTTCCTTCAATCATTTGGATTAATATGTACAGCTTGTGATCCTCATTGCCAAGCTTTTGAAGATCACTTGAATGATGAATCCTTCCTTGGACAGCATGTAGCTCTTCCATCATTCCCCTCCTCTTGAAGGCGATTTGTCCCAAATCGAAGGATCGTTCAAGCCAAGAAGCATGCCTTCTAGTTAGCTGGATCATGAACCAACGTGCACACTTCAGCTTACTTGAATTTTGCCAATTGCCCACCACATGTATACCTGGATCAAATATAAAGAACGAAGAGTAAGATTCATCGAAGTAGTTTGTATTCAACACTTTCCCGATAACAAGAGGGATATATGTGAATGTCACGCACCATCCTAACATTTTGAACACAATTTAAAAAGACACTAGAATCACTACGTAAAGTAGGATATGCATGGATAATATCAAGACACTTAAAACTAATAGAACACATGGGACTCACATAGTTAGAATGAACAGGATTACTAAAATAACTCAAAGACAAACTAGAAGAATCGCAAGACTCAAAAGAAACACATGACATAGAAGGATTCAAAATAAATTTCACACAAGTAAAATAAACAGGACACCTAAGATGACGTAAACTATCTCTAGCATAAGGGTCATAAAGTAAGTAGACAGCTTTGTCAAACTTCATGATTCCTTGATAGTTAACCATATGACTTACATAAACAACTTTTAAAACAATGCCAATTAACTCTAGAAGCTTAGCATACATGAACAAGTCAAGAAAATGAACTATGCACAAGAAGGTAGTAACCAATTCGTCAAGATTAGGCATAGAACTACTCATAGCCAACTTAAGAGTACTTACCTCCTTAGGCAACACAAAGGCAGTAGTTGTGTCATGAAAACGAAGAGAATTAGGGAAGAATTCTACCTTTCTCTTGGCAATTGAAGTAACTACAATTTTACCAAATTTAGTCAAGACAGTTGGCTTAGGAGTTTTATCATGTGGCAGCACGTGATTTGTCTTGAAAACCTGTGAAAACGGAACAAACATACTAGGCAAAATATAGTCAAGTTGGTTAGCCAAAAGTACATGATGTTTGCTCTCAACATTGGCTTTTGCAAGTATTACTTGCTTCCTCTCTTTTCGTTCCACTAATACCGAGCAATCTTTTGCCTTTTTCATGGATTCTGCCTCAGCTTTATCCTTCAATTCTTCCTTTTGTGCGGCAGCTTCCTCTCGAGATAATTGCACATCGCCCTTGACTAGCTCCCCTTAATTGCTTTTCATGTAGAAGAATATCAAGGTCTTCACAAAGTTGCTCATAAGTAAGTGACCCAAGCTTGAAACGACGTCCATTAAACATGAAGGAATACTTATTAGTTTTCCCATCATGCACTAACATCGTTTTAGACATCCATGATTCTCCCAACAATACATGCGTCACTTGAATAGGAACAACATCACAAAATACCTCATCTGCACGTATCTACCAATAGGAAAGGAACAAGTGTATGCTTAGTAACCCAGATATCACCACTAGCACTTTGCAACTTGTATGGCTGAATAAGATCAACGGTTGGAAGATTCAATTTCTCAACCATAAATGCTTGCAAGGTTGATTGTACAACTCATCAATGGCCATGCTAAGAATTTTATCCTTGACGTAGCAAACGAGTGTAGAACCGCTTACTTTGTTGAGCTTTAATGACATTCGCTTGTTCTTCTACATCACGCAATGCCAAAACATTTACTCCTTTAGGCACATAAGGGTGATGTTCTCGATGGCTACTAGAAGGTTTGGAACCCTCCTCTTGAAGGTTTTATCCTCCAAGCAATCAAACTTATTCATGGTTATCTCATCTTCCTTAGCCATGGTTAAATCTGCAAAATTCAACAAACGTTAGTAGAAAATGCCTCACACACTCCCTCACGTGTTTCCCTACTTTTCGTGTATCACTCAAGTATTTTTATTTCACGCTAATGATCTCACCAAGCACGCTCTAGTTCCTTGATCTTCCTCCTTGAAGAAATCAGAAAGTTCAAGCAATTCAAGAACTTATAATCAATTACCTTCACGTGAATGTGATGTATCACCTTTTGGCTCACTTGAAGAATGAAGAATAGGAATTAGAGAATATGACTTAAAATAGAGAGAATTGGGATGAAAGACTCGAAAGAATTGAAAACTAATTAAGAAACTAAGACATAACAGTTTTAGGAAGCTAGGCACAATCTAGGAAACTAGGCTGCAATCTAGACTTGACTCCTAATCAAACTTGGAAATGTTAAAGACAATTGATTGGACCGACACTAGACACAATTCAAGTGCTGGAAAACAAAGGTTAGTGGCTTGAAACAGTAATTAGCAAATGATGGAAGAGCTACAAGCTGTCCAAGGAAGGATTCATCATTCAAGTGATCTTCAAAAGCTTGGCAATAAGGATCGCAAGCTGTACACATTAATCCAAGTCGTTGAAGATGAGGAAGTTACATTGGAAGATAAAACCGAACCTAGGGTTTTCTTGCTTTCGATTTGAGTTTTGTTTTGTTTAAGTTGTAATGGGCGATGATGTGAGTTGATGACGGACCTAGACGAATATCAAGTTGGACTTACGGAAGACTCTCGACCCCTCTAACCCGCGGAACTACGAACCTTGAATTTAATCTCAACCCGTAGAACAATGAATTAGTGAACCAAGGCTTTAGGTAGAAGACGCCACAATCAAGTGTGGTTCTTGATTGATAAGTCACTTGAACACTCAAGCTTTCTCAAGTATTCAACGAAGAATCTCTTAGAAAAGAGACATGCTATTCTCACAAGAATAAGCTGAATTTTTGATTGATAAACTTGTTGAATAATTTGTCCAACATAAGGCCTATTTATAACCTTGTAAAACTAATCCTACTACTACTAGAAATCAAATAAACAAGCGGCTTGGTCAATCCCTCAAGGACTAGGAAACCTAGTTGACCAATACCCTAATTGACCAGGCTTAGACCAATTCGGTCAAAGCTTTATTTCCTAACAAGAATGTAAACTAAATTCTAATGATAATTGGACTTAATTAACCAAGCCAAATTAGCAAGGTAATTCGGCCCATTACACCAAATAACTAACAAAACTTAACATAAAATATCGAAGCCCTAATTAACCCTAAATCCGGTCCAGGCTTTAGGGTTGATCCTCCAACGCAAGCTAATTTCCTTCAGTCACTTGGATTAATGTGTACAGCTTGTGATCCTCATTGCCAAGCTTTTGAAGATCACTTGAATGATGAATCCTTCCTTGGACAGCTTGTAGCTCTTCCATCATTCCCCTCCTCTTGAAGGCGATTTGTCCCAAATCGAAGGATCGTTTGTGATGAAGAACTTCAGGGAATGTCTTGATGAATGCAAGCCAAGAAGCATGCCTTCTAGTTAGCTGGATCATGAACCAACGTGCACACTTCAGCTTACTTGAATTTTGCCAATTGCCCACCACATGTATACCTGGATCAAATATAAAGAACGAAGAGTAAGATTCATCGAAGTAGTTTGTATTCAACACTTTCCCGATAACAAGAGGGATATATGTGAATGTCACGCACCATCCTAACATTTTGAACACAATTTAAAAAGACACTAGAATCACTACGTAAAGTAGGATATGCATGGATAATATCAAGACACTTAAAACTAATAAAACACATGGGACTCACATAGTTAGAATGAACAGGATTACTAAAATAACTCAAAGACAAACTAGAAGAATCGCAAGACTCAAAAGAAACACATGACATAGAAGGATTCAAAATAAATTTCACACAAGTAAAATAAACAGGACACCTAAGATGACGTAAACTATCTCTAGCATAAGGGTCATAAAGTAAGTAGACAGCTTTGTCAAACTTCATGATTCCTTGATAGTTAACCATATGACTTACATAAACAACTTTTAAAACAATGCCAATTAACTCTAGAAGCTTAGCATACATGAACAAGTCAAGAAAATGAACTATGCACAAGAAGGTAGTAACCAATTCGTCAAGATTAGGCATAGAACTACTCATAGCCAACTTAAGAGTACTTACCTCCTTAGGCAACACAAAGACAGTAGTTGTATCATGAAAACAAAGAGAATTAGGGAAGAATTCTACCTTTCTCTTGGCAATTGAAGTAACTACAATTTTACCAAATTTAGTCAAGACAGTTGGCTTAGGAGTTTCATCATGTGGCAGCACGTGATTTGTCTTGAAAACCTGTGAAAACGGAACAAACATACTAGGCAAAATATAGTCAAGTTGGTTAGCCAAAAGTACATGATGTTTGCTCTCAACATTGGTTTTGTAGTATTGCTTGCTTCCTCTCTTTCTTCCACTAAAACCGAAAGCAATCTTTTGCCTTTTTCATGGATTACGCCTCGACTTTATCCTTCAATTCTTCCTTTTGTGCGGCAGCTTCCTCTCGAGATAATTGCACATCGCCCTTGACTAGCTCCCTTAATTGCTTTTCATGTAGAAGAATATCAAGGTCTTCACAAAGTTGCTCAGAAGTAAGTGACCCAAGCTTGAAACGACGTCCATTAAACATGAAGGAATACTTATTAGTTTTCCCATCATACGTAACATCGTTTTTAGACATCCATGATTCTCCCAACAATACATGCGTCACTTGAATAGGAACAACATCACAAAATACCTCATCTACACGTATCTACCAATACTGAGGAAGGAACAAGTGTATGCTTAGTAACCCGATATCACCACTAGCACTTTGCAACTTGTATGGCTGAATAAGATCAACGGTTGGAAGATTCAATTTCTCAACCATAACAGTGCTTGCAAGGTTGATTGTACAACTCCTGTCAATGGCCATGCTAAGAATTTTATCCTTGACGTAGCAACGAGTGTAGAACCAGTTACTTTGTTGAGCTTTAATGACATTCAGTTGTTCTTCTACATCACGCAATGCCAAAACATTTACTCCTTTAGGCACATAAGGGTGATGTTCTCGATGGCTACTAGAAGGTTTGGAACCCCTCCTCTTGAAGGTTTTATCCTCCAAGCAATCAAACTTATTCATGGTTATCTCATCTTCCTTAGCCATGGTTAAATCTGCAAAATTCAACAAACGTTAGTAGAAAATGCCTCACACACTCCCTCACGTGTTTCCCTCGCACTCGTGTATCACTCAAGTATTTTTATTTCACGCTAATGATCTCACCAAGCACGCTCTAGTTCCTTGATCTTCCTCCTTGAAGAAATCAGAAAGTTCAAGCAATTCAAGAACTTATAATCAATTACCTTCACGTGAATGTGATGTATCACCTTTTGGCTCACTTGAAGAATGAAGAATAGGAATTAGAGAATATGACTTAAAATAGAGAGGAATTCGGATGAAAGACTCGAAAGAATTGAAAACTAATTAAGAAACTAAGACACAACAGTTTTAGGAAGCTAGGCACAATCTAGGAAACTAGGCTGCAATCTAGACTTGACTCCTAATCAAACTTGGAAATGTTAAAGACAATTGATTGGACCGACACTAGACACAATTCAAGTGCTGGAAAACAAAGGTTAGTGGCTTGAAACAGTAATCAGCAAAGCAAGTCAAACCAATTCAGAATTGGTGATGTTTCAAAGCGGTGGACTGATTTTCCACAACTGGTTCGGGATTGGTGAGCTTTGTCCAAAGCGGTGGGAGGTTTCCCAAGGCTGTTTGGATTTGTTTTGAGGTGGTGGGATCCTGCTTGGATAGGATTAAGAGCTGGCTAGGGATTAGAAGCTGATTTGCTGGTTTTGTGGTGGCTTCCTATTCGATTTTTATTGTCAATCAATCAACAAGAATCCGACTCAAGATAGGAAAGGACAACTGGATTTTAGAAAGCTGAATTTTTGGGTTGATTTTCAGCTTCCAAATTCGTGCAACATTGTTTCCGGCAAGGGAATGCTGTGGCGGATGCTTTAGCGGCTGACGGGAGTGATGGACGGTCAGTTGTATACGACTCTTTTGGTCAGTTACCTGCACGAGTTCGTGGGCTATGTTTTGTGGATAGGGTGCATATTCCTGCGTTTAGATTCTCAAAGGTCTTGGTGTTACCGGGAGACGGGGTGTTTGGTGTAAGGGTGTAGCTTTCAGGTGGGTTGGTTTTTTATTGTATAGGGGGTTGTGTGCTAGGACGATGTAATTTTTTGTGTTTAATAAAATTTGGGGTTGGCATCCCTCCCCCACTTTGGGGTTTTGGCCAAAAAAAAAAAAAGCTTCCAAATTCGTCTTTTTACCCGAATGGAATGATGGACGCTTTGATTTGGGATCATTTCTTATATTCTTATCCAAGGGGATTAAAGCTCCAAGACGGTCGTTAGATTCCTTCCTTTGAACAAGGCTTGGATCAAAGATTTATACTTTGTTTCAAAATTGAAGAATGAAGCTACCGTTTGAAGTCTTTTAGAAGAAAGGCACAATTGTCTAAATTTCCCGTGTTTTCCTTAAGTCATTTTAGTAGGAATAATATCGGACCAAGGCTTTGTCATGATGTCCGAATTTTGGTAGCTTATATATTCAATAATTGTTATTTAGTAGTTTCCTAAAAGATGAAGCCATGATTGGCCTATTCTAGTTAGGTTAGGTTTTTAGGTATTTTTGAGTCCAAGTTAAAATAGGATTTTGAGTGTTTGTAAAGGCTATAAATAAGCCTTCTTCTCCAATATTTTTCATAAGACTTTGATTAATGAAAATTGAGAGTTTCTCTTTTCTTGTTCCTTGGGAACGTCCCTTGATACAAAGTGAATGAGTTCCTTTGTTCAAGTTTAGGCTTATCAATTCAAGAACGCGTTGAGTTGTGGCGCCTTTCTACCAAATTCCTTGGTTCGCTAATTCGCTAGATTGTGGGTTGAGATTCAATTCGTAGGTTCGCAATCTCGAGGGTTAGAGGGGTCATAGGATTTCCATCCCTTTTGTACCCATAACCTGTTCAAGATAGATCACTCCGCTGCGTCGCCTATTCGTTTCTTCAAGAGCGGGAGCTTGGAGATTCGGATTCGCATCAGTTGGTATCAGAGCTTCGGCTCTTGAACCAGGTTAATATCCCTTTTTCTTTCTTGTTTTCCTCTTTGTTTAACCAAAAAAAAAAATCATTACTGTTCATCAGGTACTGTTCATAGTACTGTAGCGATTACTGTTCATCATTACTGTAGCGATTACTGTTCACCGAGTTTGCTGTTCATCCGAATTTTTCTCTTGTTTTCTTACTTGTTGGTCTTGTGTTCTTGTGTCTTGAGTCTTGAATAAAAAAAAAAAAATTCGTGTCTTGTTATTCTTGTGCAATCCGTGTTTTGTTTCTTGTTCTTGTTGTCCGTTTCTTTTGTGTCTCATTGCTATCCAAATTTCCTGGTTGTCCTGCATCACTAGTGAGTCATGGTGAAGTCTTGAAATCTGGTCATCTTGAGTCATCTTTGTTGTTAATTGCTAGTTTGCAATTCTTGTGGTAATTCTTGCGTTCATATCTACTATAAAGTCGTGTCTTTGTTTGTTCTTGTTGCTGGTCCGGTTTGCCTAGTTATCAAAGGCTGATCTTGTGTCCAATTGCTGGAAAAATTGTGGCTATTCTTGCTGAAATTATTGGTTCTTGAACTTACTTTGTGACTACCTTGGAATCTTGAGACAAACCCTAGTTCTTGAACAAGTCTTGAAAACAATCTTTGAACCTTGGGGGCTGTTTTTCTAGAAGTTCTTGAAATCAATTGCAATAAGTTGAATTCTGGAAATTCCACACTTGGATCCTTGAAATCTGAAAGTAGTTCAAGTTGGCTGAAAAAAAAAGGAAAAAAAAAACATAAATGAAAGAAAGAAAGGAGAAAGCCGACCTGTTTTTCTTGAACCTTGCTGGAAATTGAATCTGCCTTGCTTGTTGATCTAAATCCTTGTGTTGCAATTGTTGTTCCAAGCTTGAACTACACCACGGGGGTTGTTAAAACATAATTGCATGCTTTGGGAAGGTTAAAACAATTTGGAAGTTGAAAACATAAACCAGAAATTTTAGTTTCCAAATTCCAGAAATCCTGTCCAAGCTTGAAAAGGTTTCTTGTTGTTTAAAGATAATCCAAACCGGGTAGGAAACCTTCTTAGATCCCGTGAGACAGCCTTCCTAATCCCTAAACAGCCACAAATCCTATCCAAGAGGGATTAAAAGACCACAGCAACCAATCAAAACAGCCTTGGAAACCTTTTGCACATTGACTACCTTGAACCTAAACTACCTTGGATTGAAACTCTTTTGGGAAACCAAACTGCTTGACCAATTAAGCCACTAAGTCCACGTGATTTTGGTCCTATTTTCCAGCATTTGATTGAGTCTTTTAACTTGTTTTATTTTCGGTCAATTCAGTTTTCCTTTGTCTTTACAAATTCAAGTAGAAGTCTAGTTAAGCTTCCTAAAGTTGTGTCTAGCTTCCCAAACTATTTTTGTCTTAGTTTCCCTCATTAATTCCAGCTTCTATTTGTGCCTTTTCTCTAGTCTTATTTGTCCATCTTGTGAGTCATTAGTCTTGTCTTTCTTGAGTCAAAAGTCTCTCCCGAGTCAAAATTTCATTAGTGCCTTCAAATTCTCATAGGTCGTCACATGCCAACCGGATTGAATTGATTAGTCTTCTTGAGCAGTCATGAGCCAATTCATATTGTCTCAAGGATTGTGAACAAGGACTTGAAAGAGTTGGTGAGATTATTAGAGTGGAATTTGAGTGCATACACGAGAGTTGAGTGGATACACTAAGGGAGTGTGTGAGGTAATTATCTTGTATTTTTTCTAACCTTTCTTTGCAGATTTTATCACCATGAGGCACAATCCTCTAAAGGAATTGTTGAAGAAATTCTATGCTCTTCGTCAAGGTACTAAATCAGTGAAGGAATACTACAAAGAGATGAGATCCATCATCCAACAAGCTGAAATTGTGGAGGATTCCTTTGTTATTGATCACTTTTTGGATGGATTAAATGATCAAATAGCTAGGTATCTTGAAGTGACTAATTGTATGGAGTTGTATGAAGTTGCACATGCTGCTATGGACATTGAAGAGAAGCTCGAGAGGAGACGTCAAAGGAAACTTTCTTTGGCAGCCAAATGTGCTTCACGTGAGAAGCATGAGCAAGAAATTAAAGAGTCACGTCAAATGTCCAAGAACGAGCCTTTGATGGGACGATTTGAGCAACTATTGGATACCTATGTAAAGTCATTATCTTGAGCATGAAAAGAAAAAGCTTGTCCCTTTGCACTAGCCGCTAGTCAAAAGCTAGTTGGAAAGGATTTATGTGAGGAATATGAAGATGTACAATCGAGGTAGTGTAAATAAAAGGAGAGTGAGTTGAGTGAAGAAGAAAAGAAAAGAGTGCCGTGAGCTAATTGTGAGTGGAAAAATAAATGAGCGTGAAAGGGCTTATTATTTTTCTAACAAGCTTAACTTTACTTTGTTTAGTGTTAATGGTCTTTTTCAGGTACAACAAGGTGAAGTAAAGATGGTTTTGTTATTAATTACTCGGTTAGACACCTGGCAAGGTTTGCATCTGATCATTCCCCCTTGCTGATCTCTTGCACGGCCAAGCGGGGCTCGGGTCCTAAGAGCTTCAGATTTTTGGATGTTTGGGCTACGCATCCGACCTTCTTGGATGAAGTAAGGAAGGCTTGGGCTGCACCTTCGGCTGGCCGTCCACTGCGGGATTTTTTGCGAAAGCTCAAGCTGGTCAAGAGTCATTTATCTAAATGGAATCATGAGGTTTTTGGAAATGTGCTGGATCGGGTTCGTCTTGCGGAAGAGCAGGTGATGCGTGATGAATTGGCTGTCCAAGAGAATCCTTCAGACCAGGCGGCTTCCAATCTACTGCGTGCACAAGGCGTCCTTCGAGCTGAATTGTTACAGGAAGCAGCTTATTGGAGGCAGAAGGCTCGTCTAAAGTTTCTCAAGGATGGGGATGCCAATTCCAAACTTTTCACTTTCACTGGTGCGGGCAATGGCGTTCATTCACGCGAGTGTTTGATGGAATGGGGAATGGGTTGGAGAGGAGAGTCGGGTGGAAGAGGCGCTGGAGTTTTCAGAATTTGTTAGGAGGAGGTGTGGAATGTTGCATGGAGGAACACCTACTCGATGTGATTCCATCTTTGCTCTCTTCGTCAGATAATGAGGAGTTGGAACAGCCTCCTTCTATGGAGGAGGTGAGAAAGGTGGTTTTCCAGATGAGTGGGGAGAGCTACCCAGGTCTAGATGGTTTTCCTGGGTCATTCTTTCATCTGTGCTGGGATATTATTGGGGAAGATTTGTATCTTGCTGTTTTGGATTTCTTTGCTGGTTCAGATCTTCCATTGGGAGTGACATCTACATGGATTGCGCTGATCCCAAAGTCTCAGAGCCCTAAGACGTTTGCGGATTATCGTCCAATCAGTCTGTGTAATTTTCTTAATAAAATTTTGTCTAAGCTATTGTCGACTCGGCTGGAGAAGCGTTTGCCTAAGATTATTTCTCCGCAGCAGAGTGGATTTGTCAGGGGAAGAATGATTTCGGATAACGTTTTGTTGGCTCAGGAGATGGTTTCATGTATTGGGAAGAAGGTCAGGGGTTTGAATGTTGCGTTAAAGCTCGATATGGCAAAAGCGTATGATAAGGTCTCCTGGATTTTCTTGTTGCAAGTTATGAGGAGATTTGGGTTTGAGGAAGTGTGGCTGGATATGGTTTGGAGGTTGATCTCGGGATGCTATTTCTCGGTGTTGGTAAATGGCAAGCCTTGTGGGTTTTTCCACTCAACACGCGGCCTTCGTCAAGGAGACCCTCTGTCTCCGGCCTTGTTTGTTATTGCAGTGGAGGTTCTGTCTAGAAGCTTAAATCTGTTACTTTCTAATCCCAAGTTTGTCCCGTACTATGTAGGTAGCAAGGGCTTTCCGGTCACACACTTACCTTATGCAGATGATATTATTATTTTTTCGAATGCAGGGAAGACTTCTCTTAAGTGCGTGATGAACATTTTGGGGTCTTACCAGAAGGTGTCGGGTCAATTGGTGAATCCTTCAAAGAGCTGTTTCCTGGTTGGGAAACGGGTAAGTCGAAGCAAGAGGGAGGTGATTGCACAGGTGACGAGATTCAGTTATCGAGATTTCCCCATTACTTACCTTGGTTGTCCTCTTTTTGTGGGACGGAAGGTACGTAGCTTATTTGGAAGCCTAATATCTAAGATTGCTGCGCGTATTAATGCGTGGCAGGGCAAGTGGCTTTCAAAAGGGGCGAAGATTGTGTTGATTCGGCATGTCCTGGCGTCTATGCCAATTCATTTGTTGGCAACTTTAGACCCTCCTAAGGGAGTGATAGATGATATTGAGAAACTATTTGCACGTTTTCTATGGGCGGATCAGGAGTTGCAACACAGATGGCATTGGGTGGCATGGAAGAAATGTTGTGGTTCGGTGCAAGAAGGTGGTTTGGGGTTTCGCTCACTGAGATCTGTAGTGGAAGCTTTCTCATGTAAGTTGTGGTGGCTTTTTAGGAAGGGTGAGTCCCTGTGGGCTCAATATATGAAAGAAAAGTACTTTGGGGAAGAGCATCCGAATCAAGTGCAGTTGATCTCGGAGGGCTCCGATGTGTGTCGTAGGTTGCTACGTGTTAGACCACTGATGGAGCTACATCTGGTCTGGGATATTTCTATGGGGGCAGTTTCTTTCTGGTGGGATAACTGGAGTGGGCTGGGGCCTTTAGCATGGCTGTTCCCTCAGTTAGCATCAGAGGCTCGAGTTGCGGATTACCTCTTGAATGGGCGGTTAGATTCGACTCGGTTGCCTGTGGCCAAGGGTCTAGCTCAAATTCAAGCTAGGACATTCGCTCTAGATGGGGAGCCGGATGTCATGTTGTGGGATCTCACTTCGAGTGGCGGATTCACTGTGAGGTCTGCGTTCTAGCTTGTGCGCAGAGCCGGGTCGACTTCCACGTTGTATGCTCGGTGTTGGCATAGCTCTATCCCCCTGAAGGTTTCATTCTTCCTATGGAGCTTGTTTCAGCGCAAGTTGCCTCTAGATGATATCTTGTGTTCTTTGCATATTGCTGGCCCTTCTTGGTGTGGGTGTTGTGATTCGCCCCAACAGGAATCGTTAGATCATGTTTTCTCTTTTGGGGAGCTGGCAACGGTGACCTGGAGTTTTTTTGAAGGTTCGCTGGGCCTGAGTGGCTCGGGAGAGGGCAGGCAAGATGGATGTTACGGTGGTCTAGCAGGCAAGATAGTTTTGGAGGACGGTGGCTGATGAAATGTCTCCCTGCTTTGATTCTATGGCGACTATGGGTGGCTAGGAACAAGTGGAGATTCGAGGGAATTCGTCTCTGGCGGGCGAAAGGTTGATGGGCTATAGTGCATGATATGCGTGATGCCCAGGTGAAGTTTCCTAGATGGCCTAGGCGGGCGTTGGATTGGCATTCGGTTCTTTCAATTCTGGGTGGTCTCCGTCCCCAAGTCAAGGTTACAAAGGTGTTATGGTAATTTCCTCCCCAAGATTTGTTTAAATTAAACACGGATGGTCAAGGATTTTATCTAAGGGTGGAGGAGGTGGTGTGTTGAGATGGGCGCAGAAAGTTCCTCCTCAAAGGTTTTATGCAAAGCAATTTGGGATGTGGATCCTTTACTGAGGCTAAAGCAATTCAAGATGGTGCAAGTGTGTCGGGGTTGGGTTATGAGAATATCGTGGTGGAATCGGACCTCGAGGTCTTGGTTAATGCGTCTCAGGGACTTAGGGCTATCCGTTTGGGATCGGCGTGGTTGGAGATCTGAGTGTCAAGTTGGTTGAGTTTGACATTGCGTCAGGCCAGCAAATATGGTGGCAGATGCACTGGCGAATCTTGGGGTTTCTTCCTCAAGGATCTTCACTTCTCTTGGCGCTTGCTTGCCCTGCTCATGTGCGTAGCTTATTAGCACTAGATCAGGCGCGTGTATGTACTTTTCACTTTTCTGTCAAGTTCTAAGCTCATGTATTTTCAATTGCTCTTGGTTTTAATAATATGGGTGGTCTAGCCCGCCCGCCAGATATGATTGGTGGTTTTTAAAAAAAATAAAAATAAAAATAAAAATAAAAAGATGGTTTTGTTGTGCGCCATTGCAAAGTCTTTAAAAGGAACCATGTTCTTTCGAGGCATTGCAAATTTCTACATTCACTCCCAAGAATTGAAGACCGTTTTCACCAACCAACCTTTGAGTTTGAAAGGGAGTCTTCAATCTTATCCTCTAGTTCATTCTTTTGCATTTGAAAGCCGTGCCATTTGTTTGGATTGTGTAGATTGTTATGGTAGTCCTTTGAGTCATTCTTCTGATGTTGTTGATCATGCTAGTTGCTTATGTTTTGTCAATTATTTTGATAATTATTTGAGTCATTGTGAGAGTCCTATTTTTTTAACCGTGTGTCTACCATTGAGTTCTTATGAGTTGTCCGTTCTAATTAATTAATTGTGGTTATTGTGTTAGTAGTGATGATGCATATTTATTTAGTAAGTTTAATCTGTTAGTAGATTGTGTTAAGCATCGTCTAATGATGCATGGGGTACAAACTTTTCCTACTTGTTATCAATTAGGTAAAGTGGGTGAACATCTGTGTTTCCTCATCATTTATTCCTCGTCTTTCATTTTTGATCCAGGTATACTTGTGATGGGCATTTGCCAAAGTTAGGTGTGAGCTGAAGCATGCATGTCTTGGCTTGTATTCGGATTGACTAAAAAGCATGTTTCTTGGCTTGCAATCATCAACACATGGCCTGAGGTTCTCCATCGCAAACGATCATTCGATTTGGGACAAATCGCCTTTCAAGAGGGGGGGAATGATGAGAAATGGAATGATGGACGCTTTGATTTGGGATCATTTCTTATATTCTTATCCAAGGGGATTAAAGCTCCAAGACGGTTGTTAGATTCCTTCCTTTGAACAAGGCTTGGATCAAAGATTTATACTTTGTTTCAAAATTGAAGAATGAAGCTACCGTTTGAAGTCTTTTAGAAGAAAGGCACAATTGTCTAAATTTCCCGTGTTTTCCTTAAGTCATTTTAGTAGGAATAATATCGACCAAGGCTTTGTCATGATGTCAATTTTGGTAGCTTATATATTCACATAATTGTTATTTAGTAGTTTCCTAAAAGATAAAACCATGATTGGCCTATTCTAGTTAGGTTAGGTTTTTAGGTATTTTTGAGTCCAAGTTAAAATAGGATTTTGAGTGTTTGTAAAGGCTATAAATAAGCCTTCTTCTCCAATATTTTTCATAAGACTTTGATTAATGAAAATTGAGAGTTTCTCTTTTCTTGTTCCTTGGGAACGCCCCTTGATACAAAGTGAATGAGTTCCTTTGTTCAAGCTTTAATCAAATCAAGAACGCTGAGTTGTGGGCTTTCTACCAAATTCCTTGGTTCTAATTCGCTAGATTGTGGGTTGAGATTCAATTGTAGGTTTGCAATCTCGAGGGTTAGAGGGGTCGTAGGATTTCCATCCCTTTTGTACCCATAACCTGTTCAAGATAGATCACTCCGCTGCGTCGCCTATTCGTTTCTTCAAGAGCGGGAGCTTGGAGATTCGGGTTCGCATCAGTCGGTCTTTCCTTTGCTGGGTCATCCGGGAGTAAAGATGCATGCATTCAGGAATATCTGGCAGCCTGGTCTTCCTGTCAAAATCTCCTTCTTCATGTGGCGTCTTTGGGGTCCAAGCTTCTTGTGGATGCGGAACTACATAGGTTCGGTATTCAAGGTCCTTCGAGATGTCTGTGCTATGATTCCCATAGGGTGGAGACGGTGGGACATTTGTTTGGAGGGAGCGATGTAGCTAACAAAGTGTGGCAGCATTTTGAGCGTCCTTTGGGCATTTTCCAACCTCACCAGTCGATTCAAGGTCATCTTCGGTCCTGGTGGTCACTGAAGGCGTCTTGCAAACCGCTGAGTTGGCTGTGGCTGATTACTCCGTCTGTGGTTTGTTGGTTCATCTGGAAGTTTAGGAACGGGAAGAGGCATGCGGGGTCAATATGTGTTGACGCTTTGATTTTTCAAATTATTTAGGAGCTTTGTTTATTACTCAGAGCTAGGGTTGGGTTTGGTAGGCGTTGTGTTTCATGGCTAGAGCTGATAGACAGATTCAACGGCCTTCCTCGAAGGTTTGAGTCTACTGCCATTAGCTGGTCCATGCCAGCTAGGGGATGGATCAAGATGGAGATGGGTCCCTCATGGGAAATCACGGTCGGGTGGAGGGGTGTGTGCGATCCCTTTGGGTACTTTTTTTATATATGGATTTCTTTGGTCAAGTGTCTTCTCTCCAGGCGGAAGCGCGTGCCTTGCGTTTGGGTCTAGAAATTTGCAAGGAAAAAGGTCTCACCAACATTGTGGCGCAGATGGATTCTAAGGCTCTTTGGACTATTCTTACTACAGGGGGGCGGGGTCCACTATCCGTGAGGCCGATTATTCGCAAGATTAGACAAATGTCGCTTGTGGGGGTTGTCTTTGTGCACTGCTTCCGTGAAGCCAATATGGTGGCTGATTCGCTGGCAACTTTTTCTCAGTCCTCCAAATTGTGTGTACAGTTTGGGTCCATGTCTTTGCTCCCAAAAGTAACTAGAAGTCTTGTGCTGTTAGATCAGCAAGGGTGTGCTAGCTTTAGAATCAGGTGAGGGTAAGGCTTGGCCCCCCCTCTTTTTTTGTTGGAAGAAATGAAAACTTTTTCTTTAAAAAAAAAAAGAAAAAGAAAGTAGCACTAACTTGATACTTACCAGGTAAATCCAAACGGTAAGCATTGTCATTGATGCATTGTATTCCTAGGTTATGTTATGAGTGAACAAGGTATACAGGTTGATGAAGCAAAAGTGAAGGCTATAAGTGAATGGCCAACACCTACAAGTGTGAGTGAAGTGCGTAGCTTCCATGGCTTGGCAAGCTTCTATAGACCCTTTGTCAAGGATTTTAGCACAATTGCTGCACCACTTACATCAATTGTCAAGAAAAATGTGCCATTCCAAGACGATGATCAAGCTGGAGTTGCGGAAGACACTCGACCCCTCTAACTCATGGAACTACGAACCTTGAATTTAATCTCAACCCGTAGAACAATAAATTAGCGAACTAAGGCTGTTGGTAGATTACATCACAATCAAGTGCGTTCTTGATTGACAAGTCGATTGAACACTCGAACTCTCTCAAGTATTCAAAGAAGAATCTCTTAGAAAAGAGACGTGCTATTCTCACAAGAATAAGCTGAAAAATTGATTGATAAAACTTGTGCATAATTCGTCCAACATAAGGCCTATTTATAGCCTTGTAACTAATCCTACTACTACTAGGAAAAACAATAAAACAAAACGGCTGCTTAGCTAGTCCACATAGGACTTGAATCCTACTTGACCTAGGAGACTCACTTCAGCTTAGCATTGGTTGATTGGCCAATGTGGCTTTATTCAGCAATCAAGGCTAAATAAACTACTAATAACAACTTAATTGAACTAACTAGGAACAAGAAAGCATTCAGATCCAAGAAAGAACAAGGAAGACAATCGGATCAACCCTTGGTCCGAACTTGAATGATGAATTCATCCTTGGTCAGCTTGTGGCTCTTTCAACATTGTCAGCACCAAAACCTGTATTTAAGACACAACATCTGGTCAGAAATTCAAGCCAAAACTGGTCCAGATTCGCACCTGTTCTTGAGCAAAGTCTGTTGTGTTTTCTTAAGTCAATCTTGAAGCACAAAGCCTGGTCATTCAAGTCTTAATTTTCCAGCTTGGGGTCATGCCATAATTTTTAGATTTGAGTTGTGTATCTATAGGTTGATTCCTACCGTCCTTTTCTTGAGTCTTTTTCAGTGTTATTTAACACCAAAACTTAGCTTTCAAATCACCACAATCTTGGTGCAAACTTGGTGAGAAGCTTGGTTGAGCAACTTTGAAGAAAATTCTGATTTCTTCAAGAAGGGCAATCAAGTGAATTGAGAAGTGATTGGTGAGAGTAATAGAGTGCTTATTGAGTGAAAACACGAGGGTTGAGTGTAAACACGTGAGCCTGAGTGGTGAGCAAAATATCTTTTGTTTCACTAACCTTTTGCAGGTTACATCATAGAGGATAAGAGGCAAGGGAGAGCTAGTTTTGACCAGTCTCTACGAGTCGAAGATATGGTGTTACGTAGTGTAGATGAACAATTGAATATCATCAATTCATAGCCACATGGTTGGTTTTATTCTCGAAGACATACCAAAGATAAAGTGTGCAGCTTGGCCATTGATGTGCGTTGTGAAGTTAACCTCGCAAGTGCTCTCATGGTTGAGAAACTTCAACTTCCAACCATTGATCATCTTCGTCCATATAAACTGTCGAGTGCTAATGGTGATAGTTGGATTACTAAAGACACACTCGTTCCTGTTCGTATTAGCAAGTACTTGATGAGGTGTTGTGTGACGTAGCTCCAATCCAAATTATGCATGTGCTGTTGGGTAAAGCATGGATGCTTAGTATTCCTTCACATTTAATGGACGTCGTACTATACTTGTATCACTTGATTAGGAGAGACTTTATATTGATTTAGATATTATGAAAAGTGAGCATGAGTCCCATAGCATGGAAAAAGAGTTAGTTGAGGTAAAATCCGAGAATAATAAAATGAGTGTTCAAGCCGTGAGTGTTAAGAGTGACATTTCAATTTGTGAGCCGAGTGTTGAGCTTGCAAAAGAGAGTGAGCAGTCCACACTTAGTTGGTAGCAAGAGAGAGTTCAAAGTCTTATGTTTCTTCTAACGAACTTAACTTTGCTTTGTATTGTTTTTTGCATGTTACACAAGGTGAAGTGAAGATGATTTTGACATGCACCATTGCTAAGTCACTTGATGGATTGTTGATCTTTCAAGGAATTGCTATTTTCTATCATCACTCTATGGCGAAATGCATTGCCTTAGCAAACCAGCCACTTGCCTTGAAAGGGAGTTTACTTTCAATTGATTTTGAAATTGAAATTACTCCTTTCCAATCTGATTTTCTTATTTGTGTCAATTGTTTGCATTGTGTTATCAGTCCTACTGTTGAAATAGGTCATTTTTAGCATTGCATTTTGAGTCCTTATGTGTCTTTTATTTTCCTTGACTTGTGTGCCCATTGTGTTGGTCATTATGATGCATGTTTGTGTAGTGAGTCTAATGTGTCATCAGAGCTTGTGAACATTATTCCTATGAAGCATGGCAATCATGTCCTTCTTTCGTGTTATACGTTGGGTAAATTTATTGTTTTTACTTCTTTCATTCCTACTAATGCCTCATATTTTGTGTTTGATCCAGGCATCAACATGGGAGTACCTAGTTCTCATGAAAGCTCTTTTGCTATGGATATAATGATGCCATCTACACCAAACTTTGATTCAAGGTCGAATCCTCTCAAGAGGAGGGGAATGATGCGAATGCAAGATCCTAATGAATCAAGGTTGTGTCGGGTCCCATGCATTCAATACTTTCCATGCCAATTACGTTGGGGACCAATGAACAAAGTGAAGAACAAGGCATTTGGATTCCTTCTGCTCATTGGCTTGATATCCAAGTAGAGAGACGTGTTCAAGTCGTTTGCTTGCATTGAAGAATGAGGACACACGTGTCCATTTTCCCTTGTTTTCCTTAGTCCATTCTTAGTAGGAATAATCAGATCAGCCTTACATCATGTTGGCCGAATTTTAGTTGGATTTTTAGTCCATGTTTAATGTTTAGTGGTTTCCTAAAAACTAGGGCTATGTTGGCCAATTATGGTTAGGTTAGGTTTTTAGTAATTTGAGTCCAAATTGGTCTAGGGTTTGTGAGTCTTTTGTAAGGCTATAAATAAGCCTACAAACCATCAATTTTATTCATCAAGTTTTAACAAATATTTTGTGAGTTTATCATTTTCTCTTTCCAAGAGAGCCTTTCTTGAATATTTGAGAGTTTTTCTTGAGTTATTCAATCTTGAACTTATCAGTCAAGTAATCACCTTGAGTGTGGCGTTCTTCTACCAAAAACGTTGGTTCGCTTAATCGTTAGATTGTGGGTCAAGATTAAGTCCAAGATTCATAATCTCGGGGTTTAGAGGGGTCAATTGTTCCGCCATCTAACTTGAATTATCGTCTAGATCCATTGTTGACAAATACGCGCTCAACCGTTGGGAGGGTTCATATCAGTTGAGGAGGCTTCAAGCAACGTTACTTCCTAGTTGATTATCATTTGATTTGAAGTCTTGGCTTTGCTTTAGGGTTTGGCCCATTCGGCCTATTACCTTGGCCGAATGTGGCAGCTAGTTTAAGCGTTTGTTTTAGGTCAAATAAAGCATCAGTTAGGTAGTTTCTAAATATGATTCACCTTAACCAAATGCCTATTTAAGTTGTTTCCTAATTGTTAAGTATTTAGGATAATGGTAGTTACCTAAAACGTTGGTTTCCTAATTGCTTATTCTAGGTTTCCTTTTTTTTTTTTTTTTTAAAGGTGCTGCTAACCAATATTTTATTAATTAACAGGAGGGGGACCAAACCTTACCTCCTTAAAATCTAACATTTTCTTGAATCTAAAAGATGGAATCCTTAATCTATCCATCGTACAAAGACCACGAATTCGTTGTGGCAATTGCTGAAAAGAATTAAAAGTCATGCATGTCCCTATACTTCCCAGGGCGGCTAGACTGTCTGCCACAGCATTACCTTGCCGATAACAATGTTGAACTGAACAGATGACATCACCAAATCCTTTAAGCTTTCTGACTAATGACTTCAACTTAATAGGGAAGCTCATCCGCCCCTTCACCATTTGCACCAAAACCTTGGAATCCATCTCTAGATGTACCGATAGATAACCTGATACGAACTACGTTAATAGGTAACGCAACCCGCACACGAAGAATGTAGGATCTAGGATATTGGTAAACAAAGTTGAAAACACACACAGCAGAAGACCTTCACCCGTTGAGCACTTGGACAGCGAGCGTTGGTATAAGGTAGAAGGCACGCCAAATTCAGCGTGTTCTTGAATTGATAAGTCAATGAACCCTTAAAGAGCACTCTAAGGTATTCAAGTCGCTTCAAGGAAGCAAGAGAGGTGATAAAACACTCAATGTTATTTCTGAAAATTCTTGTTGTTAAAAATCGAAATAAGAAGGGCTATTTATAGCCTACAAGATACGAAATCCTAATCTAAGTAGGAAACCTAAATTCGGCCAGCTTTGGAAGCTTGAAGAACCGAAACCTTAACTAACTAGGAAACTAGTTTTTAGGAAACTACTAATAATACTAGAGGCTAAACAATTAGGAATTTATTTTAACCTAACTAAGAATGGAAAAAGACTGCTCAATAATTCAATGACCAGAAGACTTCAACTTGCAAGGCGTGCCCACGCTCTACATGCAGGAGAAGGATCAGAAGACTCTGGCTTGTAAGGCGTGCCCACGGCTAACAGGTGCAAGTCTTCTGGTTTGCACTGTTATGAACTAAAATGAATCAAATTATGGAGTGATGTTGCTTGAATCCTCATGCACACTTAGCATGGTAACACAAGGCAGTGATTGCTCGTCCAAATTGCTAAGTGGCTTAACTTGATCATGAGATGGCTTGAATGTGAATATATATAGTAGCCCACTGGATTCGCATCATAACCACGTTCCCTGCAAAACTCCAACCTAGTAACCACTGCCCGAAGTTCTACATATAGTACCGAAGCTTTAGAATAAGATTCAGCAAAGGCGAAAATTACTCTCCCTCCTTCATCCCGAACCACGCCACCCCCCCACCATGGCCATCATGTAAAACAGATCCATCCGTATTCAATTTAAAGCTTGCCCGTGGAGGCCTATTCCAGCAAACAGCCACACCCTGCATTCTAGTCTTGACCTTGTCGACTGTACAAAGAAAGTCTGACCAACTCAATCTCCGAACCCATTCAGACAAATTAGGGAAGCACAGCATGACTAAATCCTTCACCTCCATGGCAATCATTCTGGTGGTGACTACCTGACAAGGGTCCATACCTTCAAACACAAAGCGATTCCGCGCTTTCCAAATGTACCAGATAATAATCATCGAGATCACCTGGAACATCCATGAAAGAATAGGTGACTGGCTGGATTGCAACCACCAGGCAACACATCTTTGGCGTACCTCTTTCCCAACCCGAACGACTGTTCGAAAAATTCCCACGTACCTGATGAGAAGTCGCCCAATACAAACACATGTTATAACGTCTCAACCTCCTTATTCTCACAACAAAAGCACCATGAAGGACCATGCACTTGAAGCTTATGTAAATTTGCCATCACAAGCAGTCTATTACGCACAACCCTCCAAAGATGGAATGACACTTTCAATGGTACCCCTTTCAACCATATCCGTTTGAAGAACCATGACGAAACATGCCCTCCTATAAGCACATTCACCATTGAATTTACTCGGAAATTCCCCCTCTCTGTGAGCTTCCAGAACATCACATCCTCTCCTATGTCCTGCAAGCATAATTCCATTCCCAGAATACGACTAGCCACATCCAACGGCAAAGCACTCATTACCAAGGAAGCATTCCACTTACCATGTCGCTAGAAGTCTAGAAATGTTTTGCCGGAATTGTGATGAGAATATCTCCATGCCAGAGGCCCATCCCCCATCCAGTTATCCCACCAGAAGGAAATATCCCCTCTCACCACATCCCAACAACTATTTAGCTTGACCAAAGGACGAGCTCTGAGCATATGCCTTCAAAGCGGGGATTCCGTCAGACGACTCTCCACCATGTTCGGGTGAGAATCCAAGCAATATCGTAATTTCATGAATCGAGCCCAAAATCACTCTTGTAGTCTAAAACGCCACCACAACTTGCATTTCAGCGCTTGCAGAACCCTTTCCAAAGACCGAATCCCCAAGCCACCAGATTCAACTGGCCTACAAACCACATTCCATCCTGCCCAATGATAGCGAGAACCAAACTTTGAAGTGCTCCATAGAAATTGCATAGATAGCTTCTACAACTGGTCAAAAACCCCTTTCGGGGGATGCAAGACTGTCAACAAATATATGGGAATCGATTGTAGGACCGAGTTCAACAGTACCAATCTACCCCCGTAAGACAACCATTTCGAGCTCCAATTCTGAATCTGAGAGTTGACACTTCCCACCAATGACTAAAAGTATACACCCTTCACCCATCCTTCAAATAATGGACATCCAAGGTACTTAATTGTAAAAATTGTATATTTGAAACCCGTCACTCGGGTCAGTTTATTTCGGATTTGCCAATTACTTTTCCTGGATACCGTGAAGCAACTCTTGTCCTTATTTATCAATTGCCGAGAAACCTCCTGATATTCTTGAAGCACCCGCATGACACATCGAAAAGACAGGATATCACCGCGCGAGAAAATGACTACATCATCCGCATAAGCTAGATGAGTAACCGGCATTGCTTCGGGAGTTACAAAGAATGGTAAAAATCGAGGATGATCCAATAAACCATTTAATCTTCGAGAGAGCAACTCAGCAGAGATAATGAATAGTGACGGTGATAACAAATCACCCTGGCAAATGCCCCTCATGGCCTTAAAATACCCACAAGGTTTTCGAAATCAGCCTCTAGATCATGTCTATAAACTGTTTCACAAAAACAAATGCCTGCAACACTTGAATCAGATAAAACCACTGAACCCTGTCATAGGCCTTTGCCATTGGATCCTCTGACCTTTTTGCCTATATTACGAACCATTTCTTGGGCTAACAAAACATTGTCAGCTATCGCCCGGCCCTTGACAAAACCACTTTGTTGCGGCAAAATTATTCTTTGCAGCACACCCTCCAACCGAAACACTAACAGTTTAGACACCACTTTATTGAGGAAATTACAGAGACTAATTGGCGTGAATTGAGAAAAAGACGAAGGAGAAGACACTTTTGGAATCAGTGCCAATAACGTCGAAGTAACGCCCTGAGGAAGCTTCGCTCCCATGAAAAAATCCTAAACCGCTTCCACCAATAAGGCACCCACGATTTCCCAAGCAACCACAAAAAACTGTGCCGTAAATCCATCTAGTCCAGCTGTTGAATTCCCATCCATAGCAAACACCACTTGTCGAATTTCTTCAGCCTCCAGCATGACTTGCAATGCCTCATTTTCCTCCACCATGACCATTTTTGGGATAGAATGTAATGCAGAATTAGGGATGGCCACACCTTGCTCTCCCCTATACATACCTTCAAAGTAATTCACCGCTTCCTGCCTTACCTCCTCTGTGTTCGTCAGCCACTTCCCGTCTTGATTTTTTATACGATGTACATGGAGGCGGGCGCGTTTCTGCGAAACACTAGCGTGAAAAAATCAGGAATTTGCATCCCCATACTTAAGCCACTTCAAGCGAGATTTTTGCTGCCAGAATTCCTCTTCCCTTCACAGCAGAAGTATTAAATTCTGACTAATGTACATCTACCAGCTCCTCCTCAGCTTGTCATACCGAATCTGTGATGTTGCCAAATACCTCACGACTCCAGCTCCTAAGGTGCGTCTTGACTTCTTTGAGTTTGAACAAGAGTCTCCACCACGATCGACCTTCACAATCTTTCTCCCAAGCCCGTCGGACAATTTCCAAAAATGAGTGATGTGAGCACCAGAGAAGTGGCATGTGAAGAGGATCATGTGAAGAGGCATACCCTCTAGCTAAAGATGATCCTACACCAAATGTCTCACCTCGCGTCCGCAGCCCATCTAGCCGCTGCTTCAACAATTCCATCGTTTCCAAATTGGCACCAACTCGCCGGGGTGATAAATTTAGTGACTTCGCAAAACCCTACTGTTGTGTCATAACTTCTTCCATATCTTCCTCCCCATCCTCATTCTCATAATGCGCTGTTGCTGTTGCTGGAGGGGAATCCTAGCAAACCACTTTGTCTGCCATTACCTCTATCATTTGGCAGGCCACCACTTCAATTCCTTGCTGTACCAAAGGCCCCAGAGGGATCTCCAACATTAGAGGATCTTGCTCCTGCTCCACCCTCAGCCCCTCATCCTCCACTTCTGATTGACTCAGAGAGGTCATTATTCCATCCGCCTATTGTTGCGTTACCCCAGCTTGGATTTGTATGCCTTCATCCACTGGCATTTTGACCAAGGCCACCACTGGGATGGCAAGTGGTTCAACATGTGATTCTCCCAATCGCTGCAACTCATGAGACATTACACTTTCCTTTACTTGTACCTGCCCATTGACCCCCACTCCCGTACCCTTCTGCCGTTGCTCCATTACTGTCCTTTTCAACGGTCGTTTCGGGATCCTTTCAGGCCACTTTTGCTGTTTTCGGTCTAGCAACTATTTCTGTAAATGAGGGTTCTTTATGTGACAATTGTCCGAAGAATGCCCTTGCCGAAAGCAATGCGAGCAGTATTTAGGCACATTTTCTGGTATTAAGGATTGCCAAAATCCATCTTGTTCCCCCAAGCCAATCCATACCCGTGAAGGGAGCTCTTTTAGGAGATCAATCTCCACGCAAACCCGAGCCACGCTGGGGCGAAATAATTTCGCCGTGGCTGAATCAACGAACAGTGGTCTACCCAAAACCGACGTAATCTAAAACAAACATGGCTTGTGAATAGATGAATCGGAATTTTGGGGAGTTGGAACCAAACCGGCACCAAAGAAGATTCCTTGTCAACATGAAAGGATGATGTCCACTTGAACACCCGCATTGGAATTCCGTGGATGTACCAGATGCTTCTGGACCATAGCTGAAGAAAATCTGATTCATTTGTTAGTCGAATCAGTACATGTCGCTGATTGAGCAGCCCCAGATTAGCAGGATCCTTCAAATCTACAATGAGAAAAAATTTTCGGAGTTCCTCCATAGTTGGCCACCCTAGAGAATTTGCCGACCAAGGAGTATTGATAAGGTGCAGCAATTGTAAGCAGGTCCTTTGAATTAAACATGACGGCAGGTTCGCCCCGGTCAGTAGAAATATCCACCGTCACTTCGTATGTAGCCATTGGATTGGTTTTAAACAATTTTGAAAATGCTTTAGCTTTGAATAGTAGAAAGGATGAGGTTGCAGGCTGCCCTCTAGCCATGCTTATTCTAGGTTTCCTAATTCTTCATGGTCTAGCCGAATTTGTGTTTCCAATTTGGCCTAGGTTTTCGAGTCATGTAGGCTATAAATAAGCCAACACTTTTCCATTATTCAAGAGACAAGTTAATCAAGAAATATAGAGTTCTCTTTAGGTGTTCACTTGACTTATCAATTCAAGAACACGTTGAATTGTGGCGTCTTCTATCTTATACCAACGTTCGTTGTCCAAGTGCTCAACGGGTGAAGGTCTTCCGCTGTGCTTCTCCAACTTTGGCTACCAATATCCTAGATCCTTAAGCTTGTCTTGTGTGGGTTGAGTTATTTGTTGATGTAGTTCATATCAGATCGTGAGGAGGCTGATCATGAGGAGGCTGTTGAGGCAGCGCCGTTGGCGGATAGAGTGGAACAGCGGGCTGTAGAGGAGACTGTGACGACCCCACCGTACCCAGAGGCGTACCAAAGGGCTTAGCGGATGCTTTTGCCTAGCTCGCCAGACTACGATAACAAAAGCGATAGCGTAAATTCTCACCAAAGGGCGATAAATACATTATATATATACATAATATCCTACAAGACCACGAGTTAGAGAATAACTCCGTTAAGGTTTCTCACACCCGCTATCCAAAATACAATATACATGGCCAAAACTCAACCCAAAGCAAGTACTAAAGCTAAAGGCTACAACTATGCCTCCCAGCTCGTTAATTCTCGCTTGACCCACAAGGAAAACAAATTGAAAAGGGGTAAGCTATATGCTTAGTGAATAATCAGGAGGGGGGTACATGTAAATCACATTGCCATGAATTTTCAAATCAATAGCAAAAGTAACACCACAAATAAGGATACGGGTGGCTTCAAAACCATTTCAATTTCCAGCTTGATCTTGGTTGACACTTTCAGGTCAGCAGATAATCTGTAGACCCCGCTTATACTCCAATCGTCCCACCTTATCAACCCACTTACAGGCGGTCTACGATATTAGCAACTTGAGCAATAATATCATTGAGATCTCAAAAGCATTGAGATCAGACCATCTATTTGGTCGGAAAAATAACATTTACCAATGAGACCCCAAAGGCCCTGAGATCAAACCACCCAAGTGGTGAAATAACATTTACCAATGAGACCCCGAGGCAACCCTTGAGATCAAACCACCAGTGGTGAAATAATATTTACCAATGAGACCCCAAGGCACAGCCTTGAGATCAAACCACCCAAGTGGTCAGAAATAACATCGACATTGAGACCCCAAAGGCACCTTGGGATCGGAGACCATCCACGTGGTCACTCATCACCAAAAATATCATATGTACAATTCATATATTACCTATCATATGCATTCATATATCACACAACAAATGCGTTCAAGAATCATATATGGAGCTTTGGTCGAGTGCGATAAAGTACACCCTCGTCCAAACGTCCACTTAACACATTTCACATTATATTCACAGATAAAGTCCTAATTACTCACAACATGGTACAAAAGCAAATAGGTTAGCAAAGTTGGCGGTCTCCCGACCTCGTCACTTCACGTGAGCAGGTTGAGCGGAAGATTACTCAAACAATCACTAAGATGCCAAAACCACTTAGAAACACTTAAAACAGTAAATAAAGTACATGCATGGGCGTTCGACCAAAAACGGATAAGAATGGGACGAAAGCGGAAAACACACACTAAAGGTGTAAAGGCAATTTTGACACCCTGTGTGCCTTTACTCATAACTCAAGCTACAAGTATCGGATTAGAGTACACGAGGTGCCGTTTCGAAGCTAAGAGAACAAGCTACAACTTTCATGAAGAAAACTTCTGCCCAAATTCTCTCTAACTAGGTCAAAAATGCCGAAACAGTTTCAGAAATTTTCCCGTCAGAAATTCCGACAGGCTAGATTCAAACGGTCATAACTCAGCGCTCACAAATCCAAATCAGGAAATTCCAGCGGCGTTGGAAAGCTAGAATGAAGGGATATAAATTTCGTTTTTTGGCCAAAGGCTAAATCACAAAGGATCAACACGAAAAATGAGGCTAAACTTACTGCCGGTAAAATTCTGCTTTCTCGTTCAGCATGAACAAATTTTGTGCAACAAAGCGCATTCATGCAAATTCCATTGACTTCAAACTGCGATTACAAACATGCAATACAGCCCTCCTTGCGCCTCACACTACTCCAAACCCGCACATTCACACACACACACACTCCAAGTGGGAATCAAGAGCCAGCACAACCATTTAAATTCCGCGTCTTTGGTGGGAATTCAAACCACACAACAATTAAACCTACAATCCAACATTAATTCCTACCATTAGCATTAAAGCAAAACCCTAACCCTAACTCAAAATCATGGCAAGGCATACATACATCAAAATCAACCATTCTAATCCATAAAATCATTCCATAAGCTAAGATAGACATGAACCAAGCCATGGAAACCACAAAATCCCACAATTCATAATCTTCAACCAAATTCAAGCTTGTAGAAACTAGGAGAAACCTTTCTTGATGTTGTTCTTGGTGAAACTTCAAGTGTTCAAGTCCAAGCTTCTCCTCCCAACTCCGAACCAAAATCAAATGGTTGAAAGTTTGCAAAATCTCAAGTTTTCTTCCTTTTTTTTTCCCTCTCTTTTTTTCCCTTCTTTTCCTTTCTTCCCTCGGTTTTCCTTTCTTCTTTTCCTTTGTTTGGCCGGCAACCACAAGCCCTTAAATAACCCAAGAGATAATCTCAAAGAGATATTTATACTTGGTCAAAATTTGGTCAAAAATGGCATGCTAAAATAACCTACCAACTTAGCTTATTTCCACTCTTACCATAATTTCTTTTCCTATCAAATTAGTCCATAAGTACTCAATTTAACCTAGACCATCAAAGCTTAATTACCCCTACTTAGGCTACTAATCACCAATGCACCCTAATCTCTCTTCTTGCACATGCTTTAACACACGTAAAATCAAAGAAATAACAAACTTGAAGTTGGACGTAAAACTTAAATTTATTTTCAAAACTAGGGTTTTACAAATCCAAACTAGGGTTTTCATATATACAAATTAGGGTTTTATCCAAATTTAGGGTTTTCGAAGCAAATTAGGGTTTAAATGCAAATTAGGGTTTTCAAACTTGTAAAACAAAATAATTAAAACAAACATTTTTAAAAGTAAAACAAACCATATAAACACCTTGGCAAACAAAATAACTATAATTAACATTATTTAATATTTTCCAAAGTGAGAAAAATCGGGGCCTTCTGAGGCAGCGGTGGGGTGCTATTCTTTGGGCCCAGGCGAGGAGCAGGACTCATGGGTTCTGGTGGTGAGGATGGAAGGTGAGATATCATTCCCGTTGAGACAGATTCGGATGTGTTGATAGATTCGAGATCGACTCTGGTGCCCGGCATCCGTCTGCGGGAGACTGCTGGCGAATGCTCACTTCAGGGGGCAAATCCTCCACAGAATTTAAGTTTTTGAGTGTTTGCGGATTACGGCACTACTGGTTGGAGTGTGACCGACATGACAAATGGCTTGATGGTGAAGAGCAGGTGGAAGAAGGCGTGTGTCTGCAACTATGCGTGAAATTGAGCAACTAGCTGATCTGGTGGTACATGGAGGTGTCGCAAAAGGGATTATAGCAGAGATGAACTTATCTCCACAGAAAGCTGTGCATGAATCTCTGGAGGACCTTTGATGACGTTTGGATGGCCTAGGGAATAATGATGCTTGGCAGACTGTTGGTGGGAAAAATCACATAAAAAGGTGTCGTCGCCTAATCTCAATGTCAATTCTTAATTGTTTCTATGATTAAGACGTTATTTTGGAATGCTCAAGGTGTCGGAAGTCAATCACCCTTGCTAGGCTACAAAAATTGAGTCTTTTGCATGGTTTTTCCTATTTAGCTCTATGTGAGCCTCAAGTTGATGTAGTGCATCTAGAGGAGTTCCGGGTTAAATTAAATTTTCATAATGCTTTAGCTAATAATGAAGAAGGGTTGTGGATCTTCTTTGAGTTGGGCTATGATGTCTCCATTGTAGCTCAATCTGCCTAGTTTCTGGCTCCCTTTCGTGGCTGTTTTTATTCATGCATCCGATGATCGTGCTGAGCGCCACGGTCTCTGGAGTGAGCTATTGGTGATGGATAGTTCGGGCCCAATGCTTTTTGCTACAGACTTCAATGTGATTTTGTCTACAACGGAGAAACAGGGGGGTCGGCCTTTTTAGTCAGGAGAGGCGACTAATTTTCAGTGCTTTGTGGATACAATGGAATTGGAAGATGTTGGATTTACTGGGCCTCGTTTCACCTGGTGTAATAATAGGATGGGTAGGGCAAAAAGGTATGGAAGCGGTTGGATCGGTTGCTGGTGAATCAGCATTTGGTGAATCTAAATTTGGTGTCTGCTGTAGTGCACTTGGGGCGTTTGGGGTCTGATCACTCCCCCCTCCTCATGTCCTTTTGTTTAGAAGTTGAGCAAGGGTCGAGAAGATTTGCCTTTGTGAATGCATGGGCAGGCCATACAGAATTTCGAGACATTGTACAAGCCACTTGGTCTCAGCAGGTGGAGGGGAGGCCTATGCGGAGGTTGTTGAGGAAATTATAGCTTCTTAAGGTGGCGTTATGTGAGTGGAGCAAATGGGTCTTCAGAAACGTCATTAATAAAGTGAAGGAGGTGGAGGCGGAAGTGGTGGCTAGGGAAATGGACCTGGAAGCTATGAATTCCCCGAATTCCCCGCATAATCAAGCTAGGCTGCTTTCGACTCAGGAGGATCTTCGGATTGCTCATAGCCGTGATGATATGAATTGATGTAGGATCTAGACAATGATCAAGTTGGAGTTGCGGAAGACACTCGACCCCTCTAACTCGCGGAACTACGAACCTTGAATTTAATCTCAACCCGTAGAACAATGAATTAGCAAACCAAGGCTGTTGGTAGGTGACGCCACAATCAAGTGCGGTTCTTGATTGATAAGTCGATTGAACACTCGAATTTTCTCAAGTATTCAAGAAGGAATCTCTTAGACAAGAGACATGCAACTCTCACAAGAAAAGCTGAAATTTTGATTGGTAAAACTTATGAATAATTCGGCTAGCACCATGGCTTTTATAGCCTTACAAAACAACCCTAATACTACAAGGAATCAACTAACACTTATCTTAGGAAAACTAATCCTAATTGAACTAGGCTTTGACCTCTAATCCACTTGGAATTTCGGTCATCAGTTTTATTTACTAACCAAAAATTAAACTAAATTACTAATGGCAATTGGACTTGAATTAACCAAGCCAAGAACAGCAAGGCAATTTGGCCCAACACACTAAGTAAACAAACGAAATTAAACACAACTCTAGATGGTCGAATTGAAACCCTAAATCCGACCCAAGCTTAGGGTTTACTCTTCCAATGCGGTTTACTCTTCCAATGCAACTTCCTTAGCTTCAATTACTTGAATTAATATGTACAGCTTGTGATCCTCATTTCCAAGCTCTTGAAGTTCACTTGGACATCCCACTTGATCTTGTACTCCACGAACCTCTTTAACCTTTTTGGCACGTGCTCTCGTCATCGGACCATTTGTGACCAATGGAACATCCTTGACTCCTTGTGAGACAGCCACGAGCTCATCATCATGTGAGGCCTCCTATTGGCGACAAAAAGCTTGCATTAAGTGGTTGAAGGAGGGAGATGTTAATTCTACGTTTTTTCACTCAACTGTTAAGGCCAGGCGTTTGAATCTTTATCCATCGAATTAGGGATGCCGAGGGGGTATGGACGGAGGACCAAAAAGAAATTCAGGACGGAGCGGTGAGCTTCTTCTCCAAGGCGATGTCTCATGAGGGAGGTATGGATATGGATGACCCCTTGGTTAGGAGGGTTATTCTGAAGTTAGAATCGGATGTAGAGAATGCAAACTTAGTTAAGATACCGGTAGTTTGGAAATTAGGGAGGTGGTTTTCTTGTTAGATGGGGAATTGGCTCCGGGGCCAGACAGCTATACGGGGCTGTTCTTTTCTTCCGCATGGGAAATAATTGCGTCTGACATGGTGGCGGCGGTGCAAGAGTTCTTCGTTGGGGCGGAGCTGCCAAATGGTTTCACGTCTACCTTCATCCTTTGCTGATTTTTGACCAATAGCCTCTATAACGTGGTTAATAAGATAATCTCCAAGCTTTTGGTGAAATGACTGGCGAAGATGCTGCCTAGATTGATCTCTCCTCAATAGGGCACGTTTGTCAAAGGGCGCTTGATTTTGGACAATGTTCTCCTGGGGTTAGAGTGTTTTACTGGCTTTAAGAAAAAATTCAATGGGATGAATGTGGCGTTAAAATTAGACATGGCAAAAGCATATGATCGTGTTTCGTGGCCTTTCCTCATTAGTGTATTGCGTGCCTTTAGGTTCTCAGAGGGGTGGGTGGATATGGTCTGGAAAGCTGTTTCTGCGTGCAAATTTTCGATGTTGGTTAATGGTAAACCGTCAGGGTTTTTCCCATCTTCCAGGGGACTTCGGCAAGGGAATCCGTTGTCTCCGGCACTATTTATTATTGCTGCTAAGGTGCTCTAAAGAGGTCTAAATGAGTTGCTGTTAAATAAGAATTTTTCTCCATTCTTTGTTCCTCGTGGCTGCCCACCGGTGACCCACCTAGCATATGCAGATGGTGTGTTGATCTTCACTCAAGGGAAGAGAAAATCGGTCAGCTTGGTCATGACTGTCCTTGATCAATACCAAAAATGCTCGAGCCAGCTTGTTAATGCGTCCAAGAGTTGCTTTGTCGTCGGCCCGAGGGCTAGGAGCCGGGATTGTGCATTGATCTCGATGTTGACGGGCTTCACGCAAAAAGGTCTACCAGTTAAATACTTAGGCTGCCCGCTATTTGTTGGACGCCAGCTTAAGGAGTACTTCTCAGGGATGATTGATGCTATGAAGGCAAGAGTGGGGGAGGTGGGGTCGGAGACATCTCTCGGTGGGCGCACAGATTGTGTTGACAAAATCTGTGCTATCTTCCCTACCGATATACCTTTTCTCTGTGTTAAGCCCGCCTAAAGGGGTGATTATGGAAATGGAGCAGATTTTTGATAAATTTTTTTGGGGTGCATTGGAGTATGGGGATCGGTTCCATTGGGCGTCTTGGAGAAAGTTGTGTGACCTAGTCGAGGAGGAGAGGTGGGTTTTTGGTCCCTTTCTCAATTGGCTGATGCTTTGGCCTGTAAGCTGTGGTGGCGGTTTAGGCAAGGTGGGTCTCTGTGGGCTAATTTCATGCAGGCTCGTTATTGTGGGGGTGATCACCCGAATAGTGTGGCTCTATCGCCAGGCTCCTCGGTGACATGAAAGCGCATGCTGTCACAACGACCTCTAGTCGAGACGGAGTTGGTATGGGATCTCTCCAATGGATCGTGTTCTTTTTGTTTGGACAATTGGTCAAGGTTAGGGTCTTTGGCTTGGAAGTTTGAAGGGTTAAATTTTCAGGCCTTGGTATCAGATTTTTGGCAGGGCCGACGCTGGAACTTGCTATTGTTATCATCAAAAGTCTTAGAGAAGGTGGTTCAACGAGTGCAAAAGATGTTTCTGGTGACGGGGGAGGTACAGGATGAGATGGCTTGGCCTTTGAGTAATACGGGGACTTCGCAGGCCGCATGCATCTTCTCAAATTTATGTTAGTATCTGGCAGTCTGGGTTGCCGCTTAAGATTTCCTTCTTCATGTGGCGATTGCTGGAAGCAAGGTTGCCTGTTGAGAGTGTTCTGTGTCGCTTTCGGGTCCATGGCCCGTCACGATGTATGTGTTGCCTCTCCCTAGATATTGAGTCTATTTCTCATCTTTTTTCCCCCAGTAAAGCCTCTAATTTGGTATGGAAGCACTTTGAGGCCCCGCTAGGAATTTTTTGCCAAAGTCAGTTAATGCAGAGTCGGCTCTTTTCTTGGTGGTCTCTCAAAGCCACTAGCAAACAGTTTCAATGGTTGCTTCGGATCTCCCGTTCTGTGGTCACATATGATGGTCGGTCGGACCTTGGAAATCTTTGTTTCCAGATCACACAAGAGCTGGTTTTGTTGATTTGGGTTCCGCTACTCGTGTCTGACATGGGTGGAATTGCTGGGCTGCTTTCAAGATGGTCCTCAACTGGGGAAGGTTCTACTAGTTACTTGGTCAATGCCGGGGGCTGGATGGGTCAAGCTCAATTCGAATGGCTCTTCTCGGGGAAATCCTGGTTTAAGTGGTGGTGGGGGTGTGGTTCGGGATGAGTATGGAGATGTAGTGTTTGCATATGCATATTTTTTTGGGTACCTAACATCTTTGCAGGCTGAGGCTCATGCTCTTTGCGTGGGATTGGAGATTTGCCTTTTGAGGGGTGTCTTGAAAATTATGGTGGAGGTAGACTCGGAGGCACTATGGTCTATTCTCTCGGGCTCTGGGAGGGGCCCTCCTTCAATAAGAGCAATTATTAGAAGGATTCAGCAACTTCATTCATTGGAGCTATCTTTTGGTCACTGCTTCTGGGAGGCTAATATGGTTGCAGACTCTTTGGCCTCGCTCTCGCATACTACGTCCTCGTTTGTGATGTTTGAGTCCATGGAGACACTCCTTAGGTTAACTAGGAGCTATGTAATGTTAGATCATCTAGGGATTTCGAATTTTCGATTTAAATGAGGGTAGGCCTAGGCCCCTTCTGGTTTTGTCTCTCGTTATTATTAATAAAATGGGGTAATCACCCGTCTGCCACACGATTGGTAGTTATAAATAAAAAAAAAAGTCAATGCAAATAAGGTATACAAATCATTCATCGTAAAATCAATAAATGTAGATAATTCAAAGTGAAAAATTGAAAAATAAATTTCACAAATTTTTGGGTCCTCACAAATCACACATTGAAGAAAAGGAAAAAGAGAAGAATAGCTTGAGCTCTGGGATTTCATCATCAAATTTCCTTACCGGAACTCACTCAAGGCCATCAAGTTAATTGTGGTATTTCTTTCATCCCCACTTGTGCAAATATTACTTCATTTTCCTTCTTGGTGGCTATAACTTGGAACTTTCACATTTTGAACAAAGAATAGATGGTTAAGTTTTTCATTAAGAAAATCATACTGAATATTGGAAGAGTCATGGTCAAACCAGCTCTTGAATGCTTGGGATGGTCTTTGGTTTCATGAGAACATTAAGGGTCGAATTTGCAAGCTTCATGAAAGCGGGTTTCTAAGTTAGAGCTATTTTTGCTTTAATGAGTCATTTTGTTTGCTGTTTCTTATTAAATTAATGCCATGGCTCATTATGAAATTCAGAAGGGTTGTTTTGGTGTAATTTTTGTTGATTTTGGTGATGGTTTGAGAAATTTTTGAGAGAGGAAGCCTGGTTGTAAATTTGATTTTTGACCATTTTTGTTAGCTTTTTGTGAAAATTAATCCTGGAAACAGATTCTATTATGAAAGCGAGTCAGGGGTGTATTTTGGTGAATTTTGTGACAGTAGTACCGGTGACCGTGATGTGATCAGGCGATATGACGGTGGCGTCAGCCGCAATGGTACTAGTGGTGAGGTGGCTAGAGTTTTGTTAGGGAGGAAGAAGAATGCACAAGAAGAAGAAAAAGAAGAAAAAGGAAAGGAAAAAAATTTAGTTCTTTGTATTTCTTACATTTGGGCTTGTATTTTATTTTCTTTTGGGCTTGATATTCAGTTTTTGTAGTTTTAATATGAAATGGTTTACATTTTCTTTAGGGCTAAAGTGTGTGGTCCAAACATTTAGAAATAATTTACCCATCGGTTTTCACCTTAAACGGTCTGGTCCAACAAACATTAAATATGGCCAAACCCATCTTTTGATCCATTTGTTTATCAAATTTATGGATTGACCCCTACATTTTAAAATAAATTTACTTATGCCTAAAAAATTTTGATTTCTTTCATTTAGGTCCTTATTTTAATTATATTTTAACCCTTAAGTTTTTTTTCATTTAATTTTGACCCTAATCTTTTAAAAAATTACACTCAAACCCCAAAACTTTTAAATCTTTTTAACTTAGTCTTTAATAGAATATTAACTTTGCAATTATGATTGTTTCCTCTCTTTAATTGCCACTTAAGTTTCTCTAAAGTGCATTTTATTTGTCTTTGGAAATCCTTGAAATCTTTTTCCATGTCTAAAATGTTAATATGGCTTAATTTATTTTGCTAGTTACTACTTGTTTTAAATTTATTGACCTTCATTAATAAATTACATTTTTGACATTTTATGATTAATTGTCAAGTAAATTGGTGTGTTGACCTTTTGTTGACTTTGAGTATGGATAGTTCCCCATTTCCTCACATTAGTCACTATTTCAAAGGGAGGTAATTCTATTGTCCTCTAAATCCCAATTTTGTGACTCTACGTGCTTATGTGTTTCTATGTGTTCATATGTTTCGCATGTTTCTTTTGTTCCTTTTGTGATATGAATCCATCAAGGATAGCCTGAACTCATATCCTGCACAGCCCCAGGATCTAGACAAAGAATCAAGTTGAGTTGCAGAATAACTCTTTGACCCCTCTAACCCATGAAACTACCAACCGAGAAGATTGTTGACCCGCAACTTAATAGGTTAGTGAACCAAAGTTTTTGGTAGAGGACACCACAACCAAATGCAATTCTTGGTTGATTAGTCGAAGAACACTTAAGGCTCTTTCTCAAGTATTCAAGAAGGATTCTCCTAGACAAGAGAGATTACTCACACACACAAGTATAATGCTTGAAAATTTTTGAGGTATTATTCAATCTACAAACGGCTGAAAAATAAGGCTATTTATAGCCTTTACAAGACTGAAAACCCTAAACTATTTGGATAAGCAAATAACGACTAAAAATCTAACTCAACTAGGACTAAGAATTCGACATTAAGTGATGCAAATCGGCTTTCCAAGTTATTTCCTTGTTATTTTCATGTTTAGCTTACGCTTGGTTAATGTTTAATGTTGGCCGAGTAGTGGTACATTTGTGTTAGTTTGGAATAAAGATCTTGTCCATGATCTCATGTTGAGTTGGACTAAGATTAGTAGTAGCTTGTGTTTCTTTTGTTTGAGCAGAAGACTAGTTCTCGTCTGGACGCTGGCGGGTGATGTGGGCACGTGGAATCTGATGTCGACCAGAAGACTAGCCCTTGTCTGGACGCAGGCGCGTCATCTGGGCTTGTGGAGTTTTCTTTTTTTTTTATTAGTATTTCTTTTGCATCATCTAGTACTAGTAGTATTAGGGTTTGTTTTGTAAAGGCTATAAATAGCCTACTTTTTCATCATTTAATGGTAGACATTTTATTCCAGAAAATTTGAGAGCTTTTCTCTTGGTTCTTCCGAGAACAATCCTTGAGTGCCTTAGACGGAATTCTAGGTGTTCAAAAGACTTTATCAATCAAGTCATCTCCTTGATTGTGGTGTCATAATTCGTTCTTGAGTTGTCCAAATTCGAGTTAGGTTCCGCTGCCTAAACCCGATTTCAATCTTCTAGATCCTGTGGTCCGTGCGTGATTTGAGTCTTGTCTGAATAGAGCGAGAATCGTATCAGTTGATAATCAGAGCTAGTAGAAGGTATCGAGTTATATCCCTTTGTTCTTGTTTATTTTTGTTTTTATCGTGCATCAAAATCTGTTTAAAAAAAAAAAATTCAAGTCTTGCTTTCTTGTTCTTGCTGTCCACACCTTTGACTTGTTTGGTGTCCATTTGATTCTTGTGTTTTGCTATCTAACCTTTTGCTGGTTAACTTGCAAATCTTGTGTGTTGTTTAGGTTGTGAAAATTCTGGTCTTTTAGTTGATTTGTGAACAAGTCTTTTCTGCCCATATCCTGCTGCTTCATCATTATTGTCGTTTATTGTCCATCTTGTTCATGCTTGCTGTCCACTTTTTTTTGTCTCTTGTTGACTGTCCGTTTCTTTGTTTCTTGTTTCTGGTTCGAAGTGACCTTGTAATCATAAGTCATTCTTGTGTCAAATTGCTGGAAATTTTGGTGAGCCTTGAACATAAATTGAGTTCTTGAAACAAACTCCAGATTCTTGAACAAAGTTTCAACAAAATCTTGAACCTTGGGGCTATTTTCTTGAATCTTGTGAAACTGATTGAACTGCTTGAATTCTGGAAATTTGCACAACTGGTTCTTGAAGTTTAAAAACCAGAATCAATCAACTGAAAGTGAAAACAGAAATGAAAGAAAAAGAAGAGGGTCGAACAGTTTTTTTCTGGAAAATTCTGCTTGCTGACCAAATCAGCCTTGTTGTGACCTAAAATTCTTGTGTTCAATTGTTGTTGAAAGCTTGAAATACTTCTTGTGGGTTGCTCAAACATAGTTTGCCTGTGTTGGGGAAGACTAAAACCGAATTGAGAAGTTGAAAACCAAACCAAAGAATCTGTTTTCAAAATTCCAGATTTAGTTTCCAACCTTGGAAAGGTTTCTTGTTGTATGAACAAGTGAAATCCGAATAGGAAACCTTCTCCCAACCCTACAAAACAACTTCCCTAATCATAAACAGCAGCAAAAACCATATTGAGAAGGGATTACAACCGCCTAAACCAATCCCAAACCAGTTTGGAAACCAGTCCCACTGCCTTGAACCAACAAGCCAAATCCGAATTGGCTTTGCCATCCTTTTCTTTACCGAATTGCTGCCTACCTGGACAACCACTGACCACGTGATTTGCTCTTAATTTTCCAGCATTCAATTGTGTCATAACTTGTGATTGTTGGTAAAGTCAAATCATTCCTTTTCCAAATCCATTTAGGAGTACTAGTCTAGTTTTCCTACATTGAATTGTGTTTCTAAATTCTATTTTGTCATAGTTGCCTAATTAATTTTCAGCTTCTATTGTGTCTATTTTCTGGTCATAACTCACGTGTATTACCCTCATCTAGTGGTCTAAGGATTCGTGGGAAATTTGACCAATTTGCCCTCGAACTCTTCTAGGGTTTTCTAGTTATTCTTATTCGAATTCTTGTCCAGTTTCTTGAGTCAATTTTTGATGTGAGCATGGATGCCAACGTGTGCTTACAAATTCGTATCAAATTCAAATGCCCCGAGTTGATTCATTCCAAGTTGTTTTATTCAGAAATTGGTTCTAAGATGGTCAGCAAACTTGGAAAACGTTGGTCAAGTGCGCGGAGGAAGAAGCGTGAAGCTGAAATGAGGAGAAGGTGCAAGATGCGCGATCTGCGACCCAACACCTCGCGGATCCTGGTCAGAAGTGAATTTTGTGAGATTCGCGAACCTATCTGAACCACTCCTCGCTGATCCAACTCGCGAATCCCAGTCGCGATTTTTTGTGATTTTTCCACTTTTTGCATATTTTCTTTAGTTTATTGTTTTCATTGGTTCAATATCCTAATTAGGGTAATTACAATAAGTAGTTTTAGTTATTTGGTAGTTTCCTAAGAAACAAGGGTCCATATTGGCCAAATCCATTAGTATTAGGTTTAGTTATTTTGAGTCCAAGTTGGACTAGGTCTTGAGTCTTTGTAAAGGCCATAAATAAGCCTTCTTCTCCAATATTTTTCATAAGACTTTGAGTAATAACATTGAGAGTTTTCTCTTTTCTTGTTCCTTGGGAACAACCCTTGACACAAAGTGAATGAGTTCCTTTGTTCAAGTTTAGGCTTATCAATTCAAGAGCAAAACTTGAGTTGTGGCCTTTCTACCAAATTCTATTTCGCTAATTCACTAGATTGTGGGTTGAGATTCAATTCGTAGGTTCGCAATCTCGAGGGTTAGAGGGGTCGTAGGATTTCCATCCTTTTGTATTCATAACCTGTTCAAGATAGATCATTCCGCTGCGTCTCCAATTCGTGTCTTCAAGAGTGGGAGCTTGGAGATTCGGGTTCGCATCAGTTGGTATCAGAGCTTCGGCTCTTGAACCAGGTTAATATCCCTTTTTCTTTCTTGTTTTCCTCTTTGTTGAAAAAAAAAAATTCGTGTCTTGTTATTCTTGTGCAATCCGTGTTTTGTTTCTTGTTCTTGTTGTCCGTTTCTTTTGTGTCTCATTGCTGTCCAAATTTCCTGGTTGTCCTGCATCACTAGTGAGTCATGGTGAAGTCTTGAAATCTGGTCATCTTGAGTCATCTTTGTTGTTAATTGCTAGTTCAAGTTGCTTTGCAATTCTTGTGGTAATTCTTGCGTTCATATCTACTATAAAGTCGTGTCTTTGTTTGTTCTTGTTGCTGGTCCGATTTGCCTAGTTATCAAAGGCTGATCTTGTGTCCAATTGCTGGAAAAATTGTGGCTATTCTTGCTGAAATTATTGGTTCTTGAACTTACTTTGTGACTACCTTGGAATCTTGAGACAAACCCTAGTTCTTGAACAAGTCTTGAAAACATTCTTTGAACCTTGGGGGCTGATTTTCTAGAAGTTCTTGAAATCAATTGCAATAAGTTGAATTCTGGAAATTCCACACTTGGATCCTTGAAATCTGAAAGTAGTTCAAGTTGGCTGAAAAAAAAAAGGAAAAAAAAAACATAAATGAAAGAAAGAAAGGAGAAAGCCAACCTGTTTTTCTTGAACCTTGCTGGAAATTGACCGATCTTGCCTTGTTGATCTAAATCCTTGTGTTGCAATTGTTGTTCCAAGCTTGAACTACACCATGGGGGTTGTTAAAACATAAATTGCATGCTTTGGGAAGGTTAAAAACGAATTTGGAAGTTGAAAACATAAACCAGAAATTTTAGTTTCCAAATTCCAAAAATCCTGTCCAAGCTTGAAAAGGTTTCTTGTTGTTTAAAGATAATCCAAACCAGGTAGGAAACCTTCTTAGATCCCGTGAGACAGCCTTCCTAATCCCTAAACAGCCACAAATCCTATCCAAGAGGGATTAAAAGACCACGCAACCAATCCAAAACAGCCTTGGAAACCTTTTTGCACCTCTGCCTTGACTACCTTGAACCTAAACTACCTTGGATTGAAACTAAACCAAACTGCTTGACCAATTAAGCCACTAAGTCCACGTGACTTTGGTCCTATTTTCCAGCATTTGATTGAGTCTTTTAACTTGTTTTATTTTCGGTCAATTCAGTTTTCCTTTGTCTTTACAAATTCAAGTAGAAGTCTAGTTAAGTTTCCTAAAGTGAGTCTTGTTTCTAAAATCTGTTTTGTCTTAGTTTCCTAATTATTTCCAGCTTCTACTTGTGCCTTCTTTTCTAGTCTTATTTGTCCATTTTGTGAGTCATTATTTCTTGTCTTTCTTGAGTCAAGTGTCCTCAAGAATCTCTCAGTCTAGCTTCATTAGTGCCATCAAATTCTCATATGTGCGTCACATGCCAACGGATTGAATTGATTAGTCTTCTTGAGCAATGGTAGCCAATTCATATTGTCTCAAGGATTGTGAACAAGGACTTGAAAGAGTTGGTGAGATTATTAGAGTGGAATTTGAGTGCATACACGAGAGTTGAGTGGATACACTAAGAGAGTGTGTGAGGTTATTATCTTGTATTTTTTCTAACCTTTCTTTGCAGATTTTATCACCATGAGGCACAATCCTCTAAAGGAATTGTTGAAGAAATTCTATGCTCTTCGTCAAGGTACTAAATCAGTGAAGGAATACTACAAAGAGATGAGATCCATCATCCAGCAAGCTGAAATTGTGGAGGATTCCTTTGTTATTGATCACTTTTTGGATGGATTAAATGATCAAATAGTTAGGCATCTTGAAGTGACTAATCGTATGGAGTTGTATGAAGTTGCACATGCTGCTATGGACATTGAAGAGAAGCTCAAGAAGAGACGTCAAAGGAAACTTTCTTTGGCGATAAGCGTGCTTCACGCATTGAGAAGCATGAGCAAGAATTAAGAGTCCGCGTCAAATGTCTAAGAACGAGAGCTTTTGATGGGACGATTTGAGCAACTATTGGATAACTATGTAAAGTCATATCTTGAGCATGAAAAGAAAAAACTTGTATTGTCCACTACACTAGCCACTAGTTAAAAGCTAGTTGGAAAGGATTTATGTGAGGAATATGAAGATGTACAATCCGAGTGTAGTGTAAATAAAAAGGAGGTGAGTTGATTGAAGAAGAAAAGAAAAGAGTGCATGAGCTAATTGTGAGTGGAAAAATAAATGAAGCGTGAAAGGGTTTATTATTTTCTAACAATCTTAACTTTACTTTGTTTAGTGTTAATGGTCTTTTTCAGGTACAACAAGGTGAAGTAAAGATGGTTTTGAGGTGCACCATTGCAAAGTCTTTAAATGGAACCATGTTCTTTCGAGGCATTGCTAATTTCTACATTCACTCCAAAGAATTGAGGGACTGTTTTCACCAACCAACCTTTGAGTTTGGAAGGGAGTTTTCAACCTTATCCTCTAGTTAATTCTTTTGCATTTAAAAGCCGTGCCAATTGTTTGGACTGTGTCGATTGTTGTGATTGTCCTTTGAGTCATTTTAAGAGTTATAATTGTTTTACGTGTCCAAGTTTAATGTTGAGTCCTTATGAGTCATTTTCTTTCTTTAAGTCATGTGATTATTGTGTTAAGAGTATTAATACATGTTTGTCTAGTAATTTTAGTGTGCCTTTAGGTTGTGTTACGAGTCGTTTAATGTTGCATGGGGTACAAACTTTTCCTACTTGTTATCAATTAGGTAAAGTGGGTGAATATCCGTGTTTCCTCATCATTTATTCCTCGTCTTTCGTTTTTTGACAGTGTCGATTCGAGGACGAATCGCTTTTACGGGGGAGGGAATGATGTGAGCATGGATGCCAACGTGTGCTTACAAATTCATTATCAAATTCAAATGCCGTTGATTCATTCCAAGTTGTTTTATTCAGAAATTGGTTCTAAGATGGTCAGCAAACTTGGAAAACGTTGGTCAAGTGCGCGGAGGAAGAAGCGTGAAGTGAAATGAGGAGAGAAGGTGCAAGATCGCGATCCAGCGGACCGATCCAGGACAACACCTGCGGATCCTTTCCTCATGGATCCAGGGTCAGTGAATTTTGTGAGATTCAGCGAACCTATCTATAACCAACCTCCTGCTGATCCAACTTCATGAATCCAGTCGATTTTTTGTGATTTTTCCACTTTTTGCATATTTTCTTTAGTTTATTGTTTTCATTGGTTCAATATCCTAATTAGGGTAATTACAATAAGTAGTTTTAGTTATTTGGTAGTTTCCTAAGAAACAAGGGTCCATATTGGCCAAATCCATTAGTATTAGGTTTAGTTATTTTGAGTCCAAGTTGGACTAGGTCTTGAGTCTTTTTAAAGGCTATAAATAAGCCTTCTTCTCCAATATTTTTCATAAGACTTTGAGTAATAACATTGAGAGTTTTCTCTTTTCTTGTTCCTTGGGAACGACCCTTGACACAAAGTGAATGAGTTCCTTTGTTCAAGTTTAAACATCAATTCAAGAGCAGCGTTGAGTTGTGGCCTTTCTACCAAATTCCTTGGTTGCACTAATTAAGCTAGATTGTAGGTTGAGATTCAATTCGTGGGTTAAATCTCGAGGGGTTAGAGGGTCGTGGGATTTCCATCCTTTTGTATTCATAACTTTTTAAGATAGATCATTCATTGCGCCAATTACGGTCTTCAAGAGCGGGAGCTTGGAGATTCGGGTTCGCATCAATTTTTGTCCTTAATTTTCAAATTTTTTGCTTCATTCTTCATTCTCCAAGTGAACTAGTCGTGATACACCACATTCTCGTGAAGGTAATTGATTATAAGTCCTTGAACTTGCTTGGAATTTCTGACTTCTTCAAGAAGGAAGATCAAGGAACTTGAGCATGCTTGGTGAGGTCATTAGAGTGTAATAAAACACTTGAGTGATACACGAGCGTAAGAGAAACACGTGAGGGAGTGTGTGAGGTAATTTTCAACGTTTGTTCATTTTTGTAGGTTTGAGAAAATAAAATGTCCACCCAAGGAGAATCAACTCAAGAAAATGAGATGACAATCGCTCAACTTGCATTCCAAATGCAAGCTATGTTTGATGATTCCAATAGAAAATTCAAGCAAACAATTGAGAAGGTCCAAGAACGTATTGACAAACTAGAAGCTTCCAAAAGTTCCTCTAAGAAGTCTAAGGGGAAAACTAAATTGGATGAATCTAGTGATTCCAATGAGGACACTGAACAAGAAGAAGTCATTCAAAGGACAAGAGAGAGAAGATCAAAGGGCGACCGTGAAGATGAGTCCATCAAGGGGATTAAATTGACTATTCCAACATTTCAAGGAAAATCCGACCCTGAAGGTCTTCGATTGTCATTCCTACACTGAGGCCCAAAAAGTGAAGTTTGGAATTCACTGAGTATGCAGCCATTTGGTGGACCAACTTCGACTCAAGCAAAGGAGGAATCAAGAGCCACTCTTAGAGTAGCTTCCAACCACTATTTTGTCCATTTCTTGCTGTGTTTGTCCATGCATCGTGTGAATAGGATGAATGTCGGGTTTTGTGGAATGAGTTGTCCTTGCTGGATAGTGCAGTTCCGATGATGGTGGTGGGAGATTTTAATGCAATCTTATTGGCAGATGAAAAGAAGGGAGGAAGGCCGTTCAGAGCGAATGAGGCTCTAGAATTCCAGAGCTTTGTTGATTCAATGATGTTGGAGGATATTGGTTTTACGGGCCCACGGTTTACTTGGTGCAATAATAGAAATGGAGCGGCTAGAGTGTGGAAACGTTTGGATCGCATGTTTATCAACCACCGGTGGTTGGATTTGAAGCTTATATCTTCAGTGGAGCACTTGTGTCATCTAGGTTCAGACCATTCCCCGCTGCTATTGACATTCCACTTGGAGGCAGGTCTAGGCCGAAGAGGTTCATGTTCGTGAATGCATGGGCAACACATCCACTATTTTTGGATATGGTGCAGACAGCTTGGGCAATGCCGGTGGAGGGGTGGCCGATGCGTCGTCTCCTATTGAAGTTGAAAAGAGTCAATGGAATCGTGAGGTCTTTGGTAATGTTGCTGATGGGGTTCGCAAGGCAGAAGCGGAAATGGTGGCCAGGGAGAGAGATTTGGAAGTTGATGATTCATCTCAGAATCACTAGGCTTTGCTTGCGGGCCAGGAAATGCTCAGAATAGCGCATAGTCGAGAGGCATCATATTGGCAGCAAAAGTCTTGTATTAAGTGGTTGAAGGAAGGAGAGGCTAACTCTGCTTTCTTTCATTCCATGGTCAAAACGAGGAGAGCAAAAATGTATATCCACCGCATTAGGAATATGGATGGGGATTGGGTGTGATGAGGGGCTCACAACTGTCCATGCTACAAATGATCAAGTTGTCCAAGTTCCAAGTGGACCAATCACAAGAGCTCGTGCAAGGAAGCTAAGGGATCACTTCAAGCTCTTGTGTTTGAGAAGCTGATTTGAGGAGCATTGAAGGATTGATCAATGATGATTCCAAGATTATCACCTTGCTCCAAGTTGAAGAGTCCAAACCGGGCTAGGGTTTGAAGACTTCAACCTGCCGTTTGGGTTAGATTAGTGAATAAGGGCATAATTGTCCATTTTTTTTCATTATTTACCGTTGCTTTCTTATTTTATTTTCAGACCAGCTTTAGTATGTAATGCTGGCCGAATTTATTGAGTTTATTTGAGTCAATTTAGTTGTTTTAGATATTTCCTAAAAGATAGAGCCATGTTGTCCTATTCTAATTAGGCTAGGGTTTTAGCAATTAGAAGTCCAAGTTACATTCGGATTTTGAGTCTTGTATAAGGCTATAAATAAGCCTACAAACCATCAATTTTAAGGAAGCAAGTTATATCAAATTTTGTGAGTTTTCACTTTCTCTTTCCAAGAGAGCCTTTCTTGAATACTTGAGAGTTTTCTTAAGTTATTCAACTTGAACTTATCAATCAAGTAATCACCTTGATTGTGGCGTTCTTCTACCTACAACGTTGGTTCGCTAGATCGTTGGTTCGTGAGTCAAGGTTAAATCCAAGGTTCGCAAACCCGGGGTTTAGAGGGGTCAATTGTCCTGCCATCCAACTTAAATTTTCATCTAGATCCGTCATTGACAAATACGAGTTCATACCATTTGGGAGGATTCGTATCAGTTGGTTATCAGAGCTAGTTGACGAATTCAAGTATATCATCTTGTGTCGTAAGTTTTTTTTGGTTAAAATTCTGTCCTTATCGTTTGATGTTTTCTTGTTTTGTCAAAATCTGCCTTCTTGTCCTTTTTTTACTGTCCGCATCCTTTCTAGCGTCTTGTGTCTTGTTGAGTCTTGTCTTCTTGTTTCTTGCATCTTCAAGTCGTTTAAAGAGTCAAAAAAAAAAAATTCTGTTCTTAGCTGATTTCACCTTTCTGTTTGTTTGAGTCTTGATCAATTGCTGGAAACCATGGAAATTCTTAAACCTTGAACCTATTTTTTTCTTGTGCCAACTTGATTTCTTGAAGCAAACCCTAAAGCTTGAAACAAAACTTCAACCAAGTCTTGAACTTTTAGGACTGTTTCTTGAAGTTCTTGAAACCCGTTTTGAACAATCTTGATTTCTGGAATTACACCAAGAAACTTGAGGTTTAAAACAGAATTCTTTGGCTCAAATTGAAAAAAAAAAACAATAAACGAAAAAGAAAGAATAAGAGGCCGAAGTTACCACCTGGAAATTTTTGAAAACCAAAGCTATTTCTTGTGTTTGATCCAACCTTCTTGCATTGATTTCATTGTTCAAACACCTGAACTTCATCTTTGAGAAGTGCTGAACGTAATTGCATGTTCTTGAAGGGAGAAAACTGAATTTGGATGGTGAAAACCAAAACAGAAACCAAGTTTCCAAAATTCCAGCTTTCACTTTCCTATTTTGTTCAAGTCTTTCTTGTGGCTAAAAGCTAAAGAAATTGATTAGGAAACTTACCTAAAATCCCTATATCAGTTTCCTAACTTCTAAAGCGGCAACCAACCGCCTCACAAGAACCAAAACCAAACCAAAAATCAGCTTCTCCCACCGCCAAAACCGAACCAGCTTTGGAAAACCCTTGAACCTGAATTGCTGCCTACCTTTTGGAAACCATTGTCACGTGAATCATCCTTGTTTTCCAGCAATAGATATTCTCTTTTAAATCTGAGTTTGAGTCGTAGGTCATAGTCCTTCTTTTCCAAGTTCCATTAGAAGTTAAATCCTTAGTTTCCTAATTCTAGTCCAATTCAAGTGTCCTATTTCTAATTGAGTCTTGTGTGGGTAGTTTAGGAAGTTCTCTAATTCCTTCTTTTCAGTAATTTCTTGACTGTTTTCGTGACATTAAAAAATAAATAAATTCCAGAATTCGGACCAGCTTAAAAAATTTCACAATCTTGTTGCAAGCTTGGTAATAAGCTCAATTGAACAACTTGAAGAAGATTCCGATTTCTTCAAGAAAGGTGATCAAGTGAATTGAGAAGTGAATTGTGAGATCATTAAAGTGTTCAAACACTTGAGTGATACAAGAGGGTGAGGGAAACACGTGAGGGAGCGTGTGAGGTCTTTTCCTACTAACTTTTTGTTGAGTTTTGCAGGTTAAGTTCAAAATGTCTCAAAGCCAAGAGACAAATGACGCTTTTGATCTAAAACTCATCCTTGAATCATTGAAAGGGGAAATCAACCGCATTAACAAACGGTTTGATGCATTAGAGGATAAAATGGAGAAGGCAAGTTGATGCAAATTAGAGTTCCAAGTTATTTCCTTGTTATTTTCTTCATGTTTAGCTTATGCTAGATTAATGCCTAATGTTGGCCGAATAGGGTACATTTAGTTTAGCTTTTGATTAGTGGGATTAATTGGTTAAAGTGCATGTTGCACATTAGAAGAACCAAGGGTAGTGTTCGGCACCTAATAAAACTTGACCAGAAGACTTGCGCTTTGTTAGCGTAGAGCGCCTTGTCGACGAGTCTTGATCCAACTTGTAAGTGGTGGCACGTCTTACTAGCTGAAGTCTTCTGATCAATAATCGTGGAGCAGCCTTTTTCTTCTTTGGATAGGTTTTCTTTGGCTAGCCGTTTCTTATGTTTCCTAGTAGTAGTAGGTTTTGTTTGTAAGCCTATAAATAGGCTACTTAAGTCACGTTTTTTTATGAAGTTAATGAAGTTGAATTTTCAGCCAATTAAGAGCTTTTCTCTTGCTTCGTGAAGCAACCCCTTGAGCATGTTAGATGTTCTGAGTGTTCTTCGACTTTATCAATCAAGTAATCTCCTTGATTGTGGTGTCATCTACCGCTTAATTCATCTTTGAGTTGTCCAAATTTGAATTAGGTTCCGCTGCCTAAACCCGATTTCAATCTTCTAAATCCTGTGGTCTATACGTGGTTTGAGTCTTGTCTAAAATAGGGTGAGGATCGTATCAGTTGGTATCAGAGCTAGTTGAAGGTATTGAGTTATATCCCTTTGTTTTTGTTTATTTTCCATTTTCTTCCCTTCCGTCAAAATCTGTTTAAAAAAAAATGCTACTGTTCATCGTTACTGTAGTGTTACTGTTCATCCGACTTTAATCTCTAGTTTCTTGATTGTTGGTCTTGTCTTTCTTGTGTTATTGTGTCTTGAGCCTTAAAAAAAAAAAATTCAAGCAGCCGCTAGGGTTTGTGTTCTTCTATCGCTAGGGTTTGCCGTGTCGCTAGGGTTTGTTGGTTCGTTTCTGTCTAGCCTTATTCCGTGTCTTTTGTGTGCTATTTCATTCAGTTTTGTGTCTTATTTTGTGTCTTGTGTTGTGTGTTTCGTTGCTGTTTTCATATTAAAAAAAAACTTACTTGTCATGTTGATTCTTGAAAGCTGGAAATTCCCTTGCGGACTGTCCAGCCTTTGTGTGCTTGTTTTCTTGAAGTAGTAGGGGCTGAAACATTGAAGCTTTTAAATCTTGTGACTTGCATCTAGAACCTTTTGAAGTTTGTGATCAAATTCTGGAAATTTTCTTGAGTTTCTTGAACAAGAATTGACATTCTTGAAATCTGGAAATCGAAAGACTGGTTCTTGTTTGCAACCGACCAACCATCAAATTTCCTTGTTTGATCTGAAATTGTGTTTCGAATTCACAGCCTTATGTTTAAAGAAACCTAGTACACCCAAGCCTTCCAAATTGCTTTAATCATACTTGGTTTCCAAACTTGAGTTAAAACAGATTGCAAGTGGTTTCCAAAAGTAAGCAAAGTTTGGTTGACATTAAGGAAACCTGCCAAAACCTGTGCACTCCGTTTCCTAATCCTTACAATAGCAACAAATCATATTCAAGAAGGAATCCAGCTGCCTGAACAATCCAGCAGCCTATTGGAATCCTTCCCCCGCCTTGACCAATTGAAATCCAAAACCGAAGTGGCTTAAACTTGTGTGAACCAAATTTGCTGCTTGCTGTGATAACCTTTGTTTTCACGCAACTTATTTTTGTTTTCCAGCATTTGTGAGTCTTTTACCTGTTTGATTGTCGGTCAAGTCTTTCCAACTTTGGTTACGAGTCAAGTTTAGTAGTTTCCTAAAGTAAGTCTTGTTTCCAAATTGTTTTGTGTCTTAGTTTCCTAATTATTTTCAGCTTCTATTGTGTCTATTTTCTGGTCATAACTCACGTGTATTACCCTCATCTAGTGGTCTAAGGATTCGTGGGAAATTTGACCAATTTTGACCTCGAACTCTTCTAGGATTTTCTAGTTATTCTTATTCGAATTCTTGTCCAGTTTCTTGAGTCAATTTTAGTCCTTAATTTTTGAATTTTTTTTGCTTCATTCTTCATTCCCCAAGTGAACTAGCCGTGATACACCACATTCTTGTGAAGGCCATTGATTATAAGTCCTTGAACTTGCTTGGAATTTCTGATTTCTTCAAGGAGGAAAATCAAGAAACTTGAGCATACTTGGTGAGATCATTAGAGTGAAATAAAACACTTGAGTGATACACGAGCGTGAGAGAAACACGTAAGGGAGTGTGTGAGGTATTTTTCTATTACAAGTTGTTCATTTTGCAGGTTAAGGAAAAATGTCCACCCGAGGAGAATCAACTCAAGAAAATGAGATGACAATCGCTCAACTTGCATTCAAATGCAAGCTATGTTTACTGATTCAATAGAAAATTCAAGCAAACAATTGAGGAGGTCAAGAGCGTATTGATAAACTAGAAGTTTCCAAAAGTGCCTCTAAGAAGTCTAAGGGGAAAACTAGATTGGATGAATCTAGTGATTCAAATGAGGACACTGAACAAGATGAGGTCGTTCAAAGGACAAGAGATGGAACACACAGGGGCGATCGTGAAGATGAGTCCATCAAGGGGATTAAAATGACTATTCCACCATTTCAAGGAAAATCCGACCCCGAAGCCTACTTGGATTGGGAGCGAAAAATGGAAAAGGTCTTCGATTGTCATTCCTACACTGAGGCCCAAAAAGTGAAGTTGGCGGTAATGGAATTCACTAAGTATGCAGCCATTTGGTGGGACCAACTTCAACTCAAGCAAAGGAGGAATCAAGAGCCACTCACCCGTACTTGGGACGATCTCAAGAGGATTATGAGGAAGCGTTTCATCCCCTCGTATCATCATCGAGACTTGCACTACAAGGTGCAAATGCTCACTCAAGGAGGTATGTTGGTGGAAGACTACTTCAAGGAGATGGAAATGGCCATGATGCGTGCTGATATTCATGAAGATGCTGAGGCGACAATGGCACGTTTTCTAAGGGGATTGAGACCTGAAATTGCTGAGGTTGTGGAGCTTCAACAATACTTTGACATAGAGGAGTTGATGGACAAAGCTGTCAAAGTGGAGCGGAGGCTCAAGAGGAGGGGTAGTGTGCGTCAAACTTCCATCTCTCAAGCTGAAAATTGGCGTAACCCTCAACCAAAGAGAGAGGAAGTGGTAACTGACTTTTCTTCATCTTCCAAGGCACGAGAAGCTACTCCAAAGTTGACACCTAAGATTGAGTCCAAAGCTGTCCCAATGGTCCAAGATCCTTCTAGGGCACGCAACCATGATCTCAGGTGCTTTAAGTGCCAAGGATATGGCCATATACAATCGCAATGCCCAAATCAACGTATCATGCTTACGTTGGATAGTGGTGAGGTTGTCATGGACGACGAGGGTGCCTATGAGGGGATGCCACCTTTGGTTGAAGATGGCGACTTTGAGGAAGAGATTGCACCAGTTGATGGACATGTGGGGTGCCTAGTGACCCGCAAAACTTTAACAGCCATTGCAAGTGATGAGGACGCATCACAAAGAGAGAACATCTTCCATACTCGCTACCATGTTCAAGATAAGGTTTGTAGTGTGATAGTGGATGGTGGGAGCTGTACTAATGTTGTAAGTCTCATCTTAGTGGAGAGTTTGGCATTACCAACCATAAAGCATCCAAAGCTGTATCGTCTCCAATGGTTGACAAAGGATGGTGACGTCCGAGTGTATCGACAAGCAAGTTTGCCTTTATGTCTTGGGGCATACGCCGATACAATCATATGTGACGTTGTGCCCATGCAAGCTACTCATATCATCCTAGGGCGGCCGTGGCAATTTGACAAGGATGTTTCTTTCAGTGGTCGTGCCAATCGATATTCACCATTAACACCTCAACAAGTTGCCGAGGACCAAGAGCAGCTCTTGAAGGAGCATGAGCTAATTTGTGAAAGGAAAAAGATAGCTAAGCTCGCTGGTCAAGTGGAATCTCAACCCGTCCTACTTGTTAGACGCCTAGCGGGAATTCATGAGGCTAATTTGAGCCTTATTTCCCTAACATTTGCTGTGTTTAGTGTTTTCTCCCTTGTGCAGGTTTCTCATGGCATGATAGCCTTCATCTTAACTTGCTCTCTCCCTGCCTCTTTTGACGTATCTCCTGAAGACTTTAGCCCAAATTTTGTTGAAGATTCCTCATCCTTATTGCTGGATTTTGAGGAGCCGGTCTACTACTCTTCATTCTATTCCCGAGAGTTGCATCCGTGGGCTGAATTGTCTGGTTCATTAGATGAATTGCATCAGTTGCATCTCTTTCCCATCTATGGTTCCAACAATTTTCGACTTCGCTGATTTGTGCATCCATGCATAAAGTGTAATGTGGATCTTAAGGATCGCATAAGCGCCATGTTACCTAGTACATGGTCATGAAGATTTGTCAAGGAGCTGTGGCAATTGCTTTGCTTTTTTGATTTGAGGACAAATCCTCTCAAGAGGAGGGGAATGATGCAAATTAGAGTTCCAAGTTATTTCCTTGTTATTTTCTTCATGTTTAGCTTATGCTAGATTAATGTCTAATGTTGGCCGAATAGGGTACATTTAGTTTAGCTTTTGATTAGTGGGATTAATTGGTTAAAGTGCATGTTGCACATTAGAAGAACCAAGGGTAGTGTTCGGTACCTAATAAAACTTGACCAGAAGACTTGCGCCTGTTAGCCGTGGGCAAGCTGATACGAAAGCAGGAGCCTCATGAATCAAGGTCTCACCGAGTGGTATGTGCTCAACAATTTCCATGCAGTGTTCGTTGGGGACCAATGAACAAAGTGAAGAACAAGGCAATTGGCATTCATTATGCTTGTTTGGCTTGACACAAAACAAGAAAACGACAATAACAAGAATTAAAAGGGATATACTTGATACCGTCAACTAGCTCTGATACCAAGATGATGTGAGTTGATGATGGACCTAGACGAATATCAAGTTGGACTTACGGAAATCTCTCGACCCCTCTAACCCGCGGAACTACGAACCTTGAATTTAATCTTAACCCGTAGAACAATGAATTAGCGAACCAAGGCTTTAGGTAGAAGACGCCACAATCAAGTGTGGTTCTTGATTGATAAGTCGATTGAACACTCAAAATCTCTCAAGTATTCAAAGAAGAATCTCTTAGAAAGAGACGTGCTATTCTCACAAGAATAAGCTGAAAATTTGATTGATAAAACTCTTAATAAATTCGTCCATCATAGGCTGTATTTATAGCCTTGGAAAAACTAATCCTACTACTACTATAAATCGATGAAAGACTAATCCTAACTGGAACTAGGCTTTGACCTCATTAAGCCCAAGTGTACTTTGGTCATAAGCCCAACTAATTAACCAGAATTTAACTAGCTAATTATGGCAATTGGACTTTAATTACTCAAGCTTATTTAGCAAGGTAATTCGGCCCATTACAACTTAAACAAAACAAAACTCTAATTGAAAGCAAGAAACCCTAGTTAACCCTAACCCTAGGTTCGGTTAATCTTCCAATGTGACTTCCTCATCTTCAACGACTTGGATTAACGTGTAAAGCTTGAGATCCTTATTTCCAAGTTCTTGAAGGTTACTCGGACATCCTACTTGGTCTTGCACGTGACACACCAACGCTTGCATGGAATCCTTAAGCTTCTTGGCACGTGCTCTCGTTATTGGACCACTTGGCATTGTTGGGATATCCTTGACTCCTATGGCAGTTCCGAGCTCATCATCAATAACCCTTCAATTTCTCAAAATCAAGCCAAAGGAGGTGCTACGACAAGTGCGAGCAACCGACCTTTTCTTCCTTCATCAAAGCCGAAACCAAGAGAGGATCTTAGGGGTCATCAAGAGGCAACAAATAAACAAATTAAAAACTGCAACTTGTTGGGGTTCTCTTTCTAGGGTTTATTTTGGTCTCGTGATCGTGTTTGTTGAGGGCTGATGTCTGATCAGCCTGCCCTCCAGCCACATCAGCCTGCCCTCCAGCCATTGGCTGGAGGGCCATCCGCGACTTTGTCTTCTCCCATGTTTCAAAAAAAAGCGTTTTCAGAACTTTTTAAATCCGCGACCGTGAGTTCACAGGTGGAGGTCTGATACGATCTCTTGCCCTATTTCAAACGAAACCCGTAACATGACAAGTTCACAGGATCTAGACGATTTCACCACGGTTTAGTAGTGGAATATCAACTTGATCAAGGACGACTCGAAACCAAGATTGACGGTAGAGACACCACAATCAACGCGTTCTTGATTGATAAAGTCTTTTTTTTTTAACACCTAGAAACGTCTAAGGCGCTCAAAGATTGTTCTCGTAAGAACCAAGAGAAAACTCTCAATAATTTTTGGAATAATTCATCTTCCTTTATTGAATGAAAAGTAGGCTATTTATAGCCTTTACAAAGCAAACCCTAATACTACTTGGACTAAAATAACGACACTTAGTTCGCTTAGTTCGATTAGGAAACTAACAAAATAACTAAATCTAAACTAATTAGAAATTGCTAAAAGACTTAAAATCCTATCTAAACAAGAAGAGGAAATTTGGCCCTAACCTTGATTGATAAGCTGGCCGAAGCTAACGTAATCTAGACGACCAAAAATGAGATAAAAATGACTAATCAAAACCACTACTAAAACATCTACTCCTCTAGTTGAAATAAACAACCACTAATTAACCTAATCTTTATCGATGGCTTGAGAGGATCACATCATTCCCCTCCTCTTGAAGAAGATTCGTCCATGAATCGATGGCTTGAAGGAGGAGAAAAATGGATGGTCGGATGGTCCATAATTTCAGCCATGTGAGGTGCCGTCTGGGCAGCTTGAGAATGCTTAACTCGAAAGAGCACTTAAACCATGGAATATACCATATTGTACGAACCATAAATTCCATCATGTTCTTGAATGGACAGCTTGTAACATCACAAAGTGCATCAGGCAGCAAAATCGATGCACTCGAACTAAGGAATGCATGTAGTCCATCCTCCAACAAGAGAAACAAGATAATGCTTTGATGACCAGATTCATGTACTTGTGCTGGTACGAGGACTTCAAGGCCACAAGGGCCATGGGAACCTTGAGTAATTTTGGACACACTTCATGCCTCAAGATTGGTAGGACATGATCAGCTTTGAATTGAGGCATGGCAAATTCCTTAGAAAACTCAGGAACATGCAAGCCAACTTCCATATCGAGGGAAAGTTTAGCTTGTAGACCCAATGTTGGTATGAATTGGTAATATGGAGGCACCATTCCCAGAATGCAAACTCCATGAAAGGTTTCAAAGTCAATAAAAGACTTAGGAATTGAGCATCTCATGAGCAATCGCATTGCACCTTTTTCAACCTGTAAAAGATAATCAACACTAAACAAAGTAATGTTAATGTTGTCATGATAACAAGATGCTCTCTCATTAGCTTCCTTATTTGCATGCTCAACTATATCCCCATGTTTGGAACCCCTCCTCTTGAAAGGTTCATTCTTTGTTTGCTCAAATGATTTGTGAAGGGAGGATTTTCCACGGCTATCCCTGGCTTGATTTTGAGATTTTTCAAGTCTATCCAATCTACCATGCATGGTCTCAAAATATCTATTTATTATCCTTTCGACATCTCCCAAGAGAGCCTCCATTCTTAGTATAGGATCAAAGGTTGGAGATTTACTTCCGTTTGACATGCTTATAACCTGCAAAAAAAAGGTTAGTAGAAACAAAAACTTTTTCTCACTTCGCTCCCTTAGTGTATAATCTCGGCCTCGTGTATCACTCAAGTGTCGCTTTAATGATCCCACAAGTTCTCTTTAGTTTTTGTGATCACTCACTTTGAGGGCATTAGAGATAGCCACGGTGCACAAATCAACTTACCAACCGGTGCACGCAATTGCAGCACTTCAATAAGAATATTAGGATCGAAGACACGAAAAGATGACACTATGAAAACCCTAACTTGATAACTAAGAAATTCTGGTTTACAAACAAGAGACCGTCACATAGAACACAAGAACAAGGATGACACAACACAAAACCAGAACAATACTAGTCACAAGAACAACTCAAAACTAGAGATTAAAAGGGCAATCTGGGGATGGAATTCAAACCCTAAAGGTGAATTTTTTCGATGAGCGGTGTAATGGCGTGAACAGTAATGGTACAATAATGATGAACAGTAATCGCTTCAGTACAATTTTTTTTTTCACAAAGAGGAAAACAAGAAAGAAAAAGGGATATTAACCTGGTTCAAGAGCGAAACTCGATACCAAGCGATACAATCTCTAGCCCTTTGAGAACCAGTAACACGACAAGTTCCGGGATCTGAACAATTTTACCACGGTTTAGCAATGGAATATCAACTTGATCAGGGCGACTTCGAGACCAAGATTGACAGTAGAGACACCACAATCAACGCGTTCTTGATTGATAAAGTCTTTTTTTTTGAACACCTAGAAACGTCTAAGGCGCTCAAAGATTGTTCTCGTAAGAACCAAGAGAAAACTCTCAATAATTTTCGGAATAATTTGTCTCCCTTTATTGAATGAAAAGTAGGCTATTTATCTTCTTTGTTGGGGGAGCTGGGCCGAAGAGCTTTCACTTCTTGCATATGTGGTGTTCTCACCGGGATTTCCAAGGAGTTGTGTAGCAAGCTTGAGCATTACCGGTGAAAGGCCGTTCGGTACGAATTTTGGTAGGTAAGTTGAAGAACGTCAAGGCAGCCTTGGCAACGTGGAATAAGGAGATTTTTGGGTAGATCTCTGATCGAGTTCTTAAGGCTGAAGAGGTTGTACGACAGAGGGAAGTTGAATTGGAAGGCTCGGCTAGTCTTCAGGCCGAGGTTGATCTGGATTCAGCTCAGGGTCAATTACAACTTGAGCTCATGCGTCAGGCATCCTTCTGGCGTCAAAAATCTAGGATAAAGTTTCTAAAGGAAGGGGATGCTAATACCAAATATTTTCACTCTTTGGTGAGGCAGCAGAGGTTAAAGGCGTTTATTCATGGCATTAGAGATGAGAATGGTCAATGGGTTGAAGGATCGGAGCAGCTGGTAGAAGTTGCAGTGCAGTTTTTCTCTTCCATGTTGTCTCGCAATTCTGGTTCGGCTATACATGGCAGGTGTTTGGATCTCATTCCTTCGTTGGTTTCTTCACAAGAGAATGAAGAACTAACTAGATTGCCAATGGAAGAGGAGGTACGTAGGGTGGTCTTTGCAATGGATGGTGATAGTTGCTCGGGGCCGAATAGCTTTTTTGGGACCTTTTTCATGACATGTTGGGAAACAGTGTGCCACGATCTTCACAGGACAGTATTGGATTTTTTTGCAGGGGCCGAGTTGCTAGCCAGCTTCACTTCAATGTTGATTGCTCTTGTACCTAAAAATGGGCAGCCGAGGTCATTTGCTGAGTTCTAGGCTATTCATTAACAAGGTTATGCTTTTGTTATTCAGATTGGAGCCTTTGCTACCCAAGTTAATTTCTCCTCAACAAAGTGGCTTCGTGAAGGGTAGGGTGATCTCAGATAATATATTGTTGGCCCAGGAAATGATAGCGACGATTGGGAAGAAAGTTCGGGGTTCGAATGTTGCATTAAAGCTGGATATGGCGAAAGCGTATGATAGAGTCTCTTGGCCCTATCTTATTCAGGTCATGTGTAGATTCGGTTTTGGTGAGCCATGGCTGGACATGAGATGGCGGTTGGTTTCTAACTGTCATTTTTTCTGTCTTGGTAAACAGGAAACCATGTGTGTTTTTCAAGTCTACTTGTGGTCTGCGTCAAGGTGACCTGTTGTCTCCTGCTCTGTTCATACTTTTGGCAGAGGTACTATCTCGCAATTTGAATGCTCTGTTACAGGATGCTAGATTTGTACCTTATTTTACTCACTCCCAGGTGTGGGAGATAACGCATCTGGGATATGCTGATGATATTCTCATTTTCTCAAATGCTGGCAAGTCCTTCCTTCGGTGTGTAAAGAAGGTCTTGGATGAGTATCAACAGGTTTCGGGGCAACTTGTTAATTCCTCCAAAAGCTGGTTTTTGGTTGGGTCTAGGGTTACTCACCACAGAAGATCAATCATCTCTCAAATCACAGGGTTTTCACACAAAAGTTTTTCGAGTAAATATCTTGGTTGCCCGCTCTACGAAGGAAGGAAGTCTAGAGTGTTGTTTGGGGACCTCCTACATAAGATTGCCGGGAAAATTAATTATTGGCAGTCTAAGTGGCTATCTAAAGGTGCTCAATTGGTGTTAATCAAGCATGAGCTATCCTCTATACAGATACACTTGTTATCGGTTCTTGCCCCTCCGAGAAGTGTCTTGTCTGACATTGAGAAGCTATTTGCTAGATTTTTTTGGTGCTTTTTAGATGGACTGGGTCGAAGACTCTGATGATACCAATGATCGTGAATATCTGGAAGGAACCCAAGCTGGTATCAGAGCCATCCTGATATCTTCTTAGGGAGGAGGTAATTGTGGTTTGTCTGAAATTATGTCATTTAGTTCCCAAGAACAAGAACATTATTGTAATAACGACTGTTTAGATAACTTGAACCCAGGTTGTCCTTTTCATCCAGGTTGTTCATCGTTGTGGTCACGAGTGTAATTTAGATTTGCATTCATCCCGTCCCTTAGTTCAAAGTGTTGGTGATTCACGCATTAATACTCCTTTATCTGCCGATCTTTACAAGTCTCAACTAAATAATATTTGTTCTTCTTAGCACTTGTTTGGTCCAGTCCATCCAGACGAATATTATCCACCTTGTGTGATTTTTCAGCATCTAGATATAGAGGAAGCATATAATTATATTTTTAAGTTACAGTTATATTGTGCTCAGTTATTAGATAGTGGGTTTCTCCCTAGATCTGATCTTGTGAGTAAGTGCCAAATCTATATTGATCTCTTGTGGCAAAGGATTCATACTATCCAGACTCAGGCTGATTTGGAAAATCTTGGTATATTGGATTAAGTACACTGTGGCATAAGGGTGAATATAGTGACCCATTTCACAAGCTTACGTCACTGCTCCAGTACCAGATTTTTATAAAATGAGTATAGCAAGAACATCATCCGCTCAAAAACTCGATTATCTGTATGAAGTATCTATTGAGCCAGAGCAAGTTAGTCCCACGGATCTACCCCTGTTAGACCCGTACTCTTCTTTTACTAAAAAGAACATTTCTCCTTTAGGCACTATAAGGTCCTTGATTAAACATCGACCTAAAGGTGTTAAAGAATATGTTCAGTCTTCCAAGTTAGACCAGCACAGGATCCCTGCAACAGGAAAAGAGCAATTTATAACCCTGCATATTCCTCATGATTTCCCCAATTTATGGAGACAGCAAGGTTATACTCATATCCATTTTGGTGCAATCCGGTTTTCTTTGTCTTTTCATGGCAGAAAAGGTCTTCCAGTTCATGCTCGTCTTGCTTTATTAGACAGTAGATTTGTTCAATATCAGCATGCCTGTATAGGAACAATAGAAACAACTTTGAATGCTGGTACTGTGTTTGTTACTTTGTTTCCAAATTTTAATGTGTCCCTTGATGATCCATATTTGTTGAGTGCTCTTAAGATCCAGGTCCAGATAGCAGGTGCAGAACAGGTCCCTGAAGCAATTGCAGCAACACTTCACTATCAAATGGTTTACCGTGTTCAGAATCATGCTCTTGATCTTACTCTTCCTGGAGGAGAAGGTGCTCTTCTCATAAGAGTAGATGAGCAAAATACTGCTACATGTACAAATATTCCTCGGCAGATCCTGAGAGAAGAGTTGATAAAACTTTTACCTAATTCCTGGATTACTGATTATGAAAATTTGAATCAGCCTTCAAACCGTCCGGTGGAGTCCACAAATTCAAAAATTTCATCCAGACCAGATGGTTCTGTTTCTATTTTTCCTTTGATCATTCTCATCTGAGAAAAGTCAAAGATATTCCTAGAATTATGTCCATATCTGTTGAAATCCCCATGGCTACACCAGTCCCATGGAGGAAACCCAGAGAATCCCTTATTTTTTTCAAGATCCTTTTTTAGGACATACTTATTTTGATGTTTGTTATTGCAGGAAATGTGTCAAAAGAAAATGTCCAGAAAGGCGATTGCGAAGTTATTTTGATGGCCATGCTATTCCTTCTGATTGGGTTGAAAAGACAAAACCTACACCAAAACTTTCTCCATACTATCAAAAATGTTTGGAAATTCTTGACCATGAAGGTTTGAGAATTAAGCCAAAGTCAATTCCTCAGATCTGCATGTTTAAGCCTGAAGATTTTCCCCCTCTCCAGCCTTTCACAAAAGACAATTCTAGCCATGTCCCAATGTTTGAAAATGCACAAACAAGCTGTCCTTGGGACAGACTTGCCTCTTGCGAAGACAAGTTCTAAGCGCAATCTGAAAATGCAATCTATCAAAACAAAGCTCTCTCTATGATCCATGAAAAGGTTACCCAAGTCTCTCTACCAAAATCCAGAATTCTGAAGCCAAGAAGATGCTTAAGGTTTTTCAAAAACGACTTGATGAAGTATATCATAGAATTCCTGAAATTGGTAAACCTTTGTCTCAATTTCGAGAACAGAAAGAGAAAGATATTGAGTATCTTAAGCAGCAGTTAGGTCTGAGGAAGCAGGCAAACCTTGATGGAACCAGAATCTCAAACTCTGGCTCTTGAGAACAATTGGCGGCGTGGCGGAATGATCTATCTTGAGCAGGGTTATGGATACAAAGGATGGAAATCCTCTGACTCCTCAACCCTCGAGATTGCGAACCTCGAATTGAATCTCAACCCACAATCCCATGCAATTAGCGAACCAAGAATTTGGTAGAAAGGCAGCACAACTCAGCGATCTTGAATTGATAAGCCTAAACTTGAACAAAGGAACTCATTCACTTTGTATCAGGGTGGATTCCCAAGGAACAAGAAGAGAAAACTCTCAATGTTATTACTCAAAGTCTTATGAAAATATTGGAGAAGAGGCTTATTTATAGCCTTTACAAAGACTCAAAATCCTAATGTAACTTGGACTCAAATTACTAAAAACCTAACCTAACTAGAATAGGCCAACATGGCTCTATCTTTTAGGAAACTACTAAAGAGCTAAACTAATTATTAAGTTACCCTAATTCAGACATTGAACCAATGAAAATAACAAAATAAGGAAAATACACAAAAAATGAAAAATCACAAAAAAGTTCGCGATTGGGATTTGCGGGTCGGATCAGCGAGGAGTGGTTCGCGGATAGGTTCGCGAATCTCACAAAATTCACCGACCCGGGATCCAGCGGGTGTTGGGTCCTTGGTCGGTCATGGATCACATCTTACCTTCTCCTCATTTCGCTTCTTCCTCCAGCCTTGACCAGCGTTTTCCAAGTTTGTTGACCATCTTAGAACCAATTTCTGAATAAAACAACTTGGAATGAATCAACTCGGGGCATTTGAATTTGATACGAATTTGTAAGCACACGTTGGCATCCATGCTCACATCAAACTTTCAACCGAGTCTGTTGTTCCCAAGCCAGTTCCACCACCAGAAGATGACTACATGTCTCATTTTGCAGCAAAGCCTTTAAGAGAGAAATGGCTTCTCCCTACCTGTTTGGTGCATCATATTTTCCAACACCAGATCGAGAAAGAGTTACACTTCATCAAAATTATTCAAATGGCTCCATGAACAAAGGAGCTCGGGAGAAAGCGGGGGAAGAAAGAGAAAGGATCATGGAACAAAGAGAAAAAGGAAAGAAAAGCGGCGTCGAAGCGAAAGAAAAGTCAGAAGATATAAAAGATGTTTTTATGTTTTCTCATGGAAATAATCCCATTTCTTCATTTTTACAGGAACAAGTTGAGTCTAGTCTTCCAAAGATCAATGTCATGGAAAATGCTTCTGAGTTTAACAAAGAGGATACTTCAAGCGAGTCTACCGGATGATATTTAGCGAGATGATTTCTACCTCCAACTCAATTCTCAGATTTTCAAGAATCAGAAGAAACTTTGTCTGATTCTTCAGATTCAATTGGCAAAATTCCTCATGTCTTCATGGCCCGAGAGGCAGAAACCGAAGGTGAAGTTCATTTCCCTTCAGATGAAGAAGACATCCTGATGAGAAATGGAATGATGAAAGCTTTGATTTGGGATCATTTCTTATATTCTTATCCAAGGGGATTAAAGCTCAAGGCGTCCGCGAAGATTCCTTCTAAAACAAAGCTTGGATCAAGATTTATACTTTGTTTCAAATTAAAGAATGAAGCTACCGTTTGAAGTCTTTTAGAACAAGGGCACAATTGTCTAAATTTCCCGTGTTTTCCTTAAGTCATTTTAGTAGGAATAATATGGGACCAAGGCTTTGTCATGATGTCAGAATTTTGGTAACTTATATATTCAATAATTGTTATTTAGTAGTTTCCTAAAGATAAAAGCCATGATTGGCCTATTCTAGTTAGGTTAGGTTTTTAGGTATTTTTGAGTCCAAGTTAAAATAGGATTGAGTGTTTGTAAAGGCTATAAATAAGCCTTCTTCTCAATATTTTCATAAGACTTTGATTAATGAAAATTGAGAGTTTCTCTTTCTTGTTCCTTGGGAGCGTCCTTGATACAAAGTGAATGAGTTCACTATTCCTTATCAATTCAAGATCAGCGTTGAGTTGTATTCTAAAATTCCTTGGTGCTAATTCAGAATTCAATGAACGAGTTAGAGGTATTTCCATCCCATCTTCAAGATAGATCATTAAATCGTTTCTTCAAGCGGAGCTTAGATTGGTTATCTCTACATGGTATGCCACGCGCAATAGTTTCGATAGAGATGTTAAGTTCCTTAGCTACTTTTGGAAAACTTTATGGAGTAAATTGGGAACTAAACTCTTATTCTCTACTTCTTGGTAGGGTGGTTAATGGGACCCTTTCTACATTGTTGCGTGCTATATTAAAGGAATCTTAAAACTTGGGAAGATTGCACGCGCATGTAGAATTTGCATATAATAGGGCAATTCATAGGTGCTACACAATACTGCCTTTGAAATGGTCTATGGATTTAATCGCTTACTCCTCTAGATTTGAAGCCTTTACGCATTGAGAAAGTTAATCTAGATGGGAAAAGCGACTTGAATGGATTCGTGAGCTCCATGCCAAGGTCTAACATTGAAAGCGTACATTCAATATGTACAAAGTGCTAATAGGGGCCGTCATAAGATGATTTTTGAGCCTGGTGACTGGGTGTGGATTCACATGAGGAAGGAAAGATTTCATGTCCAACGACGTAACAAATTGCTTCCAAGGGGAGATGGACCGTTCCAAGTGGTAGAGCATTATCAATGACAACCTACAAACTTGACCTTCACGGTGAGTATGGTGTACATGCCACTTTCAATGTTTTGACTTAAGTCCTTTCCATGCAGAACGACGAGCTTGATTTGAGGACAAATGCGCCTTCAAGAGGAGGGAATGATGATGAGCTTCGGGGCTACCAAAGGAGTCAAGGATATTAGACAATGACAACTGGTCCAATAACAGCCGCGTGCCAAAAGCTTAAGGATTCCATGCAAGCGTTGGTGTGTCGCGTCTGCAAGGCCAAGTGGGATGTCCGAGTAACCTTCAAGAACTTGGAAATGAGGACCTCAAGCTTTACACGTTAATCCAAGTCATTGAAGATGAGGAAGTCACCTAGATACTTGTGGCCGAAACCTAGGGTTAGGGATTAATTAGGGTTTCTTGTTTTCGACTAGGGTTTTGCTTTGTTCAAGTTGTAATGGGCCGAATTGCCTTGCTAAATAAGCTTGGTTAATTTAGTCCAATTGCTATTAGTAAGTTAGTTAATTTCTGGTTAGTCAAATAACGCTATAACCAAAATTCCACATGGGATTAAGAGGTCAAAGCCTAGTTCAATTAGGATTAGTTTTTAAAGCTAAGTGATAGCTGATTCCTAGTAGCATTAGGATTGTCTTGTAAGGCTATAAATAAGCCTCAATAGGGCCGAATTATGCAATCAGTTTTTTTGTCAAATTATCAGCTTATTCCTTGTGAAAATAGCCGTCTCTTTTCCAAGAGATTCTTCTGTGAATACTTGAGAGAACTTGAGTGTTCAACGACTTATCAATCAAGAACCGCACTTGATTGTGGCGTCATCTACCTAAAGCCTTGGTTCGCTAATTCATTGTTCTACGGGTTGAGATTAAATTCAAGGTTCGTAGTTCCGCGAGTTAGAGGGGTCGAGTGTCTTCCGCAAATCCAACTTGATATTCGTCTAGATCCGTTGTCAACTCACATCACATCCTTGATGAGGAACCCCGACGGCAGCTGCCCAAGAAGAACAACAATAAAGGGAGTATTTCTATTTTCACCATTGATGATATTCCTTCTTCTCAATGGGAAAAAAGATTCCAAGAATTTCATGCATGGATGACTGTTCGACATCTTAAAGTTGATTCAGCTTTTGATATTCTAAGTGAATTTATTGCTCACTTTGCAGGTATATTGAAAGACTAGGAGATCAAGATAAGACCATTTTCCTCACCAGACAAGATTTTGATCAAGCCATCGAAATCTTGAATACCACATTCTTAGGAAGTCCTATTGAAAACAAGGAGCTTAAGAGAAAAGAGTTTTTTCAAATGAAATGTTAGTCTTATGAAAGAAAAGATTTAATCCGACATTTCAAACGAATGACACAACTCTTCTATATTCTTGGTGCAGATATTAATTTGAAACAAGCTTTTCTAACATCTCTTCCTCATATTTTGTCCAGCAGTGCTGAAATTTATATTCATAACCGATATGGTTCTATTTTAAATCTCACTGTAGGTCAAATTCGCCAAGCCATGTTCCTTTCACTTGAAGAAATTTGCAACAAGAGAAAAGTGATAAGAGAATACATGAAGGGAGATGTTTGCATGGATCAAGCATGCAAAAAGCCTGAATTAATCATCAAGAGTAGATGCAAGTCGTGATCTACTAAAAAGAAGAAGAAAACTCTTCCCAAGTTCTCTGCAAAGAAATTCTGAAAGATCAAAACAGCAGGAAAATTTTACAAAAGAGGCGGAAAATGGAAATTTTTCAAGAAAAAAGAAAGCGAGTTGATACATCTTGATAGATGTTTTATCGTGGGTGAGACGAAGGACATTATGCTTCAAAGTGTCCCAGAAGAAAAAGGGTCTCAATCTCATTCAAAAAGTCCAAGATGAGCTCAAAATCCCTGTCCTTAGTGAATTAAAATATGTTTTTTCTGAAGAAGAAAAACCTACTGATCAAACTATTTTTGCTTTACAGGTTCAGCAGTTGAAGAATCAATTTCATTACATGGAAGCGGTAAAAACATGCCCACAAGCTTTACTTCATGTTTTGAAATCCAAGTATGATAAACCAATTCCTCTAATTGGTTTCTTTGATTCAGTCGAGATGTCAATCCTAAATGGGATATTTTACGAGAAGAATATTGGAAGTATGAATCTCATACTTTGGTCGGTCAATGGGGTATTTGAAACAACCAAGGTAACCAAAAATTCAATTATCATTAGATTTCTCCCAGATTGTCAACTTAAAACTCACGTTATTGGAGGGAAAATGCCTGGAAAAGATTTGATTATTGGATTTGATATTTATGAAAAAGGCAAAAGGGATTCAGTCAAAGAAATTCTTTAAACCCTTTACTGATATCCAAAACCTTTTCCTCTATGATTCCACATTGCCTGAAAAAACCCAAATTGACAATTTCAGGAATTTCATTGTTAATCAATCTTGTGCTGAAAATCATATGAAATTCATGAAAAAATGTAACCATCCTCTGTGGAAAAATTCAGACTTCTTCATTAAACTTCCTTTTTCTAAAAGTGAAGAAGCCAATCCTACCAAAGCCAGCCATCCAGGAATGAACCCAGATCATTCCAAACTTGCTGAAAAAGAATGTCTAGAACTTCTTGAATTTGATCTCATCGAAATTTCAGAATCGTGATGGGCATGCCAAGCCTTTTTATGTGAATAAACGATCTGAACAAGTTCGAGGGAAACTGCGGCTTGTCATCAACTACCAGCCCCCAAATCTCTTCTTGGCGATGACAAATTTCCAATTCAAATAGACATTCTTTGTTCTCATTGCTTGTAGGAGCAAAATGGTTTTCAAAGTTTGATTTAAAATCAGGTTTTTGGCAACTTGGTATTTGTGTTGAAGATAGGTATAAAACTGCTTTCTGTATTCCGAATCATCATTACCAATGGAAGGTGATGCCTTTTGGTTTAAAAATAGCACCTTCTCTTTTTTAAAAGGCTATGATTCGAATATTTAAACCTATTCTTCATACTTGTCTTGTGTATATTGATGATATTCTTCTGTTTTCAAAAACATTTGAAGAGCATATTTCTTTGCTCTACAAATTTGCAGAAATTGTTGAAAAGTTTGGCATTATGCTTTTTGAGAGGAAAATGATTTTGTGCCAACAAGAAATCAATTTTCTTGGGATGAAAATCTCAAATGGTACTTGTGTTCCTGAGACACACATTGGAGATGCTATTCAGCATTTCCCTGAAAAAGACGTCTCTGTCAAACAGGTCCGCCAATTCTTGGGTATTGTCAATTATGTTAGGGATTTCATCCCTAATATTTCCCAGTATACCCAACCTTTTAACCAAACTCCTCAAGAAAAATCCCATTCCTTGGGGTGCTGAACAAACTCAATCAGTTCAAGCACTAAAGAAAATCCCTGAATAATCTCCCTGTTCTTCATATCCCCATCTTCTGAGAATATCATTCTACAAACAGATGCCAGTGATTACCATTGGGGAGCCGCACTTTTAGAACAATGTGGAAATGAAAGAAAATGTTGTGGTTTTGCAGTGGAAGTTTAAAAAATAGTTGTAAGGACCCGAAAATTTTATTTCTATTTGACCTATTTATTTAATTAATTATTTAATTTCTCTGAATATCTGTTTAATTGTTTTAAATCATTTTAATTGCATTTACATCATATACTACCTCATTTTATTTTAAAAACTATTTTTAAACATTAATTTAATTTTTTGTCACTTAATTGTGAGAAAAGCGAAAATGGGCATGTTTTTTGAGACAAATATTGATGAGGAGTGATGTACATTAGAATAAGAATGATCGTTAGTAGATTTAGAAAAGCTAATTGAGGGATTAGAAGTGAGTGATTAAGATTAAACTCCAATTGGAGCATTTTGTCTACAAATTAAAGTTGACTTTTGGCACCATAAAACCAAACTTTATATTTCTTCTTCCCTTTACTTTTCCCACTTTACCAAACAACCGATAACCCTCTTCTTCTTCCTCATTTCAGCCCGACCTCCCCTCCATTTCCCCTTCAATTCATCTCCAAAACTACAAAACTCCACCCAAATCCACCAAGAAACCTTGAGTAGTCTTCAACTCTTGTCTTGGAAGCTTGAGGAACTCACTCTTTCTCACCTAAGGCTAGCTGAAATCTTGGAGGAGGAAGAGGTCTTGGTGCCTTCTAAATCATCTCCAACTTAGGGTTTCTAGTTCTTCCATTAGGGTATAATCATCCAACCAATTCTTGTCTTTTAGGTTAATTACTTTTATGCTTAAAAGCTTTATTGGTTCTTTAGTTGCTATTATTGTTATTTGGGTTGTTGAAGTGGGCTCTATGAATTCCACCTTTCTTGTTGTTGGCTGCTATAGGGGTGGGTGTGTGTGATGGGGTGAGTTGAGTTGGATTCATGGAAGTTAGAAGTTAGGAAGAAATGTGAAGCTTGAGTTTGGAGAAAAATTTGAATGCTGCCGGTTTATTTTGCTGATTTCATGCCCTGTTTTAGCTACTGATTTTCGTGAGTTTCTTGGCCATTTTGAGAGCTAAAATGTTGGTCTATATGTGTGTAAACCTTGCTGCAAAAATCATTCCATTTGGTGTGTCAAAAATCGCATGAAAAATGAAGTTAAAATCTGGAAAACAGTTTCCAGATTTATCCAGTACTGCCCTGATATTAATTGCTTTGAACACTGCCTTCCCATGCGAATTTTTAACTAAATTTTGGTACAGATATAGCTCATATACTGAGGTTGTTGCCTGAAAAATTTGGTATTTTTCCAGTACCATTTCGTTACTCAATTGATGTTTCAAAACTGCCTCTCTAATCTGGAAAATCTTCCCCAGCTTTGAGCACTGTTTGAGTTCATTTCGGTTTGACATTCATTTGCTTGAATTTATGGCTGAACTTTGGTGTGAACCTAGCCTATATATGTTAGTTTTGGTGTACCAAATTTGGTAATTTTTGGACTTGAATTCGTCACTCAAATAGCAACTTGAAAACTGTCTGTATTTCAATCCCAGAACTGCAGAATTCGGTAGCCTCTGTTTGTACTGTTGTCATTTCATGCTGGGATGTCGAATTGAGTTCCGTCAGTGGCTGTTGAAACTTATTATGTAGGACTATATTTGTGTGAATTTCAGAGGTTAATTAATTTTCTGTAAGTTTTGGGCGGATTTTCAAAATGTGCTGGATAACCAGCCTGACGGACCTTGTCGACTTTACTGTAGCTGAATGTTCAACGGAAATCTGGGTTAATTTCGTCCATAATTTTAATTTGATGTCTTCTGTAAAGTTTTAGATCTTTTTTTAAGGGTTTCCAACGGTACTAAATGAGCAAAATTATAGGTTGTATAACTTGAGTTATGATTTTTCAAAGTTTTCAGCTCAACTTGGGAAATCGTCGAACTTTCGACTTTGAACTAAACTTGGGGTGATTAGGAAAACTCATTTTTTGTTCTCTTTTAATTATTTTAGGGCAAAGTGCTGAATTTGCGACTGACCAAAACTTGGACTCCGACCCTACTTTGTCGGTGAGTGTTCAAGTGCATGTTTAATTACTTTAAGTGATGTAAATAATTTGAAAAGCATGCTTTGTGTGAAGCTGGTGGCGTGTACTTTATCAGCTCACATTCTTGAATTGTCTCAAAATGAGCTTAACTGTTTAAATGGTTTCTTGTTCAACTGCTTGACTTGATTGAATTGTTTAAATTGTTTAAATTGTGGGGGCATGAAACCCATTGGGGATCCCTTGCCAATGTCAGCGAGGGAGGCTAGGGCAGGGTTGGGAAAACCATGGGTTTCTTTTTTAAAATGCGTCGGTTGGAGCAGTCCACCGACTTGGCATACTCATAGTGGGTTGCAAACACTTTTCAAATTAGGAGTTGGGCCGGTCAAGGGGTGTAAGTAGGCAGGAGAGGAGAAAAGTGATGAATATGGACTGTGAGAGTGAGTGGTTGTAGGTGTCAACGTATGGACAGAATTGATACTTGTGAAGCGGAGAAAGTAACTAGAGATTGCGAAAGCGTGGAGGCAAGCTGTATCCTTTAAATTGTATTGTTTAAAAGCTTTATTGCTAAATTCACTTTGTTTAGCTCTTTTATTGTTTATTAATTGATTTAATTGCTTTGAGTTGCTGTGCATGTTTCTTGGCCTCGATTGGCGTTAGCTCATCCCAATTGTTTTCCTTGAGGGTTTGAGGAGGAGAGCGCGTGGTCGAGGAAGTTAGTACTTTTATAGGATTTCCTCATTTTGTATAAGATTGAAATTAATAGATGAATTTGATGGTTTATGGAATTTTGGAGTTATTGTTAATGTAATTTTGATGAGATTTTGGGGTTTGTATTTTGTAAGAGTTTATTAGAATTTTAATATCTTATGTTGATGACTTCTGAATGAATGTTTGGTTTTATTATTTGGGAATTTGGTGAGTCCGTGAGGTTGGAGCAGTGGTCCGTGATACCCTTGGGTTCTGCCCTTGGGAGGGAGAACATTTGTAGGCTGTTACAATCAATTGCATTATCACTCTTCTTATAAGGAAATTCTTGCAGTCAAGTATGCAATTGAAAAATTTGAATTTTATCTCAGACCAGTATTTTTCACAATTGAAATGGATATGGGAAGTTTTCCTCAAATGATTTCCTTCAAAAATAGGAAAATTCCTAATACCCAAATGGAGGCGTTGGTTTCGGTCAATTCTCATTCAAAGTCACCCATATCAAGGAAAATCAAACATTGTTGTGATTTCTTTCTCGAAATCCTCAAAGATTCCTTGCCCTCAATTGAATGTATTCCAGCATCGTCCCATCTTTTCCCAATCCACAAATATTATCTCTATCTCAGCCATGGGAAAAGCGGGAAAATGCAGGAAAACCATGAAATCTCAGTGTTTGCCAATTATGGAGGATATCCTCAACCTTTTGGTATCAATCACGAATACCCATTTCCAGATCTTCATTGCTCAAGACCATGATTTTTCACGAATGAACCATTACTTTGGGTTTGTGGTACCTTTGTCATTCCTATCATATTCTCATGGAATTTCATGCCATATCTTTTGAAGACTTTCTTGCATTAGCCTCATTTTCACCGATTTTCACAAAATGGTTCAAACCAAAAGAAGGTGGGCTACACTGTTTAAAACCCATAAAGATTATATGGTTTTACATCTTCTGAGCTTGTCAATATCCGGAAAATATTCTTCTATACCATCGGTTTAATTTATAAAGTTCTCAAGTTTTCTATCCAAGAAGGCGATGTCATTTATGATAAAGCCAGAATACATTTTCAAGTCAATGGAGTCATTCCGGTCATTTGGCCAGTTTTCATGGACCATGGAATTATCAAAAGAAGTCATCCTCATTTCACAGCCATTGGAAAGCCGCGAGAATACAAGGAAATGATGGAAGATTCTATGATGCAAGATTCCAGAACACGAGATGAACCCGACACATAAAGGCTGGCCCAAACCCAGTGGAAATCGAGTGAGCAAGCGGTGACTCAACAAAGGAGAAATCATTTCCGCGTCAGGCATTTATTGATGAAATGAACATCCAGATCGATTCCACTCCATGGATACTCCTTGCCGATGCCAGCGGACCATGAAGTCTAAAAGATGGATTGGCCAGACATGTCAAAGTCTCACTACTTTAATGAAAGTCTTTGGTCTAGTTTGTCCTATCAAGACTTTTTTGTCTTAACTTTTGACTTTTTGTCCAAACCTTGCAGCCATCATATTTTGTCTTATGTGTAAGAAAGTCTACATCTATTTTGTCTTGTATGCAAGAAAGTCTTGCAGCCATAATATTTTGTCTTGTGTGTAAGAAAGTCTACACATGTATTGTTACCTTTTTGACTTTGTGGCTAGCTTTTTGCCTCAAAAGTCGTCGTATTTTTGTTTGTAGTTTTGGGTCCTGTTTGTATGAAGACTTTCTGGCCAACCTTTTGGTTGAAAAAGTCTTTAGTTTGTATCTCTGTAATCCCTATACAAGGGAACTCGGTAAGCATTCCGCATCATCGGGACCTTAAGAAATAAAATCTTAGAGTCGAGAAGTGTTTTCTCAAGAAAAATGGCATTCAAAATTTTCATTCAGACAGCCTGATTATCTGTCCCTCGTTCCTTACATGTTTTGGCAGAAGTTATCAGCAAAGATTCCTGGTAGATTAAAACACTTTCGTTGTCTGTCCTTCCGAGATTAAAGCTATCTTGAAAAGTAGTCGAAAAAAGTAGCATTCCTTGTAAATTATGGTGGAAGCTTAGATAGGGGAATTCTCTATGGGCCCAGTTTATGAGTGAGGCTTATTCTTTGGGCCTTCATCCGAATCAGATGGCCTTAAGTGTCAGGTCTTCGGTGGCCTGTAAACAAATGCTGAGTGTACGCTCGTTGGTTGAGCCTCATTTGTGGTGGGAGGTTACCAGTGGGCAGGTGCAATTTTGGTGGGACAACTGGAGTGGGTTGGGTCCCTTGGCCTGGAAATATCCTTCCATTGCCTCGAACGCTCGTTTGTGTGATTATTTGCAAGACGGAAGGGTGGATGTGTCTCGGTTACCCCCAGAAGTTGCAGTGGAAGACGTTCATGCAATCCAGGAACTGGTTTTGTCATGGCCGGAGAACGATTCTATATTTTTTCGGGACTTATCTACGGCTCAGGGATTTCTGGTTAAATTGACTTACAGTTAGTCCGACATTCCGGCAGATCTCTCAGTGTCGCATACTCTTTTTGGCAAATCTATTCACAAGGTCACGATTCTATTTTGGCATTTGTTCTCAAAATGCGCCCTTAGATAATATTTTGATGAGGTTTGGGTGCATGGTCCTTGAAATGGGGTGTTACCTGCTGAAAATGGAAACTATTGATCGCGTTTCCCTCTTGGAGGTTGGCGGAATCCATGGCTTTTCTTTGAAACTCACTTAGGGTTTTACGAGAGAAGTAGTCGATGCAGCGTCGTTAGCGCCGTGGTGGTCTAGTGTTCCGAGGAGCGAGGGCATGCGGTGGTTATATAGAGTGCTTCAGGCATTTGTTATGTGGAGATTGTGGATTGCTAGAAATAAATATCGATTTGAGGGTGTATGCTTGAGCAGGGATCAAATATGCTAGTCAATTTCATACGATGTCATGGATACTTTGGTCAACTTCAAGGATGGGGGTATGATGTTGGTTTGGCCAGCACTCTTGAGGGGTGGTGGAGGATTGACATGCTCCCTGAATTTCCCGGGTGATGCAGGAAGTTTCCCAACAGGAAGTTTCAAGTTCAAATAAGGATGGGGCTGCTAGAAGTCAGGGGGTGGTGGTGGAGTGTTGAGGGACTGGGTGGCAGTGAGGTTCGCATTTCTGCGAGGAAAACTTTAGAGGCGGTGGAAGCATTGCGGTGAAGCAAAACAATTCTTCCACGGATTCTGATTATACCAGTCTTTGGGTTATAGGCAAGTTCAGGTGGAATCAGACTCCAAAGTCATGGTGTCTATTCACAAGGAATTACTTTAGTTGAAGATTGGATTAGTTAGTTAGAGATTCAGAACGCATATTGCTTGGGAAGTTGACATTGCTTCCGGGGGAAACAACGAGCAGATCGTTGCTTGACATGGGAATGTCTTCATTGACTTTGCTAAAATTTTTTAATATATTAGATCTTCTGCTGCATATTCGTAATTTAGTTGGTTTGGACTCTAGAGCAGGTTTGCAACTTGGGTTTTACGTGACAAAATAGGGCCTCTTTGGACTTAATCTTTTGGGTCCTAGGTTAGTCTTTCATGTGCTCTTTGTATCTCTTTTCTTAAGATCTAATTAATAAAATGGGTGCTCGGCCCACCTGCCAGATATGATTGGCAGTTCTTAAAAAAAAACAAAAGTAGGCTATTTATAGCCTTTACAAAGCAAGCCCTAATACTACTTGGACTAAAATAACGACACTTAGTTAAGCTTAGTTCAAATTAGAAAACTAACAAAATAACTAAATCTAAACTAATTAGAAATTGCTAAAGACTTAAAATCTATCTAAACAAGAGAGGAAACTTCGGCCTAACCTTGATTGACAAGGCGGTTAAGTAATCTAGATGACCGAAAATGAGATAAAAATGACTAATCAAAACCACTACTAAAACATCTACTCCTCTAGTTGAAATAAACAACTACTAATTAACCTAATCTTTATCGATGGCAGGAGGGATCACATGTCCAGGGCAGCCATGTCTACCACCAGGTGGGGGCGGCGCATTGTCTTTGATGGGTCGACACGGAAATCCATTGCAGTATCAATTTACATTGGTTGGGAAGTTTTCCAGGGGTAGGCCATCCATGGAAGATTTGCACAAGTTTTTTCTCTCGCTGGACCTCAAGGATCATGCCAATCTTGGATTGCTTGACAATAGGCATATTTTGATCCGACTATCAAATGAGAAGGATTTTCTGTGTTTGTGGTCGCGAAACATTTGGTACGTGTATGGTATGCAAAATGCGAGTGTTTAAGTGGACCACTTCTATACATGTTGACAAGGAGTCATCATTGGTACCTATTTGGTTCCAATTGCCCAAATTGCCGATTCACTTATTCCAGAAGTTGTGTTTATTCACGATTGTCTCTGTACTTGGCCGTCCATTGTTCGTAGATTCTGCAATGGCAAAGGTTTCTCGACCTAGTGTGGCAAGGGTTTGTGTGGAGGTGGATTTGCTAAAGGAACTGCAGAGTTGTGTGGTTGTTTGGGGAGAATGATGGGGTTTGTAAACCCTAATTCGAAAAAGCTGCACTACCTATTACGTTTTGTTTCCTGGGGCATTCTCTAGAAAGTGTCATGTCAAGAACAACCTTGTGCAAAAGAAAAACGTGCACAGCGGTGATGTTAAGCAATGGGATGAGGAAGCCAAATTACAGGCAAAGATTTTAAGGGTGGAGAAAGCGATTCGGCGGCTCAACCTCGATTCCATGAATCGATCGGTCGGTTGTTGGAAGAGGGAGGTGGTGGTGAAATTCATGATGGAGAAGGTAGTGACAAGAGGTGCAGGAGGAGGATTGGGATCCCACGATGAACCATTCTGCAGGACGATTGTCAACTCAAGGTTGGAGCCCTCGAGGGTCCGAGCAAGGTATACGTCTTGGAGGTGACACAAGTGGAGGCTGGCGAAACCCTTGATCAGCCCTGAGATCAAAGGGAATGTCCTTCTACCACTAGTTGATCAAAGCAATCTCGAATCTGCGAAGCGTCATTAAGTGGTTGGCGAGAAAAGGTTTACGCACGAAGTGGGGAGGTGGAATCTTACAAGCCAGAAGATGAAGAGGTTGATCATCATTAGCGGATATTGAATGTAGGCGTGATCTCACAATTTGCTCGCCTAGAGCGGTTTGGACCATCACAATCATCTATGGAAAGGCTGAAGAACCGTTTGGACGGGCTGCGTGCAAAGGATGATTTTGTTGTAAAAGGATACACCTCTGCTCACACTTCTTCGGGTAATTTAAATGATTAAGTTCATGTTTTAGAATGCTCGGGGGGTTGCTAATCAACCAACCTTGTCAAGAATTAAAAAACTACGTAAAATACATTCTCTATCATTAGTTGCTATGTGAAAGAATGATTGTGTGTACCGCATATTGAGACCATTGCTGAGAAGCTGGTTTTCAGCATCGATGGTGATGCACATGGTTCTCTTTGGGTCTTTCATACTAATGATTTTATTTACCATAGAGGATCAAGATGAACAATTCTTTGCTATTCACTTTTCTCATGTATCAGGGAAAGAAGAAAGATTTGTGGCCATTTTGTTCATCGTCTTGTGATGCCGAGCAGTGGGTCTATGGCCTCGGTTGCTATACTTGAGTGAAAATGGATTACCTGTTTTTTTTTTAAGGGGTTTTAATGTTATTGCAGCTAGTGAGAGAAGAAAGATGGGCTGTTTTCATGTCTCGAGAGTTCGCGAGTTAATGAGTTCATTGAACGGACTTTCTGGTCTGTCGATATGGGTTTTTTGGTCCTGACGAGTATACTGGTGCAACAACGATTGGGAAGCGAGGGTGCTCCAAGCGTCTTGACGTTTGTTGGTTGATCAGGTGGGACAGCTTACATCAATTCACGGTTCAACGCAGAGCGTGCACCTTGTTCAGATCATTCCCAATTGTGCTGTGAAGCGATCATATTTGGATGGTCGAGAAGCTTCGTTTTCTTAATGCATGGTGTTCCCATCACCGTTCATGGAAGTGGTTTACTAAAGGCGTGGGCTGCTCGTGTGGTAGGCCATGGAGAGGAAGCTCTGTGAAGCTTCAGGCGGGTAAAAGCGTACCTTTTGGAGTGGAACAAAACGGTATTTGGCAATATTCCCGACGCGGTTCGAAAGGCCGAAGAGGAGTTGCTGCACAAGGAATTGCTAACCAAAAACGAGCTGTCCGAAGCTAATATTTCTGAATTACATGCTGCCCAGGCGTGGTTAAGATGGCCTTGAAGCGTGATGAGGAGTTTTGGAGGCAAAAGGGTCGGGTTCGATTGCTACAGCATGGTGACTCTAATTCTCAATTTTTTCATGTAGGTGCGTCGAGAGCTTCGGTTGCATGCATAAAAAAATTTGAAGGCACAATGCCTGGTTATCGGTGGTGAGATCAACAAAGGCGGTGAGGGTATTTTGTAGGGATTTTCTCAAGTGAGCAGTAGACTCTACCGTCTCATTTGGTCATCTTTATCACAGAGTCTGGTAACCCATCAAGAATAAAACTCACAAGAAGGCTGTCTTTGGATCACGAAGAAGTCTGGAGAGTGGTTTTCTCAATGAATGGCGAGGGGATTGAGTTGGTCCAAATGGTTTTCTAGTTAGGTCGGTTTTTTTATTTACTTGGGACGTTGTCAGTTTTGAGGTTGTTGAAGCTGTGCAGGAATTTTTTTATGGGTGCAGACCTCCCCCAAGGGGTCACGTCGACCTTATTGGCCTTAATTCTAAAAGCAACTCCTGAGTTTTCTCGACTTAAGTCCAATCAACTTATGCAATTTCTAAATAAGTTGTTTCGAAATTGCTAGCTAATCGACTGGAAGGGGTGTTGCAGCGTATCATTTCGCCTCAACAGAGTGCGTATGTCAAGGGTCGGATGATTGCGGACAATGTTCTCCTAGGTCGGGAGATGGTTCGTGGGATTGGGAAAAAGGTTTGAGACTCTAATGTTATGTTAAAATTGGACATGGCCAAGGCATATGACAAGGTCCATTGGAGTTTTTTAATTCAGGTTTTGCATTCGTTTGGGTTATGGTATGGAGATTGGTTTCTAACTGCTATTTTTCAGTTTTCGTAAATGGTCAGCCATGTGGGTATTTTAAGGCTACCCATGGTCTGCGGCAGGGAGATCCTTTATCTCCGGCACTCTTCATCATTTCTGCTGAGGTGCTTTCTCGGAGTTTAAATGGATTAGGGCAGCCAGCGCTACTCCCATATCTTGTGTCAAAACAGCAGGCTATGTGATCCACTCACCTTGCTTATCTTATGCGGCGACATTGTTATATTTCTTCGGGGGGATTCCAACTCGATAAAAGCTGTTATGCAGGTACTCCAGGAGTATCAGAATTGCTCTGGTCAATTAGTGAACGTAGAAAAGAGTTGCTTTGTAGTGGCTCCCTGTGAGGGAGGTTAGGGAAGGGTGTGGCGTTGGCCGGATTCAAATTAATGCCATTTCCTTAAGTATTTGGGGTGCCTTACTTGTTGGGCCGCTCAAAGCGTTCATACTTCAAGGAATGATCAGGCGGGTAGCAAGCGCATTCAAGCGCAGGTTCAAAATGGCTGCTCGCTTGGAGGTAGGTTGGTTTGCTGAAATTCGATTATTACACTATCTATGCACAGATGGTCGATGTAGGACCTACGAGAATTCAAGTTGGATGGTGAAACAATTGACCCTCTAAACCCACAGGTTGGCGGTGTGGATTTAATCTTGACCCACGAACCAACGTTGTAGGTAGAAGAACGCCACAATCAAGGTGATTACTTGATTGATAAGTTCAAGTTGAATAACTCAAGACAACTCTCAAGCTATCAATTTTTAGGAAGCAAGTTATATCAAATTTTGTGAGTTTTCACTTTCTCTTTCCAAGAGAGCCTTTCAATTTTCACCTTTTGAAGTTGTTTATGGTTTTAATCCTTTGCTCACTTGATCTTTTTGCACACTTTGCACATGAATGATGCATTGTTAGTTTAGATGGAGCTAAAAGGCTGGTTGGTCAAACAACTACTACTTGAGAGAATGCGGCTCAATATTGAACAGCATGCGGCAATATGCCCAACAAACCAACAAAGGCGTCGTCGTGTAGTTACAGAGGCGGTGGGTATGGTTACATATATGAGGAAGGTTTCACTTGCGATGCGTAACAAGTTGCTACCAAGAGGAGATGGGCTTTCCAAGTCCTTGACATTAATGGTTTCCATCTAGACCGCACGAGGTGAGTCTCAGAGTTGGTGCTAACGTATTTACATTGTAGTCCATTTCTTGCAGAGAGGATGAACAAGATTTGAGGGCAAATCCCTTCTCAAGAGGAGGAATGATGTGGATCTTGAGGATCATCCCGGCACAAAAGTGAGTCAAGGAATGGTCAATCTTCAAGCTCGCTTCAAGCCTTCCGCGACTTAATGGCGTGTTGAGCTAAAGGCTCAAGGAAGGTGGCCATGTTGTCAATTCACTGCCTTGTGTCACGTGCTGAGTGTTCATGAGGGTTCACATGAGTCCCAGGAATGCAACTTGGGTCGATGACCGAAGCGTTGACACTAGTTAGGCGTTACTGCGCCAAGTGGTCACTAAAGTCTTTGTTAGACGAGAGCGTTGGTACCAATTAGGCGTGCCAGCGCAGAGTCACGCTTCAAATTTATTTTCATTGTTAAGTTTAAGTCTTGTTTGTCCAATAAAAGCAAGCTAGGTGAGAACAAGGAACCTTCGAGAATGCCTTCATGTTATTTCTAATTAGTAAGTTAAATTTAGTTTCTAGATGCTTTGGTGTAGGGTTTATTGGTAGTTTCTAAAATAAACCCTGGCTTCCATTTCATTTTGTAGATCGGTTTTCCTATGCTGTTTGGTGATTTAAATTCTGTTTGGTGGATTTTTTGGGCCAATCTTATTTGATTTTTAACCAAGAAGGTATTCAGCAAATTGCGCTTGTGAGTGTTATCCCTACTCTTGCTTCTTTAGGCGACTTGAGGGTCTATACAGGAATTCTCTTAGGTGTTCATTGACTTATCAATTCAAGAACATGTTGAATTGTGGTGTCTTCATTATACCAGCGTTAGTTGTCGAGAATTTCAGCGGGTGAAGGTCTTCGGTGTTTTCCAACTTTGTTTACCAATATCCTAAATCCTCGTTAACGTTAATGCGGGTTGCGTCTTTGTAGAGGCGTGGTTAGGTATCAATACCGATTCACTATTGTCGGTTTACATATGACCGACTCATTTGCAGTGCATGATCAAAAGTTCAACTTGTCTTTAAAACAAGTTTTAATTGCTAAGGCTAAGCGTGAGAAGGCTTATTTCTACTCAACCCTATTGTTTCTATTTTGTAAAGAAGTTACTAACCAACTTGATGTTGTCACGCCTGGATTCTTTTACTAACCTATTGCACGGAATATCAAGATGTTTTCATGACAAAGTTCCTAGTGGTTTACCTCCGTTAAGAATCAGTATCAAAAGCGATCTCATCCACGGTAATTTATCATTTATTTCATTGACCATTAACAAGGTAAACTTCTTTCCTCAAACTCTTTGTTATCAAGGTACACCTATAGAGTTTGCACTGCCTAGAATGATACATGGAATTCACATATTTTCATTGTGTTATCAATTAGGGGAATGTGGTGATTACATTTATTTCCTAATATTCATTCACCATCATTTGTGTTTTGATCCAAGTATCGTGTGATGGGCTATTAGCCAGAATATGTGTGTGAAGGCGTGCATGTTGGTTGATGTTGTCGGTTGACTAGAGGCATGTTTCTTTGGCTCACGTTCATCAAAGCCGTTACGACTTCTCCATTTCAAGCGATCAGCCGATTTGGGACAAATTACCTTTAAGAGGGAGGAATGATGAAGAACAAGTTGTAAGCCAAGTGAAAAAGATCAAAAGCTTGCTACCCTTCTCCAAATTGAAAGGCGCATTGGAGGAATGAAACCTAGCTAAAAAACAATCGGTTCTAGGGTTTCCTTGGTCTACCTTAGGTAATTACTTTCTTGGAGATTGGTTTGGTATTTGGTTAACAGACAAGCTTATGACCAAATTGGCGAGATTCAAAGCCTAGTCAAATAGGGTATAGTTTCTAAGAAGTGCTTACGTTTTGTTATCCCTAGTAAATTAGGGGTTGCTTTGTAAGGCTATAAATATAAGTCTATGGTTGGCCAAATTATTCATTAAAGTCATCGATAAAATTTGACTTTTCTTGTGAGGTACGTATATTTGTCCAAGAGATTTCTTGCTTGAATACTTGAGAGTTTGAGTGTTCATTAGACTTATCAATCAAGAATAAGCGCGATTGTGGTGTAAATCTACCAATGGCAGTTTCTTCTCGAATTCAAGTTATGGGTTGAGATTAAATTCAAGGGGTTATAGCACAGGATTAGAAGGGTCAAGTGTCTTCGCAACTCAACTTGATCATCGTTTAGGTCCTATTCAATTCGCGCATCGATAACTTCAAGAAATGGTTTTGTTTAAATTCAAGATTTTTTGGCAAGAAGTTATGTTCAAAGGCAGAACTCTACTTGTGTAATTCAGAATTTCAAGATTCAATCAAGATTTTCCAGATTTCAGAGGAAAGGCATGGACTAAAACAAAACAGGTCAGGAATTACAAGACAACAAACACAACAAGACATAAAACCTAGTTTCCAAGCAGTTCTCAAGATTTATTCTTACTGAAATTTTTTTTTTTTTACGAATAGAAAAGAAGGACATGATGCAGAGCACAAACAGATTATTCTACAGTGCGCTGAAGCAACTAAAGTTGGGCCGATGCTGCTTACCTTGGGCCAGAACTCTAGCAAATGGACGGGAGAACTATGACTGTTTTCCTTTTTTTTTTGACATGGTGGTTTAGGGACTCAGAAACAGCAGAGACAAGACTTGATGCATCTGAAGTATGGACAGAACTAAAAAACAGAACAAACAAGAACAAGAGGCAGTTCAAGCGGGGAGTCATTGACTATTTTTTGAACTTGCTCTCATTTGGCCTCTCTCTCACTCAGGACCTGAGGGTTTAGCAGGTCACTCTCCAGCCCTCAACCCGGTGGGGAATAACGTCTCATCCCTTCCAACTGTAGGAGGCTTTTCAGTTATTTAAAAATCCAGCAGAGAGTTCTCGCAGTTTGGTAATTTAGCATGGTGGTGAACCAGCGGTAGTGTTTGAAAAGAGGTGTTGGGGCTCGGTGAAAACTCATATAAGTTTAGCATTGGTAGGAAGTTTGGTGAAAGCGTAATGGAGAAATGTAAGTTTTTCTTAGCAGCTTGATCTTAAGGAGGAGAAGGCTTCGTATTGGTCTCGGTGTCATATTTTGGTGGTCGGGAATGAATCGATTTCATAGACATTCCCGAAATTTGGTCTGTTAATGGGATGCCAATGTGGGTGCTTCTAATGGTGTCATTTCATGTTGACGAGGTATTGGCACTAGTTTGGTTTAGTGCGGCACCAATTCATTTATTTAACAAGCAATGCTTGTTTAAAATTACGTCGGTGTTGGGCACTCCGCTGTTCATCGACTCGCCCACAGCAAATCTAACCCGCCCTAGTGTTATGCAGGTGTGCGTGAAGTGGATTTGCTAGAGAATCCATTCTGGGTATAGTTTGTCGTGGGTGAAAATGGTGGCCGACACTAAACCGAGAATATACTTGTTGACTAGGGCATTGTTATAGAGCTGGAGCCGCGAGTCAATGTGATTAAGCACCGGGTGCGGTCTTCAAAGGGGCGATGGGGTTAAGCGGGAGTCAGGAAGTGTTGGCGGGTGGCGGCCCAAGGGAATCCTAGCAACGTCTCATGGACAAGGGGAGCACCCGGTTATTCTTTGGAGCGTCTCGTGAGCGAGGAAAGCAGTGGCAGGGAGCGAGAGGAGCAGTTTGAATCCTACAGTGGGGAGAATTAGAGCTAAAGTAGTGAGGGTGAAAGCGATTCCATGGCGGCGATAATGGCTTAGATTTAGTGGAAGGTTCTACTTGAAAATTTGCGAGAACTGAGTCACCTGGCTAGCTTCGAGCGAGAGCAGATGTAGAAAGGATGAAAAACAATACATGCTT